>OY720424.1:20971445-21501261 GCA_963082815.1 Melanotus villosus | reverse complement strand
GAAATGTTCATTTCTTGATAAACGATAGGCAAGCTCTTGTATTCTGGACATTTTCCAAGAAATCTGTCGATCTTTATTATCTTTTCCTGTACATTTAAATATAGAATTTTTAATCTAACTTTTTACTGTACCACAAAATAAATTATTGAATAAAAAATTACAACGACAAAACGCTGACTTAATTGCGAAATTTTAGGATTCATAATTTAAAGCTTAATTTAATCACTAGGAATTTAAAAATGTAACTGAAATTAACAATGTGAAACTTTTAAAAATAGTCCTTTTTAAAAAACAAATATTAAAATTTAAGAATACTTAAAAGTTGAATATCTACTTTTTCAAAAGTAACACATTAATTATCCAGAAAGGCAACGTAACAGATATTAAAAAAATTAATTTTTTGGAATTTCTAAATAACTAACAAATTTAACATTTTAAAAATTAAAATCCATTAAGAAACTTCATGTTTAAATTTATGTCCAAAGAATATTTTGTAAAGCCCTTATTCAAAAATTATATTATTTCAGATTTTGAAAAGCAGTGAGCATAAAAACAGTAAGAAGAAGAAACTCATTGGGGTAGGAAAACTCTAAGTTGCAGAGCGATTTATTATTTTGATATTTCCCAAAAACCCAAATATCGCCATTCAAATTGAAAAATTCATAATTAAAATCAAAATACATACACCACCAAAAATGCCTCCCCTAACATCTTCAAAAAATAGCACGGCCCAAAGCAGAACAAACCCAAATTTTGAATTTTGCATCTCGGCAGAACGAGAGCTCCCGGAAAACTGTTTTCCGTATGAAAAATTTTTACAACAAGGCAACTTTTGAAGCAGTTTTTTAATGTGTTTACAGATCAAACATGAACGGCCCGTGTGCTGTTAAATAATATTCGATGTTATCTTCAGGAAACCGACCGATTAAATTCAATGTTATGGAACATCATAATATTATAAACTGATGGAATTTTTACTTTTTTCGGAAATGTAGCCTCCTGGATGGCTTTTCTGGTTTGAAATTAATTGTAGAATGTGTTTTCTTTAGCGATCTTTCGAATTGAGTAGCTGAAAATCGGTCCTTTTGTGTTGTAAGCCGAAAATTGTGCCTAATGTTCGTGATAAGTAATCGAGGATGTTTATGCCAAGGTTTTCAAACAGGTAACCTTGGAAGCTTTGAATAGCAAGTACGTGGAAGGTTAGGTTTAATGTTTCGAATTTTTGACTGTTATTGAAAAGACCTATGCTTATTTGTTGTTATGTGCCTTCATATTTTTACTTTATGATAAAGAATTAATGTATTTTTATAATGAATTATTATAATTCTTTAACACAGAAAAATATCACTTCCACAGGGATTTGAACTACTAACCTTCGATTCTACGTACCTACCAAAATTGTAAACATTTACTTTCTAAGAAAACAAATACAAAAGTTCTTATCCCGTTTCTTGTTGAAATCGTCCCAAAAATAATCATAAATCGTTTCAATGTTTAAACTTTAAACTCCTTATATTTAGTTTAACTTATTTTTTTGAAAATGTTCGCTTCTTTTTTCAATATAAAAAAGCCTAACCTTTACGTACATCAGTGAAGAAACTAACAGGATTTCTTTATTTTTAGAACGTCTGAATGTTCTATACGAAAAAAACTGGACAAGACTGGTAACAGAGCAATTGAAAAGGTTTGAAAGGGCTGTAATGGAATCCTCAAGATCCGATGGTATTTCAAGTCCCACTGCCCCAAATTGGACTTTTGGGGGCGCCCTTTTGTATTCGTTAACTCTACTCACAACCGTAGGTAAGAAATCTCTTTTCTTTTAAAGTTGTTCTAATTAATCTAAAAGGTAAACAAAATTTGCTTTATGGAAATTGAAAAATTCACTCGTAATTTTTTAAATTTCAAACGTAAATTAACAGGTAAAAGTTTAAATATGCCTCGTAGATTTTATTTCAAGTTTATATTTTTCAGTCGGTGCAAAATATTTTCAGGTTGTAACTTTAGAAAAATAGAAAATTTTAGGATGAAATTTGATTTCTATCAAAGGTTATTACTCTGCCAATGTAAAACTCCTAACTACGTCAAGCTACAAGGTTGTAGTTAATGAGGGGAGAAGGACTTTGGAATCCCCACATCAGTTAATATATCAAGGAATATGAGACAATCAGCGCAGAATTTTTGTTACATATTTATCCATTCACTTACCAACCAGCCCCCATGAAAAAATATTATGTCTATAACCTAGCCAAGCTTATATCAACCCTCCCCTCCCTCCTCCTGCTAAAGTTAGCTTATAAATTATTTACATCGTTGTTAGTCGTTTAGTCTAAAACGATTTTTAAAAAACAAAATTTTTATTTAAACATAACATTAACTCCATCAGACCTGATATTTTTTTTTCAAATACAAAGAAAATTTAGTATTATATTTGGAGCATAATTATTCAAAATACAGAGTAACATTTTATACACATTTTGTCCCAAATGAAACAAATAATGTATTATAATGTATGATAACGAAACTTAACAAACTAAAATTAAAATAAATAAGACATTCTGTGTACAATAAAACATAATTCCTTTCCAATATCATTCCAATTTTTCTATTTCTAATCCCGACGGAATTTTGCGAAACAGTTTCTACCTTTTACGGAACATAAATAAAGTCTACATTTGTCACCAATAAAACGCGTGTTCTTCCTTTACATTCCTTATATTCATCCATCTGGGACTGGGATCTATATGATGCTTTTGAATTTCCTGGAGAAGTCGTTTTTGTGATCCTTGAAATAATGTTTGATTTGGTAGGTGACGATGAGGGCTGCCTACCTGGTTTAGCTTTCCGCACAATTTTTCCAAAATAATATCAAACTCTCAACCACTCGCAATCTAGTTTTTTTTCGGCATGTTAAATTTTACTTAGTCCTTCTTACCATATATTTACTAAGGAAAAGTCGACAAAGTGCATGATTAGGTAATCTCAGAGTCCATTTCTTTGATCTTATAAATATGCTATATAAACTTGTCATTTGATCTAATAAATCAACGTCTATTATATTCTACTGTCTGGGAAGATTCCGTTCCCAGGATTGTTAGGCTTTTAATGAAGTCTAGTTATTATTGTCCTAGAGGATCTCCCGCCCCATACCATGAGTGTACATTTTTACAATTTCAAGTCGTTTTCCGTTCATATATTTAGATTATTTTTGTCCCGTTGTCTGCGTACTTCATCTTCATCTCATTTTCTTCTAAAATTCGATGCCAAAGACACTGAATTGTTATCATGTCATTTCTTCTTCTTCTTCCCGTGCCATACTCTCCACGAATGTCGGCTATCATCATAGCTATTTGAACTTTGTTGATTGCTCTCCTGAATAATGTAGCAGTGTTCACTCCGTACCGCTCCCGTAAGTTCTTGAGCCAGGAGTTCCTTCTTCGACCTGGTCCTCTCTTTCCTTCTATCTTGCCTTGTAGAATGTTTTGCAGGATTCTATATTTACTATTCATCATAACGTGACCCAGGTATGTTAATTTACGCTCTTTTATTGCGGTCAAGATCTCGGTGTCTTTTGTTAATCCCTCTAAGACTGTGGTGTTGCGTACCTTGTCGGTCCAAGGAATTCTAAGTATTCGCCTGTAACACCACATCTCGAATGCTTCTATTTTTCTTATCATACAGGCGGTAAGGGTCCAGGCTTCCACCCCATAAAGCCGGACTGAAAACACATATCAGCGAATCAGTCGTATTTGTAAGTTCAAACTTAAGCCTCTAGTGCACAATACCTTGCTCATTCTTTTAAAGGTACTTCTGGCCTGTTCTATCCTTGCTCTGATTTCAATGGAATTGTCCCAGTTACTATTAATGGAGCATCCCAGGTATTTGTAAATCGCGACCTGTTCTAGTTGTCTGTCGTTAACTGTCAAGCTGGCTCTTATATTATCGTTTCTGCTGATTACCATTACCTTGGTCTTTTTTACATTCAGCTTCAGCCCTGCTTCTATGCTTCTCTGGTACACGTTTTCTAACAGAATCTGCAGTTCAGCTTCGCTAGTTGCTAAAAGTACGGTATCGTCAGTGTAGCGCAGGTTATTTATTATCTCTCCGTTTACTACAATTCCCTCCTGTCTGTTCTCCAGTGCGTCTGCGAATATTTTTTCTGAGTAGAGGTTGAACAGAACCGGCGACAACACACAGCCCTATCTTACACCCTTTTTAATTTGTATTTCCTCACTGTTTCTGTTTTCCGCTCTGACAGATGCCGTTTGTCTCCAATACCAATTTACAATGATTCGGATATCTTTACTGTCTACTCCGATTTCTGTAACAATGTCCATAAGTTGTTCATGTTTGACACAGTCTCGTAGTCAATGAAGCATGCGAACACATAAACTGAGATATCTCGGTATCTTTGCAGTAGAACATTTAGTCCCATGAGGGCCTCTCTTGTGCCTAATCCGCTGAGAAAGCCAAATTGCGTCTCGCTAAGATATTCTTCACATCTTTTGTAGATTCTGGCAAGGAAGATTTTGAGACTTTTAGTACGTGACTCGTCGATTCTATTGTCCTATAATCGTTATGTGTTTTGAGAGAGTTCTTTTCTGGTAAAAGGATGAAAATGGATTTAAGCCAGTCATCTGGTATAAAGCCCGTGTAATATATTATATTAAGAAGGTCTGTTAATGTGTTCAGAGCTTTGTGTCCTCTTAGAAGTTTCAGGATTTCCATTGGTATTTTATCTGGACCCGTCGCTTTTCCGTTTTTGGAGTTTTTTAACGCGTTTTCCACTTTTACTCTTAAGATTGGGGGTTCTTCTGTTGCATTAATATTTAATGGCTCTTCTACACGGTTGTCATCATACAGTTCACTTACGTAATTTTTCCGGCTTTTAAGTTTTTCGATGGAGTCGTATTATATTTCCGTTGGAATCATATAAAAGTTCCTTCTATTTTTTCCTGCAGATGCCTGCTGCCTCTTGACTTTTTTGTGTAAGTTAAAAATGTCATGTTTTGATTGAAGTTCTTCTATTTTATTACATTCTTACTCTAAAAATATTGTCTTGGCTTCCTTGATTTTTCTACGTATGGTCCTTTGTATTTCATTATACCATGAGATCGAAAAAAAATGATTCTGAGCAGGCGTTGACTAGTACAACACGATTGGCTACACTGGTTCTAGAATGCCTATGAATTATAATGTGACAGTGACATTTCAAATGTAAGTCAGTTTTGCAATCTTGTTTCCAGAATTATTTAAGTTTATCGTTGTAATACTAGTGAAGGATCACATTTTGAACACCTACTCTAACATATATTCATCTTAGTTTTCAGTTTGTTCCCTAAATAAATACTGTTTTGTGTTTTAATTTATTTGACATTTATTAACCTCTAACCTACTGCCACATTTTGAAATCAGTCTTGCCAATCGTGTTGTACTAGTCAAGGCCTGCTCAGAATAATCTTTTTTTCGATCTCATGGTACTTTTGCTTATCTCTTGTTTTTGCCATCCTCCTTTTGTCCATCAGTAGTAGGATCTCCTTCGTTATCCACGGTTTTCCCTTTTTCTGAGTTTTGTATTGACAATTGTTTTTGATTGTCGTTAGGAGTGAGGTTTTGACTTGCTGCTACAAGCTTTCTGCTGTTTCCTGGCGGTTTCTGCTCGTGCACATGATTTCTGGCAGATCTCCCATTATGTTCACTTTTATAGTTTCATCTTTCAGTTTTTCGAGGTCTATTTCATTTGTTGGTTCTTTCTTGCAAATTATTTTTAAGCGTAACTGTATGGATGCTACTAGTGGGTTGTGGTCCGACGATACGTCTGCACGTAAGGATACGCGTTTACTGCCTTCACGATATTTTTGAAACGTTGGTTTATCATGAAGAAGTCTATTTGATTTCTGATGATGCGGTCATAATTTTCTGCATTCGATTTCCAGGTATACAGCCTTCTCGGGTGTAATTTAAATAGTGTATTTGTTAGGTACTACTAAGTCGTATTCCAGTGTAAGTTGTAGTAATCTTTCCCCTCTATCATTTCTTATTCCCAGTTCAGGATCTCCGACAATATTCTCGTATCTGCCTTTTCTGATCTTGGCATTAAAATCGCCCTTTCGATGTTCACTTCTGAATTTTTTGTTGTTTTTAAGCATCTTACTATTTCCTCATAAAATGATTCCACTTCTTCGTCGCTACCATCGCATGTTGGGGCGTATGTTTGTATTAGATTGACATTGAAGGGTCTAGCGTTGATATTCAACATCATTACACGATCTGACATGGGAGTAAAGGATTTTACTGAATGTTTCAAGTTCTTATCTATTAACACTGCAACTGCTTGATAATGATTTGGATCATCGTTTCCGGCGTAGTAAATATAATGTTCTTCCATTTCGCATTCACCCGAGCCAGGCCATCTCATCTCGCTTATACCGAGTATTGATACACCGAGCCCTTTCATCACGGGTGTGGTATTGTAGATTTTTCCTGCCTCGAACATACTGCGTACATTCCACGTTGCTATTCTTAAACTTTCGGAGCTTTGAATTGCCTTACAGGGATTTCGCAGGTTGATGACCGAGGAGGCCCTGTAGTTTTGTGGTTGTCCTCCCCTGCCGGATCTTGGTATCCGATTTCCATGATCAGTAAAATTGCGATTCTGTTTGTAATATCTATGATGATTGACTAGGAATACTTACTTAGTAAGTCTTTAATGCAGTGGTTTTCCGTTGCCTTCTGCCTTCTGCATCTCCATGCCGTTGGCCTTATCAGGCTCATCCGCCTTCTGAGACGATTTCTCACCCCAAGGGCAAGAGGGTGCCCTTGCTCTTACTGGCTCCTCTATCCGAAACTGTTGGCTGGTAAGAGGGGACTGCTTATACCGACAATATTCAGATTCCTGTGCTAGTTTTGGTCCGCCCCGGATATTCTATTTTCCTGGTATCCGCTATATCTAGCGAGCATTCCCCTATCCGCCACCTGGGGACGCGCCCAGTTGGGGACTAGCAACCCCGTCATTTGACAATGACTATATTATTCTCGCTGATAACTTCATGACACCAACCTCTTCCTTTTTTGTAGTTCTGTATCAGACATCACTGGTGGTTTGGAAAACCTGTTAATTCTAATGGTATCAGCGGCATAAATATGCATTTCTCTTAGTTTCAGAAGCAAAGCGTATGAAGAAAAATAATTGTCATAATATAATCTGTGATAAGGTTTCCTAATTCAGCAGAAATGTAATACCACTTCGACTCCTTGGCCATAATGTTTCAAATTATCTTCATCCAGACATGTTGTTTTAACTTGATATGGTAATATTTTCACACTCCATGGTCAATGGTCATATATTGTTTTATTGAACGTGTTCCCATGAGGGGAACAATTTGCTCGTCAACACACAGTTGTCCTTCAAGTTTCAGTTCCAGACACCGTCTTGTGACATATTCAATGATAGGTCGTGCTTTGTATAATTTATCTATCTCTTCAAATTGTTTGCAAGATGCAAACAAGTTGGTAATTGAAAAAATCGATCTCGGCCCATGCTTTCTAAGGATGCCTTTATACCCAATACTCGTTCTCAATACATATGAACTCTCGAAAACTTCTTCAAGCAACCTATTACTATATGTAAGACAAATAAAATTTGAATTTCTGAAATTAAAGTTGGCCTTAAATTAATATCGTTTTGCAATTATTATTTTTAATATGCCACTGGCACTACATTGCACCTAGTTATTACTATCTGGCAATTTGGCTTGAATGAATCTTACTTAAATCTAAGTCTAAAAGTCTTAAATTTATGCAAGTCTTAGAGGTTGATGGATGTACTCCCGTTGGCGCACTCCACATATATTTAAAACATTTCTTTCACATGTTTTATTTGCATTTAATTCACTTAAGTTTAGCTTAAACTAGCTCGAAAGGTTTTTGTCGTTTTAGCCTATGAACAAGTCCACTTTTGTCGTGTAATTGTAGCACTTCCACATTCTCTTGTTCGTGTAGTCTCGTTTCGTGTTTGCCCGCGAACCCTTTAATTTCCTCACTGACCGTAGGCACTTTTAGGTCCTTGTGGATGTCGTCGTTTCTGATATACCATGGGGCGTTAACAATGCTGCGAAGTACTTTGTTCTAAAAGGTTTGTATAATTTTGATATTGGTTTTCTTTGTGCATCCCCAGAGTTGCACACCGTAGATCCAAATTGGCTTTAGAATTTGTTTGTACAACAATACTGTATTGTGCACGGACAGCTCGGAATGTCTTCCAAGTAACCACCACATTTTTTTGAATCTAATGCAAAGTTCTTGGCATTTTTTCTTGACATGTTATTTCCACTTCAGCTTGGCATCCAGGTATTTTGCTGTATTAGCGTGCGGGATTGTTTGATCACTGATCACTATTGGTAAGTGATCTATTCTTTTGTTGGTGAAGTTTATATGGGTAGACTTTGTCTCGTTTAGCTTAATTCACCACTTCTTAGTCCAAGTGGTGACGTTGTTGACGGCTACTTGAAGCTTGTTTGCAGCTGTTTCGATCTCTTTACTTGATGCTAGTAATGCAGTATCATCCATCAGTGAATGTGGCTGTTGTCACTCCATCACTTATAGGGATGTCACTGGTGTAAAGCAGGTACAGAATTGGTCCGAGGACACTTCCTTGCGCACCTGCAGTTTTGTGTCCTTTTTAATTTTTTAGTCGCTTTCCAAAGGGTGTATTCAGTGTCTCTATCGTCTGTTAAGCCCCTTAGAAATTCAGAGAATATTTCATTTTTAATAGCTCGGATTTTCTCTTTGAGTTGTTGGCTTAACCGATTTAGTAATGTTTTGTCTGCAGGTGCTCTTGTTTGTTGCCATCTTTTCGTGCTTTACGCTTCGTTGAGACAAGTTCTCTGATTTCTCTTGGGTAATTTATCCCCGGTATTTTATTTTTTGGCATAAGGGTATTGTTCCATGGCGCTTGTTGCAGGTTGGTAATAAGCAGTTCTGCTTCTGTGTCAAACTGTTCAATTGTTTTTAGTGGAACGTTTACTTTGAGACTTTCCTCCACTTCTGCTCTAAATCCATCCCAGTCCGTCCATTTGTTCATTAGTGACGCTGGAAGTGATTTATTGATTATAGTCTCGCTTATCGTCAACATGATTGGAGAGTGGTCTGATGACAGGTCGTAATTGTCTTCAATACTGATATAGTTAGAAGATATACCTTTCAGTATGAAGAAGTCAATCAGATCTGGTACCTTATTGCTATCTGTTGTCTGAGGTATTCATCTTTTTCTAGAGCATACCTAGGTGGGCAGTATATTGCAACAACTGTGTAGTCCTTGGTTTTAGTATGAATTTTTACAGCTGTTGCTTGTATTTCGCGCAATTGACTTCTTCATTATGTTTGACATTATCCTTTATTATTACCGCCGACCCACCCCTCGCTGTGTTGTCTGGGTGGATGGCGTGATATATCTTGTACCCTTTTATGTTCAGGTAGCTTTCTCTTGTAAAATGAGTTTCAGAAATCAAACAGATATCTATTTTCTGATCCCAGAGGAATAGTTCTAATTCATGGGCATGCTGGAGTAGCCCATTTGCATTCCAAGTTGCTATTCTACTAGACGCCATTTTTATTTCTTATTTTGGCGGCTGCCTTATTGCTGGCCTCAAGTTTTGCAACTCTGTTTAGAACGGATTTGATAGACTCTTCTTGTCTGTTGATTTTATCTAGAATTGTTTGCAACATGTTGTTTATTGCATCTAGTTTTGTATCCTCCGTCATTCTTTGTTGTGACTTGCTTTTTACCATTTGCGCACAGCTGATTCCCGTTAAATTGCGTTGCGTTGCTGGGGCAGTCTTGAGAAGGGTAGGAGAATTCTGTTGAGTTCTCTCTACTACTCTCGTTTCTTGTACGTTAGTTGTTCTTAGATTGTTTCTTCTTCTCTCTTGTGTAGTGCTTTTTCTCCGTTTTTGGAGTTCTTTTGCAACTACGCACCCTCGGTAGTTTTCCAGCTGAGTTTCTCCGCAGTTAACACACATAGTCTTTGCGAGTCTGGTTGTCTTGCAATCTTTAGTGGCATGACGTCCTGCACACTTTACGCACCTCGCTTCTTTATTACAGAAAGATTGGGTATGTCCATACGCCTGACATTTTTTTCATTGCGGGATAAGGCCTGTTTTCTTTCATAGCGGTTCAATTTTTACTTTCAATCCTGCAATTATTTTGATTGAAATTAATGTATAAATATTAATAAATTTTGCCATGTCTTCAAAATTCTTGTTGTTATACGTATATTTACTGAAATACTCGATAGGATATAACGGCTGAGTAGAATTATTTTGATATGTTTCATTATCAGGCCAATCGGCATTTGTAGCTCAAAATGAAGTATGATTCCATTGTATGTTCCATTTGTATTTTTCTTTCGAGAATGGGTGTTATTTGTTTTCAGCATTATCATAGAAATCGTATTCCTCTTCGTTTTCATATTCTTGCACTTCTTCTTCATTTTCAGTTTTATTTTCTGTGGAATTTGTTCTTTCAGCTTCGCGTCTACTTATTATATCCGCACTAGGTCTAGGAAAAATCTCGCCATCATTTGGGAGAATAACATCTTCTTCATCATTCCCAACTACAACACCTTCAATATCTGAAAGATCACCCTTTTGTACCAAATCAACTAGTTCTTGCATATGGGTAGGGTTTTTCAAATCGTATTTTTGTCTATTCATGTTAGGCTTGATAACTTAGCTGAAATATAAACTAATGTTTTTTTTTTATTGCACTGTCATAAACTACAATTGATGCCAAATGTAAATGTACATCAATAATATACGGCTCATAACTAGGGCTGGGCGATATTAAAAAAGTTATCGAAAATATCGATATCAAAAAAATATCGATAAAACCGATATATCGATATATCGATAAATATCGATATATCGATAAATATCGATATATATCGATATCTCGATAAGTATCAATATATCGATAAATATCGATAAGTATCGATATATATCGATATATCGATATTTTTTCCCGGCACTACTCATTTTTTCAAAAGTTGATATATGTATCTAGCCCAAAAATAGTTTTTGCACTCCCGGGCCTAAAGTGACTACTTTTCGACCGCAAAGAAGGGCGTAAAGTTCATTATTGCAGACCTCGGGTGCACTTTACGCTCGCGACAAATTAATTTGAAATAGCACAAAATAGTATATTACATTACAAGTCATGAAAGTGAAACTTTGCAGAAGAGGAGGCTTATTGAAGAGTACGAGGACGCGTAGCGTCCGAGTATCTCTTTAAAGCCTCCGAGTCAAGCAGAGACACTTTCATGACCAGTGATGTATTATATTTTTTCTGAAATCGTTTTTCTAAAAACTAAAAATAGATTTAAACTGAATAGTATATTGCGTCATAAGGGAAGATATAGGCATATTTCATCCCGAAGATTTCTGCTGCACGAGCGAACGTAGTGAGCGAGGGCAGCAAAAGCCGAGGGATGAAATATGCCGTTAGATTCCCGTAGGGCACAAGTTATTTTTCCGCATCCATGAGAAGTTCGTATTAAATAAAAATAGTTATAATATAATACGTACCTACGTTTTTGACATATAACCTCAAATTACACATGTCAAATTTTGGTATTAAAAATAACTTCTATAATGAATTTATGTAAAAAATAATCGTATTTGTTTGAATTTTAAAAAATAATTACATTTATCAATCACTTAAATGAAGATTTTTGTATAATCAAATAATAATTTTGATTCTAAATTCTATCGGTAGATGTCACGTCGATAGCATGCACGGTAAAAACCCGCAAATGTTCATATCGTCCCGCTTTTTCATATTTACCCGCTATCCGCCATTGTTAACCTTAAATGAGATAAATAATCTGTCAATTACATACCATGGATACGGAAAAAAATATATCAACATCAGAGTCGTATGAGAAGTTGATATCCATGACAATGAATTGTCAACAAATTTTTTAAGCGTCACAATTTGTGTTGTAAACAGTTGTAAAGTGCTTTATAATATGGAAAACACTCTTCCCACTGGAATAATTGAAGAAGCTGCTGCTGCAGTGGAAGAATTGCTTCCGGATAAGTCCAAAGAAAGATATGAGAAACAATATGCAAAGTTCAAAAGCTGGTGTAATAACAAAAAAGTTAATCAAGTTACGGAAGAAGTGATGCTGGCTTTTTTTGCTGGAGAAAGTAAAATTTACAAGTCTTCAAGCCTCTGGAGTATTTATTCAATGCTTAGAGCCGTGCTGTTAATTAAAGAAAACATCAATATCGCAAATTATTTAAAGTTAAAATCATATCTGAAAAGAAAATCGGTAGGATATGAAGCAAAAAAGTCCCGAGTATTTTCAAGAAATGAGATAAACGAGTTTCTTCGAAAAGCTCCCGATCACGACTTCCTATTGTTAAAAGTAAGTAGTTTTAATAAATAAATTATAAAATAATCTAAATTGGCGGCTTATATTTTCAGGTTGTATTAATTTTTGGACTAGCCGGAGCATGCCGTTGCGATGAGTTGACGAAGATGACTCTAGATGACATTGAAGACAAGAATGATACTCTCATTGTGAACATTCCAGATTCGAAAACTCACAAACGAAGACGATTTTTAATTTTGGACGATGTTGGCGAACCCGGAAATATTGCCTTATATAGAAAATACCTAGCACTTCGCCCTGCTCATACACCACACCGGCGTTTATTTGTTTCATATAGACAAGGTAAATGCAGTATTCAGGCTGTAGGAATTCATACCTTCGGAAAGATACCTGCTAAAATAGCTGGTTTTCTTCATTTACAAAATGCAGCGGAATATACGGGCCATGCCTTGAGGAGAACATCAGCAACTTTGTTGATTGATGGTGGAAGTGGCATAGAAGACCTTAAAAGACACGGCGGATGGTCTTCTACAGGAGTAGCGGAGGGCTATGTAGCCGAATCATTAGAAAATAAAAGAAAAATTGCCAAAAAGATACAGCAAGGTCAAGGTGCATTCACGGAAAATAGCGCGAGTGAAATTCCTTCAACAAGTGCATTTGATCAGACTGCTGTAGCTGACAATGTTAATATTCCTAACATGGATGTCAACGAAAAAGTAGTGTTGTCAAACATAGCTAACGCAACAGAAAACAGAAATAATAATGCTTTGAATTATATACCTGGAATAAACTTTTCTAATGTGCATAATACTAGTGTCGGCAGCATTAACATTAATTTTCATTTTAATAGTTCTAATACCAATTAATAATTTGTTGTATTTCATTGTTAGTGTTTTTAATTATATTAAATAAACGTTTCATAAGATAAGTGACGATTTCTAATTCAATTGCAGTCTAAAAATGACAGATGAGTCTTGTAAAGTGACAGATGAGTCTTGTAAAAATCATGAAAGTGACTAGTCTTGTAAAGTGACACTTTCATGACCAACTTGAGTTCTGTCATGACAAGCTTTCTTGACGATTTCAGAAAAATACCTTAGTTACAATACAATTTTTATAAAATCACTCTTGCCGTGAATGCGTCAATTTGACATTTTTAAAAATGTCATTAGAAAAATTTTATTATAAATCAAAAAATTTAAATAAATTCTCAGTTCGTGCAAAAAATATTGTATGTGCCACAGGCGTAATAAGCGACTTTGGCCTTTGGCGTGTTATAACCCTCTGCTAAAGCCTCGGGTTATAATATTCACGCCGCAGGCCAAAATCGCCTTCTTTACGCCCTTAATACATAATAGTATATTATACACGACGCTATAATGTATGCTATTATTACCGAGGATAATATTTGCAACACGAGCGAGCATGCGAGCGAGTTTTGCAATTATGCGAGGTAATAGTAGCCATTATAGCGAGTAGTATACTATACTTTATCCTAGACTACAAAATACTAAGAATTTTTCATTAAAATTTAAATTAAAATTTAAATAACAACATAACCTATTTCAATGACAACATAACCTATTTCCTTCATTATACACCATAGACAATGATGTTACCATGATACCGTGCATAATGATTTCAGTGTATAATGGATAGCATTATGAGTGACCAAACACATGAATAATTGACAGATTATTGACTAGTCGTGGATAAATAACTATTATTTAGCATGCTGTTCGTAATTTTAGCTCTAAACATTTTTTAATATATCTATAAAATAGAAAACTGTTCGATTATCTGTCAACAAACCAACCACCATTCGATGCACCATCAGTAATGTCGTATATTTCGAATAGAATCCAACACATGGAGACAGTACCTATATTACTTTTTTTAAGAATATGCTCAAAGCACAGGCGTATACATGGTTGCAGTCACAGTTTTAATATTTTAAGTCAGATATTGAAGCAGTAAGCTAGTGTACATTATAATGTGCACCAGGTCTGAAGGCGTTAATTAAGTTGTTTTGTAGTTAAGTAGCAGTCGTTGTTAGAATTTCCTTGCATCACTCAACACATACTCAATTAAATATTTTTCCCCACTAATTTTTAACAGGTTATGGTCGTCTGTCACCCCGAACCACCATAGGAAAAGCAGCGGCGATGATTTATGCCATCGTGGGAGTACCTTTAATGCTAGTCCTATTATCAGCATTAGGTTCCCTATTAGCCGGTGGTGCTAGAAAAGGATACACCAAATTATGCTGTAAACAAGATCATTCAAAGAAATTTGCTCCTAGTGTTGGGTACCATCGGGCACCCTCCAGCCCTTCTGGGAAACACCTCTGTCATTCATTGAACGATGGTAAGCCTATCCAACCATTCGTCGTACAAACAATACGAAATTTCTTTTGTAGACACTGCGTCAGTGCAATTAATGCCAACTCATTGTGCACAAAATAACATAAACCACAAGTTAATGTATCAACATTACGAACACCATTCTGACCATCAAGAAATGCCGAAACGTGCGCTATTAGCAACCGTGAGATCGAGCCACACAAGAGGTCGTTGTGTACAAGGGCAAGTACGACAAATGTTAGCAGATCCACAGATTTGCCCATCGCATCCCCATGGAACACCATCTCGGACTATTCCAGGATGTACCATATCACTATCTGATGTAGAAGAGACTGATGATAATGATGAAAATGAATCTGGGTAAGTCGTAATTCCTATGTACAATGAAAATTGTATTTTAACTTTCTCTAATTCAGCCCCTGCACTCATGACACCCCTTCGAGAGTGCCATTAATATGGCGTTCACCAGAACAGCCCCAACGGTCACCTTCTCCTCCTCCTTCGGAACCAATACCATCAGTGCCTGCTGCTGTAGTGATTTTATTCTTCGCAGCGTATGTCTGCTTAGGAGCTGCAGCCTTTGCATCGACCAGTGGCTGGAGTTTCCTAGATGCAGCATATTTCTGCTTCATAGCACTATCTACTATAGGAATTGGTGATAAATTACCCCAAAGTGCGGACTATAATACTCAACTGCAATTGCTAGCGTGTTGTATATATTTATTTTTTGGACTCGTCATAGTGGCTATGTGTTTTAGTTTAGTGCACGAAGAAGTAGCCACGAAGTGTAAACAATTTGCTACTAGTATGAGACTTGTAAAACACTGACAGTGTCTTTTTATATGTTATGGCTACTTTGGAATATTGTGTACTCTTGTTACTGGTGTTTCAAAGTAAAGTCGAATATGAAAATACCGTTTCTTGTTTTCTGATTTAAGTATATTTAAGTACATACGAAATACACAAAAGTCACTTTTTAAGTTAGAAAGCTTTTCTCAATTCAACAATTAACATACAGATGACATTTGGGGCCAATCCTGGATTACGCCAAGCCAGCCATATACATATTAAAAACAATTTTTCCGATGAAATCCTATGTAACGTTATAGTGCATACTTAACCGGAGTCAATTGAATCAAAATATCCTACGATTCCTTTGATGTACTCTTCATACAGAAGTCTGTTACCTTAGTGCTTTGAAACAAATTTTTTGATAAAGTATAATTAATTTTTATTCCTGAAATACTCAAATGTTCCTTCCGGCTTCTCTCACTTACTATGTTACCCTGATAAAAATTTAAATTTTAAAAATAAATTTCGAAGTTACACCTGAAGTTTAAAATTATCCAATCCTCTTTGATGTTAATTCAGTCACATATTCCGTGCAATTTTTTTTCACCTCTGTTTTCCTAATCAAAAAAATCACTGAAATTTTCAAAATAATACTTCGAATTTTATTTAAATGTAATCACTTTTCGTCGTCGACGAATTTACTTTAACCACGTAACTTGCGTTTGTAACTCGGAAAAGAAATAGTGTTAAAAACAATTTCGAAATTTAAATTTTAATTAATTTGTTGTCATTTAATTACCCTGGGGTTTCGGAAATAGTTTCAAGTTAAGAAGTTAATCATTAACAGAACTGATTTATTAAAATCTTGCACGCCATAACCTATCACTTCTCTTTCTTTGATAAACCAAGTTTGAAAGTAACTTTTCGAGTTTTCGAATTCAATTTACACTTAACAAAAATTAATACTCTGTGCTCCTAGTAGTTTTATGTTTCTCACATCTGTTATCCCGATAAGAACTACAGTTTTGAAAAGGTCTTCTAGGCTCACATTTCATAAGTATCCTAATGTTTTTCATCCTTCTCTTCGTACTCCTGCCATCCTCATCGGAATTAAAATCGCTTAAACTATTTTAATGCTTGTGAAAATAAAGAAATCTTTTTTTGCTGAACGATTTGTTCGAATGAAAACTAACGTCAATTTATAGTTAAACACTTCATAATAAAAAAATAAAAAAATAAGGTGGCGGCGGGATACAGACGAGTCAGTCCTGTCACGCAGTAAGGTTTAATAGTAATTACGAAGGTGCAATCGAGTGTTAATATAAGTGAAGTAAACAGTGAGAGAAAGGGTTGTTTGGGAAAGGTGATAGTGATAAATTATCAGTGAAAAGTGTAGCAGAAAAAGTTTTACAGCAATAAACAAAGAATAACAAGAGTGATAGGTTAAGACGAGAATCGCGTGCATAACTTAAATAAAATTTACGCGGAGCACGAGCGTGAGTGCGGGCAGGCAAAGGCGATACGCGTGGCGACCCGCCTAACGTACGAAGTGCGAGAGTTCGTAAAATTTAACGTGAACGCTAATAATTAATAAAGGGAAATGTACACAGATAGCGAAGAAATAACCTCAGACGAAAATAAGAGGAAGAGAAAAGAAGTGACGCCGGAGTTTTCTGATAGATCAAAAAAAACGGTAAGAACACCAGGTAAAAAAATGAGTAAACAAGAAAGGGTAGAAGTAAAAGATATACAAGAAGAAGAACAAGGCAAAAAAATGATAAAAATGATGGAACAGATAATGAGGGATATAAGAGAAATAAAAGAGGAGCAGAAAGAATATAGACAAGAAATGGAGCTAATAAGAAAGGAAAATAAAGATTTAAAGGAGAATGTAGAACTATTAGAAAGAAAAATCGAGAATATGGAAAAAACCGAAAAAAGAAACAATATAGTTATAAAGGGTGCCGAAATTAATGAAAATGAAACTAGAATTAGTGTAACACAATTCCTGAATCAGAAGATAGGAACAAATGTAGACATAGTATATGCTTATGTTGTAAAACCGAAAAATAAAGAAAAATTTGTAGTAGCCAAGCTTGGGTAATGGGAGAACAAGATAGAAATAATGAAAAATAAAAATAAACTGAAGGGAACAGGAATTTATATACAGCGTGTCCCAGGATAGATGTTACAATAGGTGTGATGGACAAAAAATTTTTGAATTTTATTTTAAGATTGTGGAATTAAGCCCTGCTTGGTTTGAAGAGAATTTTAAGAATATTTTCAGTTTTTGAAAAACAAGTAGGCCTTGACATTGAAGCGAAAACTATTTTCTTTTCAGGTAAAGTACCCTTTTTGTTCATGATACGGCAAGATTTTATTAAGAAAAGTTGTTCATAATAAGAAATTATGGCCCTATGCAAAATTTCAGGAAGATCTACCTACTTTGATTAAACCGTCACATTTTAGATTAAACAAAATAAATTGTATTTATTCAAAATTTTCTTTGTAGAACATTGAACGAAACAAATAGCATTTACAAGAAATTTAACTTACGAAACATAATAATAACACTGATCTACAATAAATTATTTATTCCACATAACTGCCAGGAGGCCATGAAAAAACTATCGTTGACTAATCTTCCTGAAATTTTGCATAGGACCATAATTTCTTATTATGGACAACTTTTCTTAGTAAAATTTTGCCGTATCATGAACAAAAAGGGTACTTTACCTGAAAAGAAAATAGTTTTCGCTTCAATGTCAAGGCCGACTTGTTTTTCAAAAACTAAAAATATTCTTAAATTTCTCTTCAAACCAAGCAGGGCTTAATTCCACGATCTTAAAATAAAATTCAAAAATTTTTTGTCCATCACACCTATTGTAACATCTATCCTGGGACACACTGTAGATGAAGATTTAACTGAAAAAGAAAATAAAATACAAAAAATGATAAGAGATGTGGCAAGAAATGAGAGGAAAAATGGAAAAAGGGTGCAAGTAAAATACAAAAAATTAATAAGCGAAGGAGAAGTTTGGAAATGGGATGAGAGGCGAAAGGAATTGGTCAAGGAGCCAAAAAACCAACTAACAGCGGAGCAAATATAAAGGTGAGCTGTGGTGCGGATGCAAGAAGCCTAACATCCACATCAGTAGATATAGATAGGGCTTCAGGAAACAAACGTGGCAAAGGAAAAAGGCTATGGAAAATAGGTTTATGGAATGTATGGGGAATAACAGGAAAGGAATATGAATTAGCAAAAGAATTTGAGGAAGTGGATCTAAAAATACTTGCGATTACAGAAACCAAAAAGAAGGGAACGGGAAATATGGAAATAGAAAATAAGCAAATATTATTTTACAGTGGAGTTCCAAATAATGAGAGAGCAAGAGCAGGAGTAGCATGTATGATAAAAAAAGAAGATATAGATAAAGTCAAGGAAGAATAATGAGATTA
Organism: Melanotus villosus; assembly: GCA_963082815.1. NCBI lineage: Eukaryota > Metazoa > Arthropoda > Insecta > Coleoptera > Elateridae > Melanotus > Melanotus villosus. The sequence continues at coordinate 21,482,255 of OY720424.1, read as the reverse complement.
GAAATGGAAGAAGATACACGAAAATACACAATAATAATAGCATATGGGCCATCGGATAATGAAAATAAGGAAACTAAAGACCGATTCTGGGAAGAATTACAGGATGAAGCCGATAAAAAGAAGGGAAAGCTAATAATACTAGGGGATTTAAACGGAAGAGTAGGGAACAAGCCGGAAAAAACACAATATACAGTAGGAACTTTTGGAGAAAGCATAGTTAACAATAACGGAAAAAGAGTAATAGACTTTTGCATACAGAATGAAATGATTGTAGCAAATACTTATTATGCTCACAAAGATATACACAAATACACCAGAACAAGGCTCAGCCGAAACGAAAAGTCTATCATCGATCTTGTACTAATAGAAAGAGAATACAAAAAAGATATAAATGACGTAAGAGTAAAGAGGGGACCTGAAATAGGGACAGACCATCACTTGGTAGTCACAAGAATGAAAGTAAATATAGAAGGAAAAGATGATGAAAAGCAAACAGAAAAAAGAACATTCTACAGTATTAAAAATCATAAACTGCAAATAGAAAAAGTGAGGTATGAATTTAGTAGGAAGATAGAGGAAAAAATTAAGGATGTCGATATATTAATAAGAAACGAGCCGGTGGAAATTATATGGGAAAAAATGAAAGAAACGATCATCAGCTCCGCCATAGAAACGTGTGGCATACAGAAATGTGGAAAGAAGATAAAGCAAACTTCCTGGTGGGATGAAGAAATACGAAGAGAGGTAAAGCAAAAGAAGAAGCTGTGGAAAATATATTTGAATAAAACAGACGAGAAAAACTATGAAGAATATAAAAAACAACGAAAAATAGTAAAAGACAAAGTTATAGAAGCTAAAAAGAAAAGCTGGGAACAGTTTGGTATGAAAATGGAGAGAGATGGAAGAGGAAATGCTAAGATGCTATACAAAACAATAAAAAGCCTTAGAAGTGAGAAAAAAGAATACACAATTGGAATAAAAGACAAAAACGGAAAAATGGTAACAAGAAATGAAGAAGTAATAGAAAGATGGTACCAGTACTTCACGGACTTGTTAGAGGGACATGAGAATATCGAGGAAATGCCAAATAATTGGAACAACGAAAACATAACAACAGAAGAACAGGGAGATGACATAACTTTAGAAGAGGTAAATATTGCAATAAAAAATCTAAGTAATGGGAAAGCAGCGGGAATTGACAAAATAACAGCCGAAATGTTAAAGTATATGGGTGGAAAGGGGCAGAGTTTACTACATCAACTGATACTAAAAGTATGGAAAACAAAAACAATCCCCAATGACTGGAAGACAGCAGTAATAGTCCCAATATTTAAAAAAGGAGAGCGATACAAATGTGAAAATTATAGAGGCATTTCGCTTCTGAGTGCACCAAGTAAAGTGTACGAAAAAATACTGGAGAAACGGCTAAGAAAAGAAGTGGAAAGTTCAATGGCAGATACACAGTGTGGCTTCAGACCCGGACGTGGAACACAAGACCTCATTTTTAACATCAGACAGATATGCGAGAAAAAGATCAACTACAACAAATGCTTGTATGCCTGTTTTATAGACCTAGAAAAGGCATTTGATAATGTACCCCGGAAGGAAATATGGAAAACCTTAGAAGAACGAAGAGTCAATAAGCACCTCATAGAAGCAATAAAGAGTATATATGCAGATACTAACAACATCGTGAGAGCAAAAAATAACTGTTCAAGAAAGTTTGTGACAACAAAAGGCGTGAGACAGGGTGGAATATTAAGTGCACTACTGTTCATTTTGGTGATGGACAGCATATCACAAAAATGTGGGCAAAAAACTAAGGGTGTTAAGGTAGGAGTAAGAAAACTGAAGCCACTAGTAGTAAAAGAGTTTATTTACGCCGATGACCTGGTACTACTCGCAGAAAATGAAGAAACGATACAAGGAAATCTGAATATATGGAATAAAGAACTACAAAGAAGAGGAATGAAAATAAACGCTAAAAAGACCGAAGTGATGGTAATATCCAAAGAAGACAAATCGGCTAAGGTGAGACTCGGTAACGAGCAAATCAAGCAAGTTAGTGCATTTAAATATCTGGGATCAATAATAAATAGCAATGGGGACTTGGAAACAGACATAAATAACATAATCAGTATAGTAGCAAGACTATATAAAGCACTACAACAAGTATTTTTAAATAAAAAAGAAGTTTCAAAGACGACAAAAGTAAAAATATACAAGTCCGTATATATGCCTGCTTTAACTTACGGAAGTGAGTCATGGGTGGTAAACAACCAGCAGCAGTCAAAATTACAAGCATGCGAAATGCGTATATTAAGAAGAATAGAAGGAGTTTCTAGAATAGACAAGATAAGAAATGTAGAAATAAGGAAGAGACTGAAAGTGCAACCTTTACAGAATTATATCGAAGGAAATCAATTAAGATGGTGGGGACACATGAGGAGAATGCAGGACAATCGACTTACAAAGAATATATGGGAAATGGGAATGGACGAAAAAAGAAGTAAAGGGCGACCAAGACACACGTGGAACGAAGAAGTGAAAAGGATACTGGAAAAGAGAGGAACCACGTGGAGGGAGGCAGGAAAGCTAGCGGAGGACAGAAAAACATGGAGAAAATTCTGCGACCAACAAACATCTGACCAAAAACTCTAGAAATAACAACCTCGACACCGAAAGGTAGAAGAGGACAGGATTATGTATGTATGTATGTGTACACTTCATAATATCAATAGCTAACCTTGATATATATTTTTTTTCGAGCGATATTTTTAAGTATTTTATATGCAGTGTTTTAGGTACGCCACGGACGTAACGTTCAGTATTTTATTATTTGTGTGCCGAAAGTGTAATTATTAATATGATAACATTCCTCGACACGCATTTTGCTGTCAATTTAGGTAACAACTTTAACATACATTCTTTTTAGCTTTTTTTCATCAGACTTACACATGAACTGCTGAGGGTTATTAGCTATCTATTCTACCATTCCTACCCAATCGAATCTCAATCGATTCAGCTTTTTTAAAAACCTGTGTTCTCTTTGTGACAAAAAATATCACTTTTTAAACTATTAAAAAATAGCAAATTTACAGAATTCAGTCATAATTTAAGGACATTTTGAAGCTTAAAATGTAGGAATTACAGTTCAAAAGGCATGGCTTAAGTAATTTTTTTTAATAAATGAAAACATAAATATTTCTACCTAAAATGTAGGCGACCTTGTCGATGTTAAAATATAAAGCTACGAACTGATTGATAATAACACAATCACAATCGCTTAAAACTAGTATTGTTAAATTCAAGGTATGAGTTTAGGATTTACTTGCAATAATTGCTTACAGTTCATACAACGCCTTCATGCTTATACATTTCATTTTTGTGTTTAGTTGGAATTCTGTTTTCGTTACTTTATAATTTTAAAGAAATTATCTCACTGAAATTCCAAAATTCAAAAAGAAGAACAGACATTACGCAAGGTAAGTGAATAAAGTTTGTTGTTTTTTCACAATGTAACAAATTAAATTCTTCAGTTGATATTTCAGAACAAGTTTTGTTCCTAAGAAATTTATAACAATTTTATCATAAGTAAGAAGTGTAAGAACGTTATTTTAGTACATTTTAAAAACACACTCGACGATGTTTATGGCCAGAGCACTTCACTGTTCTACTGTTCAACATATGGTTCTTCTATTATTCTTGAAAGGTAAGAAATAAAATACAAAATAAGTAAAATATATGCTCAATAATGTATGGAAAATTGTAGCCCCGTAGTGAGGACCCACAACCAAGCCAGAGTAAATGTCACTTTTTACCTCCGACGGCCTGTACATCTGTACAATATCTTTGCTCGCTATCGATATAAAGTGCTATTAAAATGTTAAATAAGAAAATGTTCATTAATTGTTATTAAATTAATTAATTAAAAACACATGTACCCGTTACCTATGCTTGGCGTGGCGTTCAAATTAGCTGTTACTTCCCTATGGCGGTAAGTTCGCACCTACTTTCCTTACAGACATAAAAACGAAGAAATAAATAGAAAAAATACACCCAACATTAATCATTAATCAATTTAGCTGCAATAATAACTATGTATTCTAATAGTAAGCTAATTGTTATTTTTAATTTATTAATTAAATTATGTATGTGAATTTAAGGAAGTAACACTATAATTTAAGGAAATTTCTGCTGTTTCGAAAACAATGGATTTAAAAAGTTTTTTTTTTTTTTTCGAAGGAAAATCTTACAATTATTATTAATGGTTTTCTATCAATTATTGAAAAATTGCTATAGGCATTTGCCAAATTTCAGCTTTTTCTGACACAAAATGCCTCTTTAGAACTCTAAAATTTCGGTTAGGTATATTAAGTTATAGGTTATAAGTGTTTCTTTAAACTTCCTTTAAAATTAATTTGTACAAGTAGAATTAATTAAAATCGGCTGTTTGAAGGGCAGGATAAAACCCCCTCAAAAGAATAATCAATTGGATTTGCAAATTGATTCTTAAAATGGTAGGTAAACTTGAATTTTCTGCGAAAAGAAATTTTTTTCGGGCTTGTACATATACCGGATGTCAATGAAACATGGAGCACCCCTATTTTTGTCTTTTTTAAATTAAATTTTAAGATATCAAAATGAAATTTGGTATATCTAATATACTCATTAGATTGCATTTTTTGACAAAGAACACAAGTTTCCGCCACTTCCGGTTTCGCTGGAATTACCCTCAATTTTGTTATTTTAAATGGAACACCCTGTATATTTATACATTTTTGAAATTTCCATTTAATTCTACGTATGCTAGTATCAAGTTTGAAATATTTTGATGGCAAAGTAAATACTTGCAGAAGAATTTATTTATTAATCTAGGATGCCATGACGGCATGACCTGCGTAAAATGGAAGTCAGGGTGCTACCCAAGTGCTACCACACTCAAAACAAATTGGTTTATAACTTCAGTTGTAGCAAGTCTGTCACTTGTTTTGTGCATTTCATTTGTTTCAATTGTTTTGAAACCCAGTGCCTAGATTTGAATGTCCAAAATACCGTTTTTTTAAATAGAGAGTGTTATTCCGAATTAAATTTTCATATTAACCCCGCATTATTGGCATCAATTAAATCCTTGAAAAACGCTAGTTTTTAATATCCTAGTGTAGTAGTACCATTTAAAAAAATAGAGTTATTCTCGAAAAAGCGTTTTTGCCAACTTTAGGTCATTCTAATACAGTAACGAAAATAGTTGCAGTTCTAAAACAATATGTCTCGAGTGTTAGGGCACCTTGACTTTCATTTTGGGTAAGTCATAAACTCTGGATTAATTTCTGCAAAAATTTACTTTGTCACCAAAATGTTTCGCACTTGATAGTAGCATACGTAAAATTAAATGGAGATTCCAAAAATGTATAAATATACAAGATGTTCCATTTAAAATAACAACGTTGATGTTAATTCCTGCGAAACCGGAAGCGAACGTATAGGGTGAAAGCAAGTTTGAAATCACAGCTTTCGTGCTAAAACGGTTAAAGATGAAAAGTTGAAACTTTACATGCTGTAATATGACATTTATATGCAGATTTCATAGACAAAAAATAATTTCGTTTTTTCACAGGACCGACATCTTATATTTATATTATAGAACGCCAGAGAGTTTATTTTTACTCTTTCTAATCAATATAAAATTTTATGAGAAAACAAGAAAATATGAAAAGTTAGAAATAAACTGCCAAATGTTATAGGTATTCCCTCTCTATCAACTGTACTCTAATGTAATTTGTTTATACTTTTTATAGTTTTATGCAAGTTTGCCTATTTTAGACAATTACGAAACACTTGCTAATACTTCTCTGTTCATTTATCAAATTTGTTTTTGCTAAGGTTTTTAGATTTTACAAAACGTAGTTAGTTTGATATGCATACTGTCACTTAATTAGAATATTTTTACATTGTGTTATATTAGTTAGAAACAGAACAAAGTAAGCTGTTTACTGTAGTATAATATACCTTCAATTTTTTACTTATCGGCACTAACGCCCCACGAATTATTTAAAAGTGCACCAGATGATGACTGTGAAAAAATTTTTTGTCTTTAAAATCTGCGCAAAGATATCGAATTTGGTCCTTCAAATGAGCCCTTGCCTAGTTTTAGCTCAGTTTATTGTAATGTTATTGTTTGGTCATGCGAAGTAGACAAACGTGCAAGCATTTTCAAAAATGATGAACAGAAAGGAGATTCGTACCATGAATGGGAAAACGGCGACCCTAATAAAAAGTAAGCTAGATCGTATCCTTGGCGAGTCTTCCCCTTCATTTAAGACCGTACATTTGTGAATTGCTGACTTTAAACTTAGCCGAACGAGTACCGAAGATGAATCGCGCAGTGGACGCCCAAGTGATGTGACAACTTCGGATATAGTGACTAAGATCCACAAAATAGTTTTAAGTTTAATATCGAAGATTATAGATCAGGGAGATAGCAGACATGGTAGTGATCTCAACCGAACGAGTTCATAATACTTTACACTACATAAACATTTGTACATTCAAAACCTTTGTGCGCGTTTGCTGACTTTAGACAAAAAGGTGTTCAAATGAACATTTCGTCTGCGTGCTTGGATGGTTTCAAGCGTAACCCCACTTACTTTTCGTGACTATCGATGAAACGTGGGTCCACCACTACACGCCGGAGTCGAAGGAACAATCAAAACAAATAACAGCCAAGGGGAACCTGCTCCAAAGAAGGCGAAAACAAGAGCGTCTGCTGCAAAGGTCATGGCATCGGTTTTCTGGGATTCACAGGGTGTGACCTTTACTGACTAGGTACCTGAAAAAACAAAGGACAATCTCTGGAGAGTACTACGCAGATGTACTGCAGAATTTTACCAAAAAAATCAAGAAAAGGCGACCGCACCTTGCAAAAAAATCTTCTTTCATCAGGACAATGCACCTGTTCACACGTGAACGCTTTCCGTAGCTAAAATCCATTAAGTCAGGTTCGAATTGTTGGATTATTCGCTCTACTCTGCTGATTTAGCCCCGCCTGACTTCCATTTGTTCCGGGACCTCTAAAGGTGGCTCAGAGGACAACGATTTTCCGACAGCAATGAAGTGGTTCATGCTGTAAACGGCTGTTTTGCAGACCTCGAGAAAACATTTTATAAAAACGGTATAATGACTTTGGAACATCGTTGGGCAAAATGTGTAGAGCTCTATGGAGATTATGTTGAAAAATATATACAAGTTGGTCAAATTGATTCGCTATTCCTTTTTCATTTACCTTACTTTTCAAGCGACCCACGTATATCTCTAACCATTTTAGCAGGAAAACTCTAATTTCAAACTGTTTTCTCATACTATGTGTATTATTTATAAACTAGCAATAAGTACTAATATATTTTTAAAAATCCAAACAAAGTATCGTCCCAAATTCTGTTTTTTATAAAACGATTTTTTAAAGCGAGTTTACAAATTCTTTTTACAGATATATTATTTGCAATTGTTACGGCATAATAATGAAAATATAAATAATATTAACTAATTAGGTACCAGTTAAAGATTAATATGTATAAAACGCAATCTATCAACAAATGAACACGGAACTAATATTAATTAGGTAATTTATGCATCTTTACAGCGAAGACTTGTCTGATTATTTAATTGGAAGAAGGTAATTCCATGTTATTACAGAGCAATGTTATGAACAAAGTTAGACTCAAGCGATTATAGAGTTTCGATATCAATTACTCAAAAGTATTACATAAATCACAATATAGCTTTTTTTTATAAATATGGAATGGAGAATACAGTGGAGTCGTAGTCAACAACATCAGCCTTTATTTACCTGAAAATTTTCTGTTCTGTTGCTGAAAATTACCTCTTCTTTGAGCCCTAATAGCACAGATGTATATTTAACAATGCATTTTTTTACTCTTAAATTGAAAAGGTGGGTGCCATTTTTGTTTGAATTGTAAAAAATAATTTATGCATTTTTGTTTTCTTGGACCCGTTTTTCTCAATGGAATGCATGATATAAACATGTATCTTATTATCTTTAACAGGAAATATACAATAGCAATTATCAGTAACAAACAGCTATAAAATTAAAACATTCTGGGTGGGTTACACAGGCATTTTTTACAATTTCGCCAAATTAATCATTCATCAGAATGAACGAAATCGAATCAAAATTCGAATTCATATGGCAAACAGTTAATTAGTAAACATACCCTTTTATCATTCATTAATTTAACAAAAGCATTGTGCAACCCATGTTTACTACAAAATTGTTAACCATCAAGTTAAATTTTTTTAATCAATCCACACTTCGTGCATTGTTTTAATCAAATAATAATTATATGCAATTAAAAAGCGTGTAAATTCCTTCTTAGTACTTATTTAAAATACCACAATACCTCTGTTTTCCTACATTTGACATTTTTAAGCATTGTCTTTTTGTGAACTTCAACTTTAAAAGTTAAATTTCGATTAACTTTTTGCATGAATTCCAACATCCTTCACTGTCAGTTTCCAGATAAAGAATGAGATTTTGAAAACTTTTTATTACAACAAAGTTTATAGAATTCTTACAGAAACCTTACTGCTTTGTATATTTTTTATGAGTAACGTATTTAACGGTACTCATAACATATTCCATGAATTGCAAAACCCCCAAGAAGCAGAAACATCGTAAATAGCTTGGCCTTAAGAAAAATAATATCCATGAAAAACTATTGTAAGAAGCAGCTTCCTGAATGAGCGTTTTTCATGTGTGTAAGTTCCTATTGAGAAAATAAAAATAAAGAAGAAGCAACTCACTAGCTCCCTTTATTTCTGCTTTTATTATTAGTTAATATAATAATCTTTTTATTGTTATTGGCAGAATTCTCAGCGGAGAAGCAAGAATATATGAAAACAAAGACAGCAAGGGACGACCCTGTCAGAAGATTTGGTTTAAGCTAAGTACTTATGAAAATTTTGTAAAAAAATACGTGCGCATTGAGTAATTGAAAAATGCTTTTCATTGCAAATGGTACGTGGTAAATTAGTGTGGTCGATCGAAACTCGCGTTTAATTTAAAAGGAATTATGCCCGTTTTACTTTTAAGTAGCAAGATTGAGGTTTCAGTGAATGTATAGCACATGAGTCTTCTTTGTATTGATTTTGTTATTGTAGTCCTCAAAAGTCACATATTTATTCCTTTTTTTACCTAAAGTAATTTTGAGCAATGAAAACTTCAGCAAAGTAGAATAAAGGAATAAGGATTTAGAAAGGTTGTCGTATTCATGCCCTTTGTTATAGAAATAACTGCAAACAAACATGCATTTATTTCTTGAGCTGGTAAGGTCAGTTTATCCCATCTTGCATCTTTTTGTCTCCACATTATTTGACTCCTTTGCACTTCAAAGTATTTCTCTGTTTCGGCATTAGAATGACCTTATTCTAGCAAGCATTTTGATGCTTTAATGAGCTTCATTATTAAATGATTTTTGGTGATATTTTGTTTTCAGATATTGGTGATACTATATCAAAAAATACACAAAATACCTAGGCAGCCATTCAGTTGCTAGGCAACAAAAACGTCAAATATCAAACTTCTGTCAACTGTCAAGCAAAAATCACTATTACCAACCTAACTATTTAACCAAATTTCCCCAACTCGAAATTGGCAAGTATTTTTATAAAAAGAAATATTGTAAATGGGAGCCGAAACAGAGAAAATAGTATAAAAAACTCGTTACAGAAGGCAATTCGAGCACTCGTCCATTCGGCCACTCGCCGCTACGCGGCTTGTGTCCAAATTTCGGACTCGTGCGTGAAAACGATGCCTGCTGTAACTTGTGTTTTAATATACTATTATGTAATCTCATCATCTACCCTGGTTTCTCATGAAACCTTAATATCTTCGCGCGAGAACTAAGAAGTAATATGATTGTGCGTAATGTTTGGGGTCAACACTTTCAACATTAGTTGGGCGCAGTTAAAGTTAACCTATAATCTGGGTTGCAATCTCTGCCTTATTTTTCCCGTCAATCAACAATGTTACTGCTGCGTTTCACAAATAATATGAACGTCTAGGAGCGTATGCTCTGGATTCATAGACACTCTTGGCTTGAGGAAGTCACCATCTTTTATCATTCACATGATTAGGTTAAGTCGCTTCTCCACCCCTTTATGTACTTCCGGATAATGGCAGCAATGGCCCTTGGTCCAGTTAGCCTCCATTACTTACGCTCTTTAATCTTAATTCAACGTTCCTTGCCTTTTGCCCGAAAAGTTGTAGAGACAGATTTCAGTGTGCATCGAGTATCGGCGATTATTCTAGTAGTCTAGTTACAGTAACCATCCTTCTATTGGGTTTGTGAGCCTCATGCGCCACGATATTTCAGGAACGGGAACAAAGGCTTTAGTTTAGCAGTGTGTTATTAGTTTCTTATAATTTGTCAAGAGATTTTTAGCTTAGAGTGGTTTTACTGTTATTCTTTTTTAATTGTTGTTACTTTAACAATATAATTACCAACAAAATTAGACTGTCAAAAATGTTGAAAAAATTAAAACGCATTCAGTGGTATACTTAAGCAGCAATGATGAAGGGAGAAATAATATAAAAAGTAACGGTAATACCTCTGAAAACAATTTTCAGTTGCCTCACAACGAATCAATATGTTAAATTAATAAAATATTTTTTCTTTTACTGTAGCAATGATCTTGCGCTTTCTGCTACGGAGTCATTCCACCACTTGCATGGTCTACCCTTGTTTCATTTACCCTCTGGGATTTGCTTTTCTATTCGTTTTGGTACAGCATCTGCATTCGTTCTGTCCAGCCAACCTTAACTTCCCTATGTTTAGTCACTATATCGGCCTCCTTATACCCTTGGTAAATTTCATAATTCAACCGTTTTCTCCATATCTCCCCATCTTTAACAGGTCCTATAATCAGTCTGGGTGCCCCAGTTTCAAAGATCTCAGTATTCCTCTGTATGTGGGACATATTATACTTATTTTCCAATCCTTGGGTAGCTGTTATTCGTTCCACATCTTCTTGGTCAATTTATAGAATTCAACGTGTAGCATTTCACCCCCCTGTTTCATCATTTCTGCATTTATTGTGTCCGGTCCTGGCGCTTTTCTTGGTTTCTTCTGCCTCGGTAGGTATTGCAGTTTCGCCTTCCATCGCTCCGTTCTCTTCTGGATTACTTCAATTTAGATGTTCCCAGAAATACGCTACCGATTGTCCTATTATACCTTCTTCGTTACACGATATTTTCCCTTCTTTATTTTTAACAGTGATGTTCCTGGCTTTGTACCACCCTTTCATCCTATTGATAACCTGATAACACTCTCTAACTCGTTTACTTTTATGCATTTCCTGTATACTTTCCTGTAGGTTATTATTAGTTTCTCGTTTTTTCTTCTAAATATATCTTAGTGGTTTCTTTACCTGCTTTTTTAGTCTTTCTAGGAATGCTCGTCGTATTTTTCTCTGTTTCTCTGTTGCTTTCCTGCAACTTTCATCGAACCAGCTATTCTTTTCTTTTTTACTTCGCCTAATAGGTACCTCTTTGGCTACTTCTAGTATGGTATCTTTTAGTCTATTCCAATGTTCTGCTACCTCTGTTGTTACTGGGGCATTTGGATCATCTTTTCGGCTTTCTAGTCTTTGGGTAATCGTTTCCCTGTATTTTTCACATGTATATTCTTCCTGTAGTTTATTAATGTCCCATCTATAGATTTTATCCTTGTTAGGTTCCTCTAGGTTGGATAGTTTCTCTCTAATTTTGCTTTTAACTAAATAGTTGTCTAAACTACATTCGGTTCCACGATAGCTTCTAACGTCACTGGTGTAAAATCTTGCATTACTAAACATGTGATCAGTTGCTTATATCAATACAAATTCAAAAATTAAACAATTTTCATGTAATTGTAATTTGTAAATAGTCATTAATTAAGCACTTAAATTATAACTTTTTTAGTAAATTAATGTTCTGTCATTACCTTATCTTATTAATGAAATTGTAGTAGATATTATGTAACTGAATTGTAAATCGATTTTAAATTTGTAAATTGGAAATATTAAATTAAACTAATGATTGATTGTACAATCAGGCATATGCGATCCAAAGATGGACTCGTCCTAACAGAGGGATACGACATCATAGAGAGATGGAAAGAACATTTCCAAGAACTGTTGAGCGAGAAAGCAGAAAGGACAGGAAAAAGTCAAACTGAGGAAATGCCAGAAGACCCAAAAATGAAGAAACCGTAGGTTTTGCAGAAGTGGAGCAAACATTGATCAAGATCAAGGAAAGCCGCCGGCCACGACATGGTGACCCCGGAAATGATGAAACATCTAACCGAGAGAGGAAAATTGTTGTTTTGCAGACTAATCAGCGTAGCTTGGAAACAAAAGCAAATCCCAAAGGAATGGGAACTGGCTGTAGTGGTGCCCTTATACATAAAAGGTGACAACAGAGACTGCAGTAATTATAAAGGCATTTCCCTACTGAGTATCCCGAGTAACGTATACAAAAGAATTCTCGAAGGAAGATTAAGATTGGAACTAGAACGCATGCTAGAAGACGAGCAGTGTGGATTTAGAGGAGATAGAGGGACACAGGACTTAATATTTACTGCCAGACAAACAATAGAGGAAACAGTGGCTGGGAACGAACCTTTACTCATGGTGTTCCTAGATTTGAAACAGGCTTCCGATAGGCTACCAAGACAGAAAATTTGGAAAGTCTTAAGGAAAATAAATGTCAGTGAGGGACTAATCAAAACAATAAAGAGCTTTTACCAAGCAACAAGCAAATGTCCAGTCTAGTGAGTTTAAAACGAGCGAGAAAGTACGCCAGGGTCGCCAGGGAGGAATCATTACTCCCCTACTGTTCATAGCTGTATTAGATTACGTTATGAAAGAGTACAAATTAAAAACCAAAAAGTACCAGATTGGCTAAAGAAATCTTCAACCACTTTACATCAGACGACTGGACTGGCCTTTGGGGATGATCTGCTTCTAATGAGCCGTACGGAAGCGGCATTACAGTACGATTTAAATATCTGGGAAAAAAATTAAGGGAGAGAGCACTGATAATAAACAGCGCTAAAACCAAGGTATTAGTAGTGACCAAACAAGAAACGCAAATAAACCTGTCAATTAGGGGAGAAGTCTTAGAGCCGTTTTAAATATCTGGGTGCCACTTTCGAGAGCAATGGAAGTATTGACAGTGAACTAAATGGTAGAATAGGAGCTACGGATCGATTATTCTATGCCCTAAGAAAAAGCTTGTTAAGAAATAAAACAATCTCGAAAAACACAATGTGGGAAGAAGAAATAAAAAACATGGGGATGTCAATAAATATAGATAAAACCAAAGTTATGGAAATAAGGGGAGGTAAAAGCGACAACAAAAAAGACAACAACATAGAACTCACATGCGCAAGAAGAAGTTTAGAAAAAGTCTCAATCTACAATTACTTAGGAACAACTACCAGCGACGATGGCAGAATAGAACGAGAATTAGCAAACAAATTGAGGAAAACAAACAACGTTATATGTATTACTTCATAAATAAAAAGGAAATAAACAAAATAAAAATAAAGGCAAAACAACAGATATACAACAAAATAGCAATACCAATACTACTTTACTCTGCAGAAGTCTGGCCCACCCTCGCAACACATAAAACGAAGCTTACCGCTATGGAGATGAAATTCCTCAGGAAGGTGTCAAATGTAACAAAGTTTGATAGAAAGAGAAATCAAGAAATCTAAGACAATTTAAACCAAGAACCTATAGGTAACACACAAATTGGAGAAAAAACAATTAAACAGGTTCACACATGTTAAAAGATGAAAGGATGGAAGATCGACAAAGCAATTTCAACTAACAAATATTGGAGAAAAGAGGAAAACTGGCAGACCTAGAAAAACAATAAAGAACATCATAGAAGAGATAGGAAAGAAGCACGATAAAACAATACAAGAACTAGAAAAAATAGACACAATCAGGCAGGAACGGAGGAGGTGGATCAAAGATTGATACCCGACGCCATAAGCTATAAAGGAAAAGCAGAAGAAGAAGAAGAAGAAAAACACAAAAGTTAAAGTCTATAAATCTATCTACATATACATACCTACTCCAACATACACAAAGAAAAACACATCTCGCTTACAGGCATCCGAGATGATGATACTAAGAAGCATTGGATGAGTCGCGAGAAGGGATTGAATCCCCAATAGCGAAATCAGAAGTCGACTTGGCGTCCAGGCATTACAACATCAGGTAAAGTCAAACTAGTTGAGATGGTGGGGACATAATGGAAAGGATGAAGGAGCGACGAATTACAAAGCAAACGTGCAATGAGACGATTGGGAAGATTCTACAGAGCAAAGGGCTCAAATGGCAACAAGCTAGGCAACTGGCTAAAAATCGAGCGGAATGGAAGAGCTTCCGCAAGAACACATAGAACCAACACCCCGACACCAGCGGCGACCCGTCTAATGCAGTTGAAGCAGCACTTCACCTGCGTCCATCAAAATTTCAAGTTGTAAAAACGGGAATGACCTTGAACTTTGGAAAAACACAACCGGGGGGGCTACCCCTGCAGCTCGACTCTCAAAGGGGTGAGGGGAGACCTAATAATCTGCTTCACTCATTCCTAAAGTCATGAGCCGCCACTGCCCGACACCTCTTCTCAACCTGTGGGGCGCACCCCCTTGGGGGGCGCGAAATAACGGAAGTGGGAGCGCGAAGACGTGAGAGAATTACAGAATAGCTATATATGGTATAAGTGAATACTTAACTCCTTCTGGTGTGCCTCAGGGTAGTAACTTGGGACCTTTGTTGTTCTTAATTTTTATAAACGATTTGTGTTCTTGTCTCAAACATTCGCACGGACTATTATTTGCTGACGATCTTAAAATTTATAAAGAAATCGTTAATGAGAAAGATATAGAACTTCTTCAGCAAGATATAGATTCCATAATTCAATGGAGTTTCAAAAATAAGCTTTATTTTAACGTTGATAAATGCAAATACGTTATTTATACCTTAAATAAAATTCAAATTGCATCACAGTACATGATGAATGGAAACAATTTGCGTAAAGAGTTTCAAGTTAGGGATTTGGGAGTAACTTTTGTTCCCACATTGAGCTGGGAGTATCACATAGAGCAGGTTGTGTCTTCCTCATTGAAGAATCTTGGCTTTTTGATGAGGAATACAGTTAATTTCAAATCTACTGCTTCTATAAATATACTGTATAATGCGCTTGTCAGAACAAAACTGGAATATGGATCTAAAATTTGGAACTCTGACGTAAATAAGTTCAAAAAAAGACTTGAAACTATTCAAAATAAATATCTCAAATGTCTCTACTACAAGAAGCATGGTCAATATCCTGAGTACTCTATGTATCAAAATGTTAGGCGGGAATTTCAAATCATTAAACTCTGTTACCGTCGTGAAATTATGGATGTTTTGTTTATATTTAAACTAATAAATAATCGTATTGACTGTCCCAACTTGCTACCCCTTGTCAGTCTCTATGTTCCGGCTTACAGAACAAGACCACGAGATATACTGTATATACCACCCTACCGAACAAATTTGCGTAGGTCTTCTCCCATTGTGAGAATGCTCAGTTGCACTAATAGGTTGGTTTCAGATTCAGATATTAATATATTTAATACGGCCCTTACTACATTTAAAACCCTTATTAAAAATTATTATTATCATCGGTATATACAATAACTAAAAACTAAATATTGAGATTTGGTTATCTTGACTAGCGTATATATACATATTCTTTTTATTTTTTTTATTGGAAATTATTTGTTATAATTTATAATTATTGCTGATTGTCTGGGAATCTTGACAGTATAATTGGGCGTGTGCCCGTTCTGTCAAAATAAATAAATAAATAAATAAATAAAGAGAAATTTCATCCACGAAAGGAAAAGTTTGACAGAAGCATTACCTAACACCCTGTATGTGGACCGCGACCGATTGAACAGCAATGCATATATTCATGACGCAGCGATCAGTATTGTCAGACATGGCAAAATTTTGCAATTCCTGGTGGAATCTTGGGCTTGTAGCGACGTAGCAGCAGCAGAGCAAAATAGATTTAGATAGATACCTACTGGTATTTTATTAATACTCCAATAAAACGGCTGGAAGGGGGGCGTGGTTAAAATTAATACAGAAAAGTGGATCCCAAATGCTAAAACGTTGAGAAACGCTGCTGTAAAGGTATAAAATAAGGGCAAGGATTAAGTAAGTATTTAATGATTGAAGCAACTGCAGAGACCTCCCACCTACCTGAAGAAGATACCGTGTTTTTATACCCACTAATTAACATTTTTACTTTAGTTCTACATGTATTTCATAAAACTAGATTATATTTTTAAAGAATGTAATAGGAAAGAATATTACGTCTATGTTTTTAAATGTTAAAAATAAATACATTTTGTGTTCGAATCAAAGCCAATTATTGCATGTTGAATGTTAATTTTAAATGTAAGAAACTATCGCATTGTTATAATTTATTTTTTAATATTTTTTTTTAATTTTTGTAGGAAACTAAGAATAAATAAAGTTAATACACAACGCCTTTGAATTTTAAGCTAATTATGAACAAAAATGAAGAAAAGAGTACTTGAAATATTTTTTCCGAAGAAAAATGATCATTTTTAAGTAAAAATGTAATTAAAACGCTAAAAATATAGGCATTATATCTTTATATCAGAGGTTCTTAACCTATGGGCCCCGACCCAAAATTGGGTCGTTTGGCATATTTAGTGGGTCGCGAAATATTTTCAACAATTAAACAATTCTTCTGGCACGTGGAAAAGTGCTTCCGCGAGTTTTATCATTACGCAGTGAGATTGAAATTTTTTTGACCGAGAAAAAGCACCCGCTGATATTAAGATTTTCCAATTCAAAGTGGATTCTTCAAGCGGCTTATCTTTCAAATATTTTTTCTGAAATAAACAATTTAAATATCTCAATGCAAGGGCGCAATCACACTATTATTGAATTAGCTGAGAAGATAACTTCGAAGGTAAGCTAAAATTATGGAGAAAAAAGGTGGAAGAAAATAAACTTGCCTCTTTCCCGACCCTTAATCAACTAATTGAAGATCAAAACATTAATTTCGCTGACACTGACATACAAAAAAAATCTAACGGTAGACTACTTTGATGGGTATATCCCCGAAGGAGATATCTTCCAATATAATTGGGTACGAATGCCATTTAATTTTGATGTAAATGACTTGCATGCAGAATGCAGATTTTGTCAATATTGATAATATGCAAGAGCAATTCATTGAAATACAAAGTGACGAGATACTTCAATACAATTTTAACAAAAATACAGTCTTTGTGTACATTCTGGTTGAAATTAAAAAATGAAAAGCCAATATTAGTGACCGAAGCACTGAACGTGTTACCTACTGCCTTTTGCAACAACTTACATGTGTGAGTCCAACTCTAAAACTATAATGAAAACCAAATTACTAAGCAGACTACAGCCCGAAGATGACCTAAGATGCAGCCTGTCTAATATCTAATATTATATATTATAACACCAAGATTCGATGAGCTTGCGAAACTTCTTCAAAGTCAAGGTTCACATTAACAATATTTTATGATTTATGTTGTTCTAATAAAAATAGAAGTATTGTATTTTGTACTATTAAAATTCATTTAATTAATGTTTATATGTATTACTATTTTATTTATCTTTTTTGAGTCGCGAGGCCAAAACTACATACTACCCTAGTCTGGGCCACGGCTCAAAAAGGTTAAGAACCCCTGCTTTATATCATAACAATTTTTTTATTCCGTCTCAGAATAAACCATTCGCCACCCCCTGACACTTATGTGACCCGTATAACAAATTTAATATTTTTACAAAATATGAATTTTTCTTTCTGCCATCTCCTCGCCCCTTCTGTTAACCTGTTCAAATGCTGCAAATTTTTAGACTAAAATTAAACTAAATTTGGTTCGAAAAATGTTCAATTTGTTACGCAGGTCACAGAAGTGCAAGGAGGTGGCGGAAATAAAGGTTAAATTCGACTAAAATATTAAATTTGTTACCCGGGTCACATAAGTAAAAGGAGGTTACAGATATAAAAATTTTGCTTAATAAATATTCCATGTTATATGGGTCATATAAGTGCTAGGCGTTGGCAACGGATATTTTTCCGAAGCTGAGTACAAATCAATGTCGTTATTTTACTGTACTTTTTAAGTAATAATTTTTATTTTAAAATAAATAAAACACACATTAAGTGGAATAATATTTTATTCCCAATTACCCTTAATCATTTACATTGACTCTAGATCAGAATATGCCTTAAATTCCAGCCAACACACGACTATCATATAACTACGTTTGCAATGTGTGTTGTGCCAATTTTAAGAAAAATGTAAATTGACTAGAGTGACAGAAACCAGTGGGAATGCATTGCAACGTATATACATAGTATTATCGGGCCATAAATCCCGATAATCAAAAAACGTTTTATTTACATTTAAGTATTTATACATCATTCAATAAATAATAAATTATAGGTAGTTTTAAAAACACTTTTCTTTTGATGTGCAAATAAACATTTCAGTCGCAGTAAAACACCTTGCAAGGAATCGAAACTGTACTACTAATAATACTAAAATAAGTCGATATTGCACATCAAAACAAAAGTTAATGTGCAACAACAATCAATATATTACACTGCCTTTCAATATTGACAATAATACATTACATAGAATATTCAAATACGATTAAACATTTACGCTGGAGACGCTAATAATAATGATAATAAAAATAACAAGCTTATCAAAGCAGCTTTTCTATAAGTTTAAAGTTTATCGATTATTTATTCTTAAATTGTTTAGTACTTAATTGCCAATAAAGAAAGGCACCTTTTATAAATATTGAAATACTGACAACGACAAGACAATAAATTTGTAGAAGGAAAATTATTCTACCTAATGTTGGAACAAGACAATTCTGGCGCTTTACAAATTTTTACAAGTAGTACAAAAGTTATCATTTGTATTAAACTTACAATAAACAAAACATGGAACAGGTCAATAAATATAAACTGAACTTATACTTTATAAATTATAAATATGGCTTTCCAATTCATGATCATCTTCAACCTAATAAAAATTCGTTAATCAAGCATATAATGCTTCAGTTAATAAACGACAAAGCCTGCACCATCAACTTCAATTGGAACTACAGTATAAAAAAACCAATGAAGCCAACTTCAAGCAAAATAATTTTCACCTTTCAGTTAAACTGATGCAATATTAAAATTTAAAGAAAAATTTAAGTATTTCGCACTGCATCAAATATTCAGAATGAAGTTTCTTATACTAACAACAAACGTCTTTATATAACACAGATAAAAGTGTAAAATTTAAAACACACATCAAGTACAACTTGCATTGTTCAAGAGTTAGCTTGTAAAATAAGTTTAGGTTACATATACCACATACTTTTTCAAAAATGCAAAGTTACAATAGTGACAGTTTAAATATCGATATTAACATTATCGCTTCAACAAAAATGGCTTATAAACAAAAAACAAATTGATTTAACAAAACAAAAACTTCCGGCTGCTTAATAAAAACTCATGTCTTTATCATCAACAAATTCTTTTCTCGGCAGCTTTTAAAACAAATAAAATAACACAATTATGCAACAAAAACATGCACGTTCGCTTAAATCACAGCAAAAAGTACAATACTGGGACAACATTTTCTACACAAAGGAGCAAAACCTATCGGAGATCTTAGAGATTTGGGTCAACTACAACGCTATATTACAATCAACAACTATTATTTATAAACTGCAGAGTTTAATTACTCTTATAGAAATTTTTAAGCAGTTCTATTCCTGAATGTGTTAGAATATGGACATGAGATCGATTGTTTTTAACAACAATAGGCATAAATAGGTGAATAATAGTGCTCCTTTAATTTGTTTAAGTTCGATACTAAAAGTGATTAAGACTTATATAGCCAAATCTATAAATAATTACAAATACAGCTTAAAAATATGTAACACTAAGATTTTTCCTTTTAAAAGGACCTAGTTGAAATGGTTTCAATATAGAATGTAATATTGGAGTTTCTCAGTTAGAATTTGTGTTATTTCACTACTTATTTACTGGTAAGCTATTTAAGGCAAATATTAGTAAGCGTATTATATGATATCATCTGGTTAATTGTTCAGAAAATTATACGTAAAACCATTCCAACTCGGTTAGTTTATAACAAACATGACCCAAGAATCTTTCAGTCTCTCAATGAAAAATACATACAAGAAAAGTAGTTTTCTCCAATGGCAGCAAACCACACTTATCTTATTTGTACTAACTTGAAATTGTTTATCTTTTTTAAACACTATCATGAGGTATAATGACCAGTAAGTCAAAATATTTATATATCGAAGCAACAGCAAGATATCCATAAAAGATATAAAAACAACTTTGTTAAAAGCATACAGGGCCGTACCATTTTTTACCAATCTTCAGTTCAAACGATGGTAAAATTTTTAAATTCGGAAAGTTTAATTTCTTCTTAATTAAACTACGATTGCCCTGTTCGTTTTCAACAGAGTCACGTAACGTGTTCTAGAAAACAGATTCTGCTGAGCGCGAAAGGTGTATAGGATGTGAAGGACTGCGAGCCAACCTCTTCTTTGGAAGTTTATCCAATATGGTTAACAACCTGATAAAGTCTGGACGGTCACCAGATTTATATGACCAGCACAACATTAGAATATCCTAAAACAAACAGATTATAATTAGTTTCAAAAAAATAAATGTTTACATAAATTCTTTCTTTTCCTTTTACCCTCTTATACCTTTATAGTATCAAGTGGGCCGAACACACCAAGCCGCAGAGTCAAGTTCTGACCAAGCAGGTCTTTGCTTAACTTTCTATATTGCAGTACAAAGTGCGCTCCCACTCTGCCGTACTGCCAGCCATATTTACTTAAATAAATATTTAAAATATAAATGCAAATTTGAATTAACTAACCAATGGTTGAATACACATCACGAATGATCCAAATGTTTGTTTTTGATTTTATATTAATTACAATAAACAATTACAATAGAGGCACAACGCTACTCGATTTCACCAATTCTATGCAACGAACTTGTTTTTTAAAAAGAAGAAACAAAGAAAGTGGATCTGGATGAGTTCTGACAATAAAACCAAAAATGAAATAAGACTTCTTCTTTCTTATCAGCCCCTTTCACTCTACTCCTAGACATAAGCTTTCCCTTGTTGTCTCCACTCTAATCTATGACTTGCCACTTGTTGCCTTCGTCTTCCCAATCTCATCTATCCACCTTCTCTGTGGGCATCCAATGCTTTCTCGGCTGCCATTCCAAAATATGTTTTGTTCTTTTTATGTCCTAGCTACATGACCCACCCACCCCCACTTCAATGTGGCTATTCTTTTTATTACGTCTTTCACCTTTGTCTTCCGCGTTATCTCCTCATTTCGCACACGGTCTCTGAAAATTATTCCCAACATTTCTATCGCCCTCTGTGTTGTTCTGAACTTGTTCGCAAATTTAATCGTTAAAAGATATTGTCAGCATTCCATGAGTTAACACCGGCAGGATGCAAATGTTGAAAACTTTTGCTTCAAGGTTTATTGGAATTTCCTAGTTTCTGAGGATTGTATTCAGTCTACCTGTAGTGGTCCCGGTCATTCGAATTCTTCTGTTTACTTCCGCTGTATGATTCCCTTTTCTCAGTTTTAGGTCGACAAGGTATACGTATTCTTTTACATTTTCCATAATTTTATCCCCTACGTGGGTGGACTGGTGTTTCTTAGATGTTATTATACTTTTGTTTTGCCCAAATTGATTGTAATATTGATTTTAGTTCAGAGAGCATTTTTTGTAGTTCGTCTGATTTACCGCTTATTAGAACAATTTCATTTGCAAAACAGAGGTGCGAAAGATAACGATCTTGAACTCCCAGTTAAGTTTAAATACATCTTCTAGAGCAAGTGTAAAGAGCTTCGGTGAAATGGGGTTCTACATATGTAGAGGTCGCGTGCAAAACCAGTTAAATCCATATTCTTACACAAATGCGTGACACATCGATTCTATATAATTTTCGTAAGCTCTATCGAATTTTGGAGTCGTTCGTGACCAAAACCGATTAATTCCTGCCTAAATCGCTATTTAAAGTTCGTATTTGGGAGTAAAAGCAGTTATAGATTTTATGCAAAATGTAACAGTTTTCTACTTTCAATGTTGTAAGTATAGTTTTCTACCATCAAACTTGAAATTACAGGTTTCCACATCTAAAATATTTTTATTTGGTTATTGTTGAGTGAAGTGCTAAAGTGGTACTTGCAGTAAGTATAGTCAATTATTTAAAACGTTAACGTAAAACTTTAATGGAGGAGGAATATATTACGGTACAGCAAGGGAATGCACAAAGCCGAAAGCGAAAAGTTAATACAAGGAAGCGTGAGAAGCAGAAGCTGGAAAAGTAAGGTTATACCCCTGATCACATAACAATCAGATTCGTCAAGTAAGGGCCGGTCTTTCCATCTCCTAATAAACCTCCTAATAAGCTATTTGGCAAATAGTTTCCATGGAAACGATTGTATTAACCGGTTTTTAATAGGAAAATAAATTTATTAGGAGATGGAAAGACCGGCCCTAAGTATAAAATCTGGCAGCATTTTTATGCTTAGTTTGCCTTCAGTGGCCAGGCGGCGTCAACATTGCACGAGCAGACACGAGACTCGAGCGACTCTGAAGTGCTTGGAATCAGTTGATTTGTATACAAATCAAGCACTTCAGGGTCGCTCGAGTCGCGTGTCTGCCCATTGCAATGGTGGCGCCGCCTGGCCATAAAAATGCTGCCAGATTTTATACTTATTTGGCGAATCTGATTGTTAGGTGATCAGGGGTTATACCTAATAATGTTTTAAGATATCTTATTATGAGGTATTTAGGTATACAGATCTGGACCCAGGACTAAGAAAGTTTAGACGACCATGTAAACACAATACCAAAACGTATGAATGCTCTACAGTATAACATAAACATATACAAGGTCTACGGAAAATGTTCTATCACGAACCAGACAAGATCGCCCAAGATAGAAAACTTTGTCACATGCTATCTGTGACACCTGTAGAACATCACAGATCGACCTAAAACTTAAAAGAAACAAACTCTTCTGTCACTTACTTCATTAAAACTGGCAAAAACGCAACAAGAGTTTGTCAGAAGTTTTTCATTGCAGTAGGATGTGCCGGACAAAACAAAAATTTGCACATAATCCACACCTTAATGTTTTGGTTAAAAAATAAATCACCAGAACATGTTTCTGAAATATTTATCACCTTCCCAGTTAGAGGACATAGTTTAATGGCAGCTGACAGGATTTTTGAGCGAATGAAAAGGTATTAAGAAAACCCTGGATGGTGACATTGAAAGAAGATTATGTTGCTATATACCAGGGGTGGGCACGCATGAGGTCAATGAGAGCCGCATTCCGGTTTTTCATATATTATAAAGAGCCACACCATAGTTAGATAGTGCACGCCGTGCACGGATTTATTATAAATTATAACCTAGACCTAGCAGCTGTCTACAAGAACGCCGCGTACTACGTGCGGAGTGAGTATACGGTTTGCGCACACGATAGTGTATATTACGCAATACAAAACGAGGTTAAACACACTCGACTCGACTACGTACGAATTGAACGCTTCACTTACTTAGTCAATTTAACAAGATTCGTGAAAAAAGTTCTGAACTAATAAAAAAAAAATGATTTAAATTTTCAATGGGAGCCGCACTGAACTTAACGAAGGCCGCATGCGGCTCTCAGAGCCGCATTTGCCCACCCCTGCTATATACGGTATTCAAAAGTGGGTTCTATAAAACACCTTGGGCCAGATTGGCAGATATATATAATATTTGCCACCTTTGCATTTTATAACTAGATTTCAAACCAGCAATGATAATCAGAGCCTTACGAAAAAAGGTAAACGAGAAGATGTTGAGCTGCAAATAGTGCCACTAGGCAGTGAAATTCCAAACAAGAAAAAGAAAAGTCTTAGGAACCTAATTATTACAAAATTTTTTGGAAAAGAATGGAAAAAACGAAAGATTTGGCTTGGTACAAACGATTATTGTTCACTGAGGAGGAAGAAGACGAAGAAGATGTAGACGAGGTAGAGGATATTGAAGATGTAGATAATCATACATAAATCTGCGACTGTCTTGCAGAAGAAGCTGCTCTTCATATCTAAATTAGCATTTAAGTTTGTTTTGTATTTGAGTTAACAATTTTAAATTTTGTTTTAGTTGGAGGATATTTTAAGTACAGTGGAACCTCTCAACTCAAACCACCAAACTCCAAGAAAAAAAATCGAATTACAGATAAATTTGAGTTAGAGAAATAGTCGAGTCAATGAAGCTTTTTGCTTCTAAACCCACTAAAACAGAACCGATTTTGATGAATTTTTTTTTAAATGTTTGTTATATTAAATTATTCAAAATCAGAAACATTTCAGCTGGAGCTATCAAGTATTTTTATTGTTTAAACAATAAAAAGAAATATATTAAAACAATTTTTTCTTCGATGGAATTTTAACTAGAAATGACTAATTTTGAAAATTTAGTATAAATAATTTTTGAATAAAAAAGTTTCCAAATTTCCATTTAAAAATGTTAATTATTCAATCAGTCAGATGCAAGAAGATAATATACAAATATATAGACATATGTATATCTTCAACTGAAAAAATCAATACTTTTATAAGAATATCTAAACACGCACAAGAAATCGACCTTTTGTATCACAGGTAGAGGAATTCAAGGTCAAACTCCAGATGTTTCACCATGATTTTCGGAGCGAACGCATGTGTTTTGAGGTTATTAATCTGTTAAAAGAAGTTTTTAACATTAAATATTGAAAATATTAATGAAAATTGTTGAAGAGAACTTAGTTATTGATTAAAATTTAGAAAAAAGTGCAAAGAGACAAGTAAAAACACGATGGAAAAAGTAATTATATGTCATTTATTCTTGGTTTGTATTGAAAATAATTGGATTATATTTGCTATTAAGTTTGTTTATGCATTTTGAAGAATCGAATTATTATTCTTATTATTATGTTACATTTATATTACATTATTACAGTTATTATGATACATTTATATGGGGTCCGTGAAGTTAGCAGGACATTAAAAGCACAAATAATTTTATTGTGTGCTATCGTTTGTGCTTCGTTTGTGCTCTTTTGTGCCGTTTTCAGTTTTTCTGCCAGATCACCCCCTTACGAGATAAACGTACCCCCCCATGCGCTGCTAACTTCACGCCATTTTTGAAAGCACAAACGAAATCGTTTGTGCTAATGGTTTGTGCTTCGTTTGTGCTCTTTTGTGCCGTTTTCAGTTTTTTTGCCAGACCACCCCCTTATGAGATAAACGCACCCCTCAATGCGCTGCTAACTTCACGCCATTTTTGAAAGCACAAACGAAATCGTTTGTGCTAACGGTTTGTGCTTCGTTTGTGCTCTTTTGTGCCGTTTTCAGTTTTTTTGCCAGACCACCTCCTTACGAGATAAACGCACCCTCCATGCGCTGCTAACTTCACGCCATTTTTGAAAGCACAAACGAAATCGTTTATGCTAATGGTTTGTGCTTCGTTTGTGCTCTTTTGTGCCGTTTTCAGTTTTTTTGCCGCCAGACCACCCCCTTACGAGATAACCCCCCCCCCATGCGCTGCTAACTTCACGCCATTTTTGAAAGTTCAGACGAAATGGAAACTTAGAATTTCAGTTAGAAGCAAAGATTCTACTAGAAAATTTAGATATATGAACATATGAACATGCAGCTAAAGTCTCGATAAACACTTCAAGGTTTAAGTACCACTGTATTTTACTCAGAAAGGTTAATCCTTCTTAGTAGGTAATTTACCTACGCCGGATAGCTAATATAGATGAAATGACTAGAATAGTCAAAGACCAATATTATTTAATGCAAAAGTAAAAATATTACTTATATAAA
This sequence comes from Melanotus villosus, assembly GCA_963082815.1. NCBI lineage: Eukaryota > Metazoa > Arthropoda > Insecta > Coleoptera > Elateridae > Melanotus > Melanotus villosus. The sequence goes on along the minus strand of OY720424.1, from coordinate 21,456,164 downwards.
AATTTCAGCTTCAAGTAGAAACAAATTTTAAAATTTCAGTCTTCGCTGGTTTGGTAGTTAGTGGCTGTTTGTGCATTGAGTAACAATGCAAGACAATTCACATTGATAATTATTTATTGATATGTATTTGTGCATTCCTAAATTTTATACTGGTAAGTATTCATTCTGTTTTTCTTTTTTTAATTGATGTACATATACTACAGGACAATTGACTTTTTTGTAGTAACTAACTGTTCATTGAAAGTAAATAATTGTTCGTATTAAAAAGGTTGTCAAACTTGTCTTAATAAAACTGTAGGGTTTCTGCAATTGGTGTAAATAATGATAATCATCCATAAGTATAATTACTACTAATTCTAAGCAACTATACAGGTGTTCCATAACTTATGGGTCATAGAGCAATTGGAGATAATAGACATAAAGATGGGTAATTTGAGCCAAATTTGCCTAAGTAAAATGTTACAGGTTAAAGAGATACAGGGTGTTGATAGTGAAAGCTAATTTTCAAGCCGATCCCCAGATTTTCAGATTTGAATGTTCCATTGCACATTCAGTCGATGGCTGAAAACTATTTAATTCACAAAGTGTGCCTTGAATGTTGACAAAATTCGTTACATTTTGATTTTTTTTCTGCCTTTTTATCTTCAAATGCGAAAATCTGGGGAACGGCTTGAGATATCGAGATCGACCAAGAGTCCTTTTTTTACGTAAAAATGTTGGCTCTTTTAGTTTAAAGCATACATACCTACTACTAACTGTAGGGGTAAAAAAAATATGGGTGAATTAATTCAGCACGAAGCACGTAGCAAGCGCCCTCTAGGAAGTATCTTCGAACTAATACCAAATTCGAGTTTCCCATTCTTGAAAACCTAGTTATACCAATTTTGAATTCGATATCTCAACCGTTTTAAAATTATCATCATTTTTCGAAAATTAACTATCACCTTCAACACCCTGTATCTCTTTAACCTGTAACATTTTACTTAGGCAAATTTGGCTCAAAATACCTATTTTTATGTCTATTATCTCCAGTTGCTCGATGGCCCATAAGTTATGGGACACCCTGTATATGTCAATTACCCTGTATATCAGTTACATATGCTAATTTATATACATAATGACAGTATGTCTCTGCACAGGTAAAAACTGAAATTGTAAACAAGGCGGATTAGAAAATGCGGACGATTCTTAACTTAAATTGCATTCAAAATCCCCCCCAAATTAATCGAAGTTGTAATATTAATCGACTAACTTTAGACAACTTCAGAATCGCGAAGTTATGAAAGCTGTGGTAAGTCACATTTTATAAATTTTATAAATTTTGTTTAATAAAAACTAATGTATGTACTTAGTTTTTATTTGCAAGTCATTTTAGATTTATTTGCAGGAGAAACCTACCACTAGGAGATATACAGGGCCGTTCCTGCGATTTTTGCTGTCCCGTGCAAAAAAATAAAATTGCCGCCCCCTTATATGTATTTAGAAAATAAAGTCATAAATTTAGTAGCATTATATTTAAATACTTAAAAAAATTTAAAAAAGGCAAATAAAATAATACATTCACTTTTTTGCAATTTATTACCAATAAATTGTTAAGAAGAAATTACTGTCAGCTCTCTTAACTAAAAATTAACACAAATAAAACAAATTATTATTAAAATTAAAATCATAAAATAGGTATTTGCAAAATTCAAATACCTACTTCATATTTTTAAAATAGCAAGTACGAGTAATAAGTCCGAAGTTTGATCAGTGCGGGGCTCAGCGCAAGTACACCGGTGTAAGGGGTTGCGTTTATTTTCTGAGGGGGTGGTCTGGCAACAAAAATGGAAAACGGCACAAAAGATCACAAACGAAGCACAAATCATTAGCACAAACGGATTCGTTTGTGCTTTCAAAAATGGCGTAAAGTTAGCAGCGCATGGAGGGGTGCGTTTATCTCATAAGGGGGTGGTCTGGCAAAAAAACTGAAAACGGCACAAAAGAGCACAAACGAAGCACAAACGATTAGCATAAACGATTTCGTTTGTGCTTTCAAAAATGGCGTGAAGTTAGCAGCGCATGGAGGGTGCGTTTATCTCGTAAGGAGGTGGTCTGGCAAAAAAACTGAAAACGGCACAAAAGAGCACAAACGAAACACAAACGATTAGCATAAACGATTTCGTTTGTGCTTTCAAAAATGGCGTGAAGTTAGCAGCGCATGGAGGGGTGCGTTTATCTCATAAGGGGGTGGTCTGGCAAAAAAACTGAAAACGGCACAAAAGAGCACAAACGAAGCACAAACGATTAGCATAAACGATTTCGTTTGTGCTTTCAAAAATGGCGTGAAGTTAGCAGCGCATGGAGGGTGCGTTTATCTCGTAAGGAGGTGGTCTGGCAAAAAAACTGAAAACGGCACAAAAGAGCACAAACGAAACACAAACGATTAGCATAAACGATTTCGTTTGTGCTTTCAAAAATGGCGTGAAGTTAGCAGCGCATGGAGGGGTGCGTTTATCTCATAAGGGGGTGGTCTGGCAAAAAAACTGAAAACGGCACAAAAGAGCACAAACGAAGCACAAACGATTAGCATAAACGATTTCGTTTGTGCTTTCAAAAATGGCGTGAAGTTAGCAGCGCATGGAGGGTGCGTTTATCTCGTAAGGAGGTGGTCTGGCAAAAAAACTGAAAACGGCACAAAAGAGCACAAACGAAACACAAACGATTAGCATAAACGATTTCGTTTGTGCTTTCAAAAATGGCGTGAAGTTAGCAGCGCATGGAGGGGTGCGTTTATCTCATAAGGGGGTGGTCTGGCAAAAAAACTGAAAACGGCACAAAAGAGCACAAACGAAGCACAAACGATTAGCATAAACGATTTCGTTTGTGCTTTCAAAAATGGCGTGAAGTTAGCAGCGCATGGAGGGTGCGTTTATCTCGTAAGGAGGTGGTCTGGCAAAAAAACTGAAAACGGCACAAAAGAGCACAAACGAAACACAAACGATTAGCATAAACGATTTCGTTTGTGCTTTCAAAAATGGCGTGAAGTTAGCAGCGCATGGAGGGGTGCGTTTATCTCATAAGGGGGTGGTCTGGCAAAAAAACTGAAAACGGCACAAAAGAGCACAAACGAAGCACAAACGATTAGCATAAACGATTTCGTTTGTGCTTTCAAAAATGGCGTGAAGTTAGCAGCGCATGGGGGGGTACGTTTATCTCGTAAGTGGGTGGTCTGGCAGAAAAACTGAAAACGGCACAAAAGAGCACAAACGAAGCACAAACGATAGCACACAATAAAATTATTTGTGCTTTTAATGTCCTGCTAACTTCACAGACCCATTTATATGCTGTAAAATCACATTTTTTTGTAATTTTGATCATTACAGCAAAATCGCTTGCGTTGCATATAAGTTAAAAAATGTTTCCCGTTTAATAAATAATTACTCAATCTTAACTAAATTTTGTTTGCTTATTTGGGACGTATTGATTTAACGATTCTAAAAATTTTAGCCCTGTAAGTGTAATATTTTTAATTCAACAGTACTTTTTTCACTGAATTTTCAGCGCGTCATACTCATCGTTAAGATTATTTGCTAAAACAATTTGTGTTGAATTATTCTTTGAATGTAATGAAATCTTTTTAAATTATTAGAAATATATTTCCTGTCTTACAGCTATTTCCCTTTGAATTTGCTCCTCATATTTAAAATCATACGTGTTAAAAACATTTTCCAACATTCTTTTATATGTTACAGGAACAGCAACAAGATACTGTAGACTCTACAGTTAATAATTGTTGTTGCATTTGCAAAGAACAAGAGAGTGCAGATACACAAATTATACAAAGTTTTTTCAAAAACTTCAAATTTGGAATTCAATTCTTGCATCCGAATGATTGAATAATTAACATTTTTCAATGGAAATTTTGAAACTTCTTAATTCAAAAATTATTTTTTAAACTAAATTTTCAAAATTAGTCACTTATACTTTCTCAAAATTTCATCGAAAAAAAAATTGTCAAATTTTTTATTTTAATTATTTAAACAATATAAATAAATGATAGCGCCAGCTGGAATGTTTCTGATTTTGAATAATTTAGTATAACATTTTAAAAAAAAATTCATCAAAATCGGTTCTGTTTTTGCGGGTTTAGAAGTTTTGACGATTTTTCGGCTTTATTGACTCGACTAAAATTCGAGTTAAGAAGATTAATATGCATATAAACTCAACAGTAAACGCACAAATATTCCAGTTAAAGAAAATTTCGAGTTACAGGAGTTCGACACTTACGGGAGTTCGACTTACGGGAGTTCCACTGTATATCTAATAATGTATAACATATATTTTAAAAAATTATTATTTTTATTTTAACTTTTAATTAAGAAACATTTTTTATCAGTGTTTTAATGTGTTTCAAGTTTAAAATGTACTTTTAAAAAGAATAAACGACGTTTTTCTCGTAATTTTTTATTGATTTGTGTGCAAAACTGGTTAAGTCCATTTTGTTTTTTTTTTTGATTAATTTCAAGGCCTTTATCATAAATTAAATATAAATATACACGTTCTATTAACAACGTTGATCCCTATGTAAGTGCCTTTGAAATTTGTAATTACTGCTTAGGGCCAAGATGTTACACGTTTTTCTCCTCTCCGGAACAATCTATGTAAATGGATTTAACCGGTTTTGCACACGACCTCCTCATATACTTGATGTTTCTATCCCTTCGACAAATTTCACTTGGATTGTTGCTTTCTCATAGATACCCCTGAGTAGATTTCGATGTCTCGAGTCTATCGCTACATTATCCATTGCATTGAATGTGGTCCACACCTTTATATAGAGTGAAAAACTTCGGCATAATCGATGAAGGCCAGGTGAAGACAGGAACTTTATACTCCGTACATTTTTCAATTAAAGTTCTTAGGTTTTGAATTTGTTCTACCGTATTCTATTCTCTGTGGAACCCTGCTTGCTCCAGAGGTTGATAAGAATCAAATTTGTTGATCAGTCTAGTTGTTATAGTTTTTGTTACAAATTTGTAAGGACGTGCAAGGAGACTTATGGGTTGATAGTTTTATATGTAGAAGGATTACCTGAGCGTTTTGCCATGATTCAGGGATAACACCGGTTTAAAGGCATTTATTAAGAATATTATAGGGCTGAGCGAAACAAGACGTCCAGGAGAAAAATGTACGACACTAACATTGGGTCATATCTTATACCAAAATGACACCGACACAAATTCACATCTAGGAGGAGTAGCACTATTAATAAATAAGAAAATAAAACACTTGCTTACAAAGATGTGCTCGGATCCAACAGAGTTATTTATGCAGTCCTAAGACTATAGCAATGATACCACCTTCACATAATTCAAGTATACACACCCACAAGCACTTCAAACTTCTTCTAGAAGTGGCATGCCAAAGGGTGTTGCCGATCTTCTCTCCTCTATGGTGTGTGTGAAGTAGCATACAGACATAATGGACCTACAGCTTAACATAGGCTCCGAACCACGGAAGTGCTTGCACTTCTACTCCAAAGAAGACTTACTAGGCAGAATGAATAAAACAAAATAGATATTCAGTTCTGTTGTGATTGAAACATTACATTTTTTGACGAAGATATCAACTTGTCTGGAAATGTTAACGACGATGGTATACCAACAACAACAGTAGTTTGTGCGAAGAGATCATACCACTGAGGAGGTAATTAAATTCATTCTCAGGCGTTGCTGTTATTGTTGCATTGAAAACCAGGAAAATACATTATCTTAGAATTAAAAATAAATATTGTACATCGTGTCAAAGAATGGAAAATAAAGGTGAAGTCGTCAAAACACATACCTGTTACAAAAATTGGCGAAGAATCTTCGCTGGACTTTCCATACTTTTTATTTTTGAAATTTTTAATTTTTTTTCAGCTAGTTCTAATCAGCCGAGCTAGAGGTACAATCGCCCAGGACGCAATTTATGACATAGAAACTTCGGGCAAAAGTTATTCGATTACTTTTCAAATTCTCTATTGATTTCCTAAGTAAAATTTTGAAATTTTTTTCAAGGAAAAATCTGCGCCCAAAAAAACATGGCTAACTTCCGTTTCCGGTTCCGGATTTTTTTGAAAAGCTTATTTTACAGATGTACTGTAATTATAGGCCCGCATACCAAATTTGATGAAAATCGGCCCAGTAGTTTTCGAGATATGACGATAACGCCACAGTCATTCATAAAAAAGTAATAATTAAAATAAAAAAGCTAGAAATCGGTAACTCTTTTAGGGAAGGATAGTTAATTTTAATTCCTAAATTAGGATCCAGCAACACCTACAATAGCCAAAATATTACAGTAATTTTGATGACATAATTAAAGACTTTGCAACGAAAAAGTCCCGACAAGTTATTTAATAATAATCCTATATAATATGTAATAATGCTTTTATAATAAATAATTTGTATTTTCAACATAAATGAGCAGAGTAAGATAATATTTTTTTGAAAAAGTGGGTAATATAAACAAAAAAATATATATTACAGTCACGCAGATTCGAACCTCCAACCTCTCAACCGTATGCGGGTGGGAGCTTGGTCTCTTACCGCTGGACCAATACCGCCGTCGTTAAAACGGTGACTCCTGGCCTGATATTTATCTTCTTTCTTTGGAATGTGCCGTTTCCGAGAAATTTTTTTTTGAAATTTTGAAAAATTTTTTCAGCTAATTATAATCAGTAGAGGTAGGGGTACAATTTGGCGTTAGATTTATAAAAATATGTCGATGCGTTTTTGAGAAAAAAAATGTTAAAGTCCAAAACTTCAAATGGTCATAAAAGGCGTTAGGGAAAAATTTTGGGGATGTGATCAACGCTATTTGAAAGGCATCTTGATTTACTATCGACCCAGAACATTTAAAAAAAATCGTGTGTGTCGTTTCCGAGAAAAGTTTTTTTGAAAATTTGAAAATTTCCCAAACTGTCCGGACTTTTTATTTTTGAAATTTTGAATTTTTTTTTCAGCTAGTTCTAATCAGCCGAGCTAGAGGTACAATTTGGCGTTAGATTTATAAAAATATGTTGCTGCATTTTTGGTAAAATCGGTCTTAAAGTTGCGCTTTTCAAAAATTTGCCGCGGGCGCAATTTTTGACATAGAAACTTCGGGAAAAAATTATTCGATTTCTTTTCAAATTCTGTATTGATTTCCTTAGTAAAATTTTGAAATTTTTTTCAAGGAAAAATCTGCGCCCAAAAAAACATGGCTAACTTCCGTTTCCGGTTCCGGATTTTTTTGAAAAGCTTATTTTATAGATGTACTGTAATTATAGGCCCGCATACCAAATTTGATGAAAATCGGCCCAGTAGTTTTCGAGATATGACGATAACGCACCCGCCCACCCACCCACAGACATTTAAAAAAAAACACATATTTAGGATGCCTGGACCCCTAAAACGTGTTTTTTTCGAATTTTTATGATTTTGAATTTTTGCACGATTCCAATACTTTCCTATACATGCGTTGCAAGTATGGAAAGTAACTCTAAAACGTGTTTTTTTTCGAATTTTTACGATTTTGAATTGGCGCACGATTCCAATACTTTCCTATACATGCGTTGCAAGTATGGAAAGTAAAAATTGGCAGGGTTCATCTACTGCCATGGAATCTGCAATTATAGCCAAGGGCTTTTGTCGACGCTTGGAAATGTACAATATTATACAGGGTGTATCGTAAAGGACGCATAATATTCGCACCACGCGATTCTGCGTCAAAAACTGGACAAACAATAATTGTATAACTGTTTTAGGCCATAACGTGTAGTTTTTGAAGAATTGTTAATTAAAGTCTTGTAAACTTAGAAACGAAGTTTTTTTGGGGAGTGGTTTGCACTACGAAACTAAATTCAAACTTTTGATCATTTCTAGTGATTAAATTACTCAAAAAATAAATAAATAAAGTTAATTTTTATAACCTAAAATAATATAAATATTGAAAAGAGAGATAAGAGAAAATTGTATCAAGGCAAGGTCGCCGAGCGAACGTAAATAGGCAACACAACATACACGGAAGTATAAAACCCGTAAAACCACAGAAGCTGCAAGACATCAAAAATGATAAGGTGCAACTACGATCTAGGGAGCTCTTCGACGGAAGATAAGAAAAGAAGAGAAGAGGAAGGGACTTTCAGCAAGAGTAAAAAGGTAACCAGAACCCCGGCAAAACCCAAAAGGGAGGAGAGGCCAATAAAACTTGGAAGTGACTCCTCATCTGAAGAGGAAGCAAGAGGAGAAAGAGAAACAAAGACCAAATCACCGATAAGAACAGAAAAACCAGAAATACATGATAAGGATCAAAAATACAAAAAAGAGAACAAAATAATCGAGATGATGCAAGATATAAAAGGACTGCGTAAGGATAAAAAAAACAACAAGAGCACTTGGAACAAACGAGGTCGGAGATAAGAGAAATAAAAGACGATCAACAATTATACATCAGGCAAGTAACCGAACTACAACAAGAAAACAAACAACTCCAAGAGCAAGTAAGAAAATTGGAAGGAAGACTAGAACGGATAGAAAGAAGTGAAAGGAAAATGAATATCATAATACAAGGAAAAGAATTTAAGCAAGGAGAAGTGAAAGAAGAAGTAGAACAATTCCTAGCAGAAGAAATAGGAGTACAGGTAAAGCCCAGCACTGCATTTAGAATAAACCAAGCGAAATCCAAAGTAATGACGATGGTAAAATTGGAAAGTTGGGAGGACAAGCAAAAAGTAATGCAAAACAAAAACAAACTAAGAGGAAAGAAGGTGTACATCAACAACCACTTAACAGAAGACGAAAGAAAAATGCAGAAAACATTAAGCGCCTATGCCAAGGAAGAAAAAGAAAAAGGTAGACAGGTCATAGTCAAGTATGGAAAAGTGATAGTAGATGGGCATACTTGGCAATGGAATGAAAAAACAGAGGCACTACAAAAAGCAAACTATGAGAAGAGTAACACACCAAAAAACTGGTAGATACAGAAACAAGGACTGGAAACTCACAGATGACGACACAGACTAGAAAAGGAAAAACAAATAAAGGAAGAATAAAGGCACAAAAATTATTTATGGCCACATGGAATGTCAGGGGAACATTCGAAGAAGGATCACTATTGCACTTAACGCGAGAAATGAGTAAATACAATATAGACCTAATAGCTGTACAGGAAACAAAGCAAAAAGGACAGGAAATAACACAAATTAAGGAACATATATTTTTGAGTAGTGGTGGAGCAAACAGAATGCTAGGCACGGGATTCTTAATTAGCAACAGACTGAAATCGTCAATAATTAATTTCAAACCAGTGTCGGACAGATTATGTGTGATAAGACTCAGAGGAAAATATCAAAAAATAACAATAGTAAACGTGCACGCCCCGACAGAAGAGGCGGAGCTCGATACCAAAGAGGAATTTTATGAAAAATTAAAACAAGAGATAGAAAATATAGCAAGGTATGATTTAAAAATAGTAGTAGGCGACTTCAACGCCAAAATCGGAAGAGAAGAGATATACAGACCAACGATTGGTAAATACAGTAAACACCAAAAAACAAATGAAAACGGTGGACTGCTAATTCATCTGGCAAGTGAGGAGAATTTTAAGATAAAAAGCACCTACTACGACCACAAAGATATCTACAAAACTACCTGGATGTCACCGGATATGAAGACGGAAAACCAGATAGATCATGTGCTGGTAGAAAACAAAGGAGAACAATCAATAACAAATGTAAGGAGCTACAGAGGACCCGACATGGTCTCAGATCACATAATGGTAGGAATCAAGCTGAAACAAATAATACCGATAGACACAAGGAAAACACCAAATGGAACAAAACAAGGCACAAACAGAAGAATACAAAACAACCAAAAAGAACGAGAAGGATATGCAAAAGAGCTAGAGAAAGTCCTAGACCAAGCACAGGAAAAGGAGAATATAAACCAAATGTGGGGAAATATAAAACAGGCCATCAAAATAGCACGCGAGAAAATAGGAAACGACAGTAAAGAAAGAAAAAAAGAATGGTTCGACAAAGAATGTGAAGACGAAATAAGGAAAAGGGCAGAAACAAGACTAAATATGCTAAATAATAGATCAATAGAAAATATAAAAAAAATATCAGGATCAAAGAAGAAAAAGTAAGAGAATATGCAGAGAAAAGAAGAGACGTTACAAAGCAAAGAAAATAGAAGAACTAGAAAAACACTACAAAAATAAAGAAATTAGAAATTTATACCTAGGAACAAAGAGAATCAAAAAAGGATGCCTAGGGAGGACACCTTTATACAAAAATAAAGAAGGAACCTTAATAGAAAACCAAGAAGATAAACTAGAAAGATGGGTTGAATATTTTAGTGAACTTCTAAACCAAGAAGGAGAAACAGAACAGGAAAACAGAGAGATTAACACAGACGAGCAAAATGGAAATGAGGAAATACAGCAAATAGAAGAACCCCCCCAGATAAATGAAGTAACAGTTGCCATTAAAAAGTTAAAAAATAACAAAAGCCCCGGAAAAGACGCACTAACGGCAGAAATGTTTAAATATGGGGGAGAACGGTTATATAGCAAAGTACATCATCTAATAAAACAAATTTGGAAAGAAGAGCGAATGCCGGAGCAATGGTCAGAAGCAATCATATATATGCCCAATACACAAAAAAGGACCCAAAATGGACTGTAACAACTACAGAGGGATCGCACTCTTAAACATAGTGTGATAAAGCGCAGTTGATAGGTCAAGTATGACTCATGGTCATAAATGTGGAGACTAAAATATTATAAAGTGCATTACAATGAAAAGAGGAATTTGTAAATTAGTATATAATCTAGTGAAATAAATTGTAAATGAGAAACGACATCATAAAATATGTTATCTAAAGCCGGAAGTCATTTAGAGAAGATATTTGTATGTAATTCGATATTTAAAGTGATCTGGAATCTAAATTAGAGGATTATCAACGTAATACAATATCTACAGGATGTCATTAAATGCATTACTGTATGTAATTTGATATTTAAAGTAATTTAAGTTAGAATGTTAGTACATTGATAATATTCTAATAGCTAAAGAATTCCATTTAATGTATTAAGGTATGTAAAAAAGGTTTCCCTTTGGAGTATAAATATGAGCCGCATTTTACATTGAAAGTCAGTTCGCTGACGCGGTCTCTCCAAGCTGGATCCCTTCCAGAAGATGTCTCTTTCGATGTTCAGGGTAAGATTATTATATTTGTACTTAGTTTAATTTAAGAGTAAGATTTGCTAATACTTTGGACTTAGGATTTTGTATGAACTGTTGCTTTCTGAATTTAAAGTATTTTATATAAGTGTTTGGAATATGTCTTTGAAATCTGTCTAAGTGTTTATCTGTACCTTTAACTTGAATACTGTTTGTGAAACATACTTAGAAGAATTGAACAATATATGTTATGTTAGTTGACTCAGACTTTTAATGAAAGATCCCTCTCGCAGAGCTAAGTAAAACATTCGTAGCGTAGCTGGGTAAAAGACTCTACCATCATTTGTTATTTAACTTCTATTATATTATACAGCCCTAACTCACTACATATAAAATTTTGGCAAATTGTATAAAAAACAGGTTAGAACAAAGCATAGAACACACAATCGGTGAGTACCAAAGTGGGTTCAGAAGAGGAAGATCGGTTATAGACCAAATATACATACTAAGAGAAATACAAACAGAGAGTTCCGAACACCAACAAAAAACACATATATTGTTCATAGATTTTAAGCAAGCTTACGATCGAATCAGAAGAAAACAACTCTACGAAGCAATGAAAGAACTAAACATTCCTAAAAAATTAATAGAACTAACGAAAATGACGCTAAAACACACTGAAAACAGGGTTAAAGTGGAGCGACAACTAACAAGAAAATTTGAGGTACAAGAAGGATTACGACAGGGAGATCCACTGTCAGCAATATTGTTCAACATCGCCCTGGAAAAAGTGATAAGAAACAGCCTAATAAGTAGATCTGGCATACTGTACCATAAAAAAACACCAATACTTGGCCTTTGCGGACGACATAGCAATATTAGCAAGAAGTAAAGGGGAGTTACGAGAGGTCTTAGGTAGACTGTATTGGGCAGCAAAGGCAATGGGACTGGAAATAAATCAAAATAAATGATATGGGAAGAAGAACAACACCAAACCAACAAATATCTAGAAATAGAGGTAGAAAGGAACAAAATATACAAAATGGATGAAGTTGAAAAGTTTACCTACCTGGGAACCATATTCACAAAGAAAGCAGGAACAAATGAGGAAGTGAAAGCAAGAATAACGGCAGGGAACAGATGTGTGTGTGCGTTGAGTGAGGTATTAAAAAGCAAAATAGTGTCGCGAGCGCTAAAGTTTCGGTTATACAGAACAATTATAAAACCAGTGGTCATGTATGCGAGTGAAGTGTGGACATTAGGAACAGTAGAACAAAAAGCCCTAGGAGTCTGGGAAAAGTGTTACGCAAAATATTAGGAGGAAAGCAAATAAACGGAGTGGTATAGGAGGACAAACGAAGAAGTAAGAACATTATATGGGAAAGAGGACATTATAGGATCAATCAAAGCACAGAGATTAAGATGGATGGGGCATCTGATGAGGTTAGAAGGAGAACGAATACCGAAGAAAGTAATGGAAAGTCAAATGGGAGGAAAAAGGAAGAGGGGACGACCGAAATCAAGGTGGAGAAAAGAAGTAGAGGGAGATTTAGAACAGTTGAGGGTGAAAGACTGGAAAATAGTAGCAACAGACAGGAAAGAATGGAGAAGAATAGTCCAAAAAGCCATGAGCCTACAAGGCTTGTAGTGCTATTTTATATTTGACTTTTGCTAGGGATATGACAATTTAAAAAATCCAAGATCCTATTTTTGAATGAAATTGGTTTTTTAATGCCACAGCACAAACCAAGAAATATTATAGTTTGTTCTTTTAGTTTTTGCCAGAAACATCTCTTGTACATGGTCTTGTAAATATACTAATTCATTGCATCGGTCTCGTAATTACAAGAGGCCATCTTCACATTTCACCTAATCTTTCAATCCATATCAAAAATAAAAAACAAAAAAATTCCTAACGCTAATGAGAAATTGAAGATAAACAAGAATAATTAACACGTTTGCTGCCGGTTCATTATATTAAGGTATTACTTATCTCAGGAGCGATGCAAAGTATAACATTGTAACTAACGAGGCGCGACGTTCTGGTAAAGAAAGCAGTGCATAACTTTATCATTTATCAGCAAAATAAAGACATTATAAAATCTAAACATCTAGAATGAGTATCAGGAAAATGAAAATAGAAAACCTTCCGGGAATTTACTGATTGTAAATCATCATCATTCCCAGAATCGTTACTATCACTACCAAGCTCAATGTCGCTACCATCAAGGCCATTTAGGTCTGCGTCCGATAATGGACCGTCATTTTCTAATAATTCTAGTAACTCGGCATCTAACTAATAAAGACCTCTTCCATTCATATGTAGCTTTTTTAAATGCAGATGGACCTGCCTCAGAGTTATCCATATTCAGAAGCAAATGAAAAGCACTTGGAGTAAAAAAAATTCTAATCAACAATATGAAACGCAAATTAAGGCCTTCACAACAATGCCGACATAAGCAGACAACCTAGTCACCAATGCCAGACAAATAATGAAATGATAACAGATAAATAGCAAATGTGTATATTACGCCTCACGGCATGGTCGGCATATAGCACTAGGTTGCCGATCAAACCACACCGCGTGATTGGCAGCGAACGTGTTAAAAGAAAATGTTACAGCACAAACTTTTTATTTTGATGTTTTATTTCATTTGAATACATTTTTGTTGAATATTTCAGTTAGTTATCAACCGATTTTGAAAAAGTTTTATTTATTGTATTTAGCATAAAAAATGCTATTAAATGTGTTATCACAAGGAGTACTTTGCTATTGATGATTTTTCTGAAACATTTTTCTCAACCATTTTATAGAATTTATCCGTTACTTTCGGGAAACACTGTATAGATGAAAGGTGGTCTAATAATATATTAAAATGGCATCCTTACTTGAGGAAACGATCAAGAAGTTATCCCCCAATGCAGTTGACAGATGATATAAAACAATCAGCTAGGTTTAACTGGATGAAAGAGGCAAAAAAGAGAATTAACTGACAAAAAATAAGGGAGGCCTATGTCCTGAAATGGATGGATAATATTTTTTTGCTAGTTATTTTATAATAAAACTAACCTTTTCACAAAACAATCGCTCAATTTTTACCGCTGGTGTTATTTCTGCAGTTGCAAGGTTAAAATACTTATAAAAATTTCTCTCAAAAATTAAAAAAAATTTTCTAAACAAAAACTTACTTTTACATCACGTGATGCTTGAAGATTCGCAAGAGGTTGCTTCATGCCCTTTCCCACCTGGAAAATGATCGCCTCCGGTGGTTGCGCCTTAAACGGCCACTCTCCACATAGAAGCTCATACCAAACAGTCCTATAATGTTAAAATTTAAACTTTAAAAAATTCATCGTTAATATTCGCTAGACTTAAATTTTATTTCACAGATGTACAACAAGCAATAAATTTACTTACTATCGTATTAAAATCTGTTTAGATGTAATAATTACATACCCAAATGCATAAACATCAGAAGCTTTACTAAAAGGTAATTCATCATCGTGGGATTGATGTGCTTTAAGACTGCGCATAATTTCAGGAGCAAGATAGCATAGCCAACCGGCAGGGATACCCAAAGCATTACTTTTCCTATTAAACAAGGTACTGTTTAAGCCTCGTTCAAATTATTAAAACATATACGTCTGCTTACCTATTTCCAAAACATAACTTGGTAACGCTAAATAACCCGAAGTCAGTTATCACAACTTTCCCATTTTCGAGAAAGATATTTTTGCTTTTTAAGTCTTTGTGGACAATTCCTTTAGCATGAAGATATCCCATACCCTAAATATATACAATTAAAAATGTAATACATGTATTGTAAATTCATTAAATGTACCTGTGTAATTTGTTGGGCTACAATAGTAGTCTTGTTCATGTTAAACTTATCCTTCCGTAAATGTATATGAGTGTAAAGCGTCATACCTTTACTCAGGCTCGTCACAATTGCTAATCTCGGCGGATTCATGCAAGCGCCCATAAATAGTACCAAGTTTTCATGTCTAGTTTTACGAAATGTTGACACCTAAATTGTTATTTATTCATAAAGAACCTGATGGTTTTAAAAATTTAAAACTGCGCATAAGGAAAACTTACCTCAATTCTGAACTGATCTAAAGCTTTTTCATCGTTTAAGTTATCCATTTTAAATACTTTAATGGCCACATCTCCATGCCAATATCCTCGGTAGACAGTACCAAATCTTCCAGTACCGATCGACTCCCCAATTCGCAATTCTTCGAATGGTATGTCCCATTCTCGCATTGATAACTAAAAATAATAATGCTTAATAATTTATTTTGTTGATTTTACATGATAGAACTGTTCGCTTTAATTATTTGGTGGAAATTAAATAATGAGGTTTATATGCAGATCATTCTGAAAAGATTTCCAGCAATAAGGTACAAATGTGAATCACAGTGCAATCTTTATATCCTAACAACACTTTTCTTCCGCTTTAACGGACATTTAAACCAATAACACAGCGATTCTTAACAGGCGCCCTGGAAGGTTTTTATGGGGGGGCGCGAAAGGTTTTGTAGAATGTACTTTTCCCATTTTTAATTATGTGTAAAATTAAATATTTTGGGAGAACTGCAGTATCACAATTTCTAAATTTTCACAAGCTAATACATTATTATGTGCAAACGAGTGACCGCCATTCTTGCACTGCTGAATTTTGTTTATGCCTGATAGGTTAAAGAAACAATGTTGCAAAAGTCTAATTGCTCATGCATTTACCCTCCTTCTTATTACTACTAAAATGCAATATACTCTCTTTTAATTACGCTTTTATTACATATACTTCCAAACATTAAAAATAGCGAGCATTGTTACAGCACGCTGGCGGCAAATTTAAATATTTGCAAGGTAGTGTTAAGACTTTTTGCCAGTATTTAAAGTTTAATTACAAAATGAAAAAATTAAATATGTTATTACAAAATAAACATATAAAAAATACATACAGTAGACACGCGATAATGTGAACAAAATAAAACAAGGCCTGTTCACGTTTGCGATTTGTTCATGCTATCGAATAGTAATGATTTTCTACTAGAAACTGATAAAAAAAGATCAAAAACAAAGTAAAAATTGGGTATTAACGTTTTATATTAAAATACAAACTACTGTTGCAGAAAAAAATCGAAAATTTTGTATTGAAACGTTTACTGCTAAATTAAACACACTGAACACAAGCAACAATTACGTTTTTAATGCATCGCATCAGTTTTAAAAGAGATTTGGCGCCGTATTTAATAACTGTCTACTAAATAAAAACGCTTATCAGTAGACAACCCAAAATTAACCAAAACAGATATTATGCAGTCACATTTGTGCACCGTCAACGCTGTTATGTCTGCAAATACCTTTAATGCGGCATAGACATGTAAACAAGTTACAGGAAACGTCAGAAATTCAATATGTTTTATTGTTTTCATATATCATAAACAATGTTCACGTTAGTGAGGGTTAGTTTGTTCACGTTATACGGTGGTCAATATAATAAAAATGTTGTTCATGTTAGCCGGATATTCACGTTACCCGATGTTCACGTTACCGCGTGTCTACTGTAATATGTTATTACAAAATACAAAGCAAAGATTGTAAATTGTTATTTCTGTTTCTGTAATCATCATGCGATATCTTCTATAAACATTCTTTAGATTCTACTAATAAAATTAATTTTTTGGTATAAAACAAATTTTTACAAGTATGTATACACTATGTGTATGAAACAAACCAATAACTTAATTGACTGAATATTGCAATATGCATGCATAGCGGTTGTGCCGCAGGTATGAACATATGTAAAGAATAACGAATCACATCACACGTGACAATGTCGCTACATGCTGTGACCAAAGAGCGACAAGCGTGACAGATCTCATAAAAAAGTACCGACAAGTCGCAGTGGCGAGGTTGAAAGTATGCCAGCCTAAACGCTCTTTGAAATGCATTAAAAATCATTTTCACAATTTGGCGGACTTGTGCAAAATTGATGACAACAAATAAAGGCCAAAATATCTAACTTTATGTGTTATTTGTTTCATATCTTGTCAACATGAGATTTGCTGAATCTAACTAAGACATGACTTTTAATTCCATAGCCATCTGAGGATGACTGTATATTGGATCTATTGATACAACTCTCAACGTTCATTTATTTTTCACATTATAGAAAAATACCTTTGAACTTATTTCACATTGCAAAATCCAAATATAAGTCACATAAAAATACTTACACTATTTTGTCGGGGCCAACGATGTCCATCGATGATAGTTTCAGTATCAGAAACCTGACTATCCTGCGAATCAACTCTTACAGGTGTACGATCAGAATCGGTACTTCCAGAAACAGAAGCAGTGCGGTCACTATCACGTGACTGCTGAGAACTAGTTAACTCGTGATGTAAATTAGAAGGTGCTGGCAAGGGATGTGTTTCCAGTGTCACTTCCTTGCTCTCATCATAGGTTACCTCTATAAAAGAATCTTGTAAGTTCTGTCGTTTGAAAAATTTGAAATATATTACCTGGAAAATGGAACTTTTGTTGAAGACTAGAATGTGGTGTATGGCTAGGCTGCAAAGCTGGGCTAGAAGGTGTTGAACTGTTGCAACTAGATGTATTAGAACTCGAATCGGGAGCCTACGAAAAGGAATCTAGTTAAAACATTGCAAAATATGAACAGGGTACAATCAAAATTTTGCAAAGAATAATTATTAGTGCCCATTAACAAACAGTCATTCGTTTTAATTTAGTGAAATCGTGTGAATTTCAAGAAACAATAAACATTCAAACGTGTAATAAATGCTGAACTTTTATTTGTGCACTCTCAATCATTACTGGAGCTAGAGCTAATTAAATAAGATTTATACCTTTGAAGTTGCTTTGAAATGCATAAAGTGTAAAAATAACTCCAAAATGGTTATGCAAAAGTTCAATTCTTTTATTCGTTTCCTTACCAAAGTCTTGTAAAAGAATGATCGCAATATGACAAACATCATCAGAGTTGCTTACGTTTATAATGAAACTAGTACGATGAATTAGCATGAATATAAATCATCAGCAATTTTCTGAGGTGCACTTATTTCCGTAACACAGATTTTTGATACTTCATTTTCACTGTCGCAGTAATATTTTCTTTCATTACAACTGAATATAGATCGAGGGGTTGACTACCGAGGCAGTCCTGTGTTTTTTAAGGGGACAGCCAGAGGGGTAATTAATAAAGTTCTGGATATTCTAAGACTAAGACAGTTGGGGACAATCTAAGACAATTCGATGGCAGTCCGGAGCAAGTTAAGGAAATATGGGGCATTCTATAGCAAAGATTTTTTTGAGGCAGTCCAACTGACTAATAAATTTTGGTGAAACTGGGGCTACACAAAGAGTATTTCAGGGCAGTTTAGGGGAAAACTTCTCATTATTCTTCACAAAAAAACTTGTTCAACACATCAACGAAGATTATTCATATCAATATAAATTAACATAATTCTCATTATTTTCCTAGATGCCATTTAATTATAAACTTTGTGCATACACTGAAAGAAGGGATGGATGCAACATATCATGCAACAATAGAAAATTAAGGAAACACATAATATGCAAACACATTTGGTTGTACCACAAATCACTACCCCTTGATCTGGATATGTTAGGTATGGATATACTGTACATATTATTTATTTAACACTTTCGAAGCCTTTACATATTGTTGTAGACAATTATACAAACTCTATTTAATATTGTAATCAGCATTATTCAAATTTACATTTAAATTAGCTTTAAGTTTCCTTGCTTTCGACTTTTCTATTGTAGAATTTAATTCCCACAGTGATTTGCAGCTTCTCTGGGTACACTTAACTTGATTTTTAAAACGTTTGAAAAATGACAACAACATTCAAGTCCAAATTTCATCGTTACATACCTGCTCGAAATCATCTCCGTTTTCATTACAAAAATTCCCATAACACCTTCTCAAGTCTTTCACAAATTTTCCAGGTAGAGCCTTTTGGATTTTCTGCACAAAAAATATACCTCCAGCCTTTTTTGATAATTTATTATAAAAACAAAACATCGATTTTACTCAAATCATGCTACTGAGAATGGGAGGCTTTGATGATGATATCAATTTTTTATTTCTATTCAATAATTTAAAACTGACGATGCAAATAATTCATTGATTTTTTTAATGGTCCAATTGTGAATGTAAGAATGAGAAAAAAATATTTTACTTACAAAAAGATATATAAAACCTTCATTAATCATCTCTAGCTCTAATAATAAAAATCAGGGAACAAAAATGTTTAAATGGCACAGCTGCGCAGAAAAACAAATCGTTCTTTTCAACAAGTCCATAATAGTTATAACTCAATGTGCGATTAGTCACAATACTTACAGGAAATGGTGGAATGTTTATTGAGGGCTGGGGATGTGAATGCTTTCGACCTTTTTTTAAAGAATTGATCAAATTCTTCGCATTGCTTGCTCTACCAGTGCTTGGAGAATGAAATGTTGTTCCTAAAAATCAAATTGAACAAATTAAAACACAAATTCTATTCAACAAATTTACTCCCCCTCTTAAATCACACAAAGATGCTTTATTTAGTAAT
Source organism: Melanotus villosus (assembly GCA_963082815.1). Taxonomy (NCBI): domain Eukaryota; kingdom Metazoa; phylum Arthropoda; class Insecta; order Coleoptera; family Elateridae; genus Melanotus; species Melanotus villosus. The sequence continues at coordinate 21,436,357 of OY720424.1, read as the reverse complement.
AAAATAATTGTTAGAAATTGTAATAACAGAATAATTTCCTGTAGTAGTATAGTCATGACCAACTGCATCTATATACTCCGTATATACGGCTAGTTCACTCCGCTTAGCCAAGACGCAATTTAGAACGGACGATGGTGCCATTAGAGGTGAACTATGAATGGTGCCATCGTCCGTTCTAAATTGCATCTTGGCTAAGCGGAGTGGACTGGCCGTATATACGGAGTATATAGATGCAGTTGGTCATGGTATAGTTGACATATTGTATAATTTATGACATGTAGAGGGCAGTGAGCTAACAAACTAACATGGTGTCAGGTTAGTGATTTTGAGAGGACACGTAAAACTACGAAATTCCAACAAAAGTGAACTCATCCAAACAAAAAGAAAAGCAAAATAAAGACATCCGTAAGCCCAAGAAAATTGCACAAATGAGCGCCCAAGAGCAGCTTGCACAATTGCAACTGGAAAATACGAGGCTGGGGAATGAAATGTTAGAACTTCGAGGAATCGTAGCGCAATTACAAGTCAATAACCCAAATTCAGCCCACGGTCAACAAAGTAGCCCTGTCAGAATCATTTTAATTTGTAAAATATTATTGGAATTACTGGATTACCCACTACGAAAGGTACAGGGATACTACAGCATTGAACAGTGCGAAATCAATTATCCAAATTAGCAGTCTACTATTGCACATGGCTTGTAAAGTAAACAAACTCCTCGACACTTTACCAAAGAAAGAATAAGATTTCAAAACTTATGGAAATTCAGGAAATGAGGAATAACTCATTTGAAACACACGTGTCAAACTTGTCTAGATATGATAACTCTATCTGGAAATCTATAAAAAACAAGAAAAATTGCATCACCTCCTATACGCCAAAACACTACTCCACCAGGTCCCTGGGCCAAAAGTGATAAAGAGAAAGTCACTCTGTTCGCAGAATATCTGTCAAAAGTATTCTCTCCGCACGACGATGACCGAGTCCAAGAGGTAGAACAAGAGCTAGCATTAGCCATTCCCAAACACGAACACCTAAGACTATTTACTCCAAAAGAAATTAGGAATGAAATCTACAAATTAAACGAAAAAAAGGCACCAGGTACCGACTTAATCACAGCCAAAATGCTTAAAGAGCTTCCACAAAAAGGCCTAGTTAAACTAATGTACATATTTAACTCTATACTAAGACTAGAGTACTGGCCCAAATTACTTAAAACGGCACAGATAATAATGATACCGAAGCCAGGAAAAAATCCGACAGATGTATCATCATACCACCCCATCAGTTTAATACTATCCAAACTCCTAAAGAAACTTGTACTTAAAAGAATCAAACAAGACCTTGATCCTAACGACTGGATTTCAAACCACCAGTTCGGCTTCAAACAGGACCACACCACAGTGCAACAATGCCACCGACTAGTACATCTAATCAGTCAAGCTATGGAAAACAAACAATATTGTACAGCAGCCTTCTTAGACGTAAGCCAGGCGTTTGATAAGGTATGGCACCCAGGCCTACGTTATAAAATTAAACTAACCCTTCCGATCACATACTTCAACTTACTAAAATCGTATTTACATCAAAGAGACTTTGAAACAAAAATTAACGGCGAAACTTCCAACCGATACTACGCTCAATCAGGGGTCCCCCAGGGGAGCATCCTCGGCCCCCTCCTTTATGTAATCTTTACATCAGACATACCAACTAACAGAAACACAAAAATAGGCACCTTCGCAGATGATACTGCAATACTTGCAATAGAAAATGACCCAGTAACTGCCGCATCCAACCTTCAACAGCACTTGAACCTCATAGAAGGGTGGACAAAAAAATGGAAAATAAAGGTCAACGAAAGAAAATCAGCACACACAACATTCACGCTCAGAAAAGGCAACTGCCCAAATGTTAACCTAAACCAAGTAAATATCCCACAACAAGAAGTAATCAGATATCTAGGACTCCATCTTGACTCGAAACTCAATTGGAAACAACTTAAAGAAAAAGAAGCAAATTGGCTTGAAAATGAAGGAACGCAACTGGCTAATAGGCCGTAAATCCCATCTATCCATTGACAACAAAGTACTCATCTATAAGGCCGTCATCAAGCCACTTACGGACTTACGGAATCGAAATATGGAGTTGTGTGAGCAAGTCCAATACAACCATAATACAACGAAGCCAATCTAAAATCCTCCGCACTATTGCTAATGCACCTTGGTACGTTACAAATCACATATTACACACAGACCTCAAAATTCCAGACGTAAACACAGTAATACACGAAAGAGCCACCAGACATCATGCAAAACTTGAGGTCCACCCCAACCAAATAATAAGACACCTCTTACAACCAGTAGAAAACAGACGTCTACGAAGACGATGGCCACAGGATCTTCTATAAATCAGAGGTGAAATCGCTAGATGATGTACCTCTTCAAGTCACTATTTTGTACAATATTATTTAAAAAATTGTATTTACATCAATTTGGCTTATAGAATGTATACTTCTGATTGGTTGTATTACTGAATAAATTGATATTAGAACAACAACATCAACTTGGAATCCCCGGAAATTGGATTCTACATATTAAAATTTACGATTACATGATGGTGTATCTTTAGAAGTCTATGTTGCTGTAAGTAGTTTCTGTGAATCCGCTTATTGCGGCTCTTTAACATAAATACGGCCTTTGAATAGACTTCAATATTTGGTTTCAATGTTAATGTAGAAATTTGACGCTGGCCCGGAGAACGGCTGCCGTAGCTCAATGGTGAGAGCATGGGTGCGTTTAACCTAAGGTCGGTGGTTCGATTCCCCGCGGTGGTATCATTTTTCTACAAATTGGAATTTGTCATTTGGTTATTCAAGTAAAATTTTAGATAATTACTATTTGAATTTTCTCTACTGAACTATTACTTCCACATTCTAATATCAATTTATTCAGTAATACAACCAATTAACATGGAGCATCATGCCATACGACTAAAACCACCCAAACGTGGTTTGAAAACCATAACATGACAGTACTGGATTGGCCTTCCAGCAGTCCATACTTAAACATCATCGAAACACTTTGGAACAAAATGAAACAAAAACTGAGAAACAATCCACAGAGAACTCTGGAAGGTTTGAGGTCTAAACTTCAAGAAGTATGGGACTCAGTAACAGTAGAAGAATGTTAATCTCTAGTAAATTCCATGCTAAACAGCATTAGAGTAGTAATTGTAGCAAAAGGCGATGTTACGCCGAATTAAATTGTTAAATTGTTATTTATGATTATGAAATTTTATAACATTTAATTGTCGGTTTTAGTTCGATAGAATATTTTTTTGACAAACAAAAAATGTGTATTTCTGTTATATTTTATCATCAAAAAGTAGCCAGAATTACCATGATCCTAAAATTTCAAAAAAAATACATTATAGTATATTGTTTCATTAGTAAAAAAATGCATGATTTCGGTTCAAGTAAGACAGTCTTACGCGTCCCGAAAACGCATTTTTTGTGCAAACGAAACATACTATTTTTTCTTATAAATTAGGTAATATGACTTATTATTTAGAATCAAATATTTTTGAGAACTGTCATTGCGGAAATAAACAATCACTATACGGAGAAAATAAAAAACAACAACGGCGATTGCCGAATGTTGACGAAGCGTTTGTTTTTTATTTAAAATTTACCGTGTAAAACCCTATCTTGCGTCCATTTTTGTACTAGTACAAACATGAATCGAAAAGTATACAGTTGCCATGGTAATTGGTAAACATCCCGAAATGACTTACTTTTTATACAAAATTATTCGACAATATGGCGTCTTATTCGTGTGGTTGGAGAAAAATAATATATTTTATGAGTAACAGTACATTGAGAAAAAAAATTTAGATATAAATTATGTAGTGGCCGAACATATAGTTGTTAAGGCTCATAGTCATGAAAAAGGGGGTTTGTTGGAACAAAAACAAGATGGTAAGTGGAAACCAGTTCTTAATTGTTCCAAAACGCTTAGAAAGACAGAGCAGCGTTACGCTCAGATAGAGAAAGAAGCCTTGACTAGTATGGTCCTGTGAGAGATTGAGACAGTATCTAAACCTCTGCTAACAATATTAAAAATCAAACAGCTTAATGATTTAACCATCAGACTTCAAAGATTTAGAATGCATATATTTAGATTTAACTACGACAATCAGTTTATAGCAGGAAAAGAATTTCATACTCCAGATGCTCTATCCAAAGCCCTACTATCAGATGGACAAGATGACCGAGACGTAATTTTACAACAAACAGGCATCTCATATATAAATATGGTGAGAGTGGAAACTGTTGCAATTCAGGAAACGATAATTTAAAAATTGCACAGAAAACCAATCCAGTGTTATCCACAATAAGAAAATATACCACTAGCGCATGGTCGGAGAAGGATAAGTGCGAATCTGAAACAAGATCCTATCACAAATACTGAAACGAAATTGGTATAACTGAAGAACTATTGCGCTTTGAAAACCATATAATCGTACCAGAAAATGCTTAAGAAAAGAATGTCTTGCCAGAAGAAGGGACAACAGGGTATAACATGTTCAAAAGATCAAGCCAAGAACACTGTGTGGTGGCCAGGCATAACTCAACAAATCACAGCACTCATAGAGAATTGTGAAGAATGCTTGAAGCATCAGAAAACTAAAACTAATGCCAATCACAATAGGGACCACACCATGGACCGAACTGGCAGCTGATCTTTGTCAGTTAGAGGGGAAAACATTTTTAGTGATTTAAGATTCTTCTTCTTCTTCTTCTTTCGGCTTCTTAACCCTTTGTAGGTCATTGCCTGCTCTTGCAAGCTTTCTTAGAGGGGGAGGTGGCTGGTCCCGTCCCTCCTGTTTTTCTAGTTTCTTTCTTTTCTTTGGTCTGTGTTCTGGTGGTGGTGGTTGTTAGTTCTCTTTCTTGTTTGTTGTTTGTCTTGTTATAGTTCTCCCTAGTCAATTGCTTGTTCGGCTATCAAGATTATTATTCAAAATACCCAAAGACCAAGATACCAATTAAAGACAGTTATTAACAAACTCAAACAGATTTTCTCTAGCCATGATATTCCTCTGACATTAACACATTTGCTGCTCAAAAAAATTGGCTTAATGCAGCACCTGGGAGCTGAATGGTTTTTGTCATAAAAAATTATTTTTTTGAGCGTAGAATTAGGTCTAGATACATACAACGTTAAAAAAATAGATTTCAATGCAAAAAAAACATGACGTCTTTAGGCGTCAAGCGCACTGGCTGTAAAATATTATTATTATTATTATTATTAGAGAATACTGCTCTGTTTAGTTCAGATCGGCAATTGACGTCTGAAAACGTCATGCGCACCGACACAAAGTTAGGTTATGACGTTTATCAACGTCATGAGCAGCCAACGTGTTAAGAACAGACAATGGACCTCAATTTAAAAGATTTTAAACACCAGTAGTCCCAAATATGCACGGCAAATGGAATGGCTGAATGTGCTGTGCAAATTACCAAAAATATGAAGGAAAATAAAGATTTATTTTTAGGCATGTCAACATATCGCAATACACCTCTACATTGTGGCGAATCTTCAGCAAAACTTGAGAGATCTACTTCCCACAACCAAGGAATATTTGTAACCCAAATTACCTAATCATCACGCTGAATGGCAATATTTTAAAAAATAACCAACAGAAACAAAAAAGCTATTTCAATAAATGACATCGAGCAAGTACACTACGTCCACTCCAAACGCACGAAACGGTATGGATTACCGATATGCAGAAGAAGGGTGTGATAATGAGACCTTCAGAACAACCAAGGTCTTACATGGTGGAGACTGATAAACAAACCATTCGAAGAACCAAAAATTCCTACATCACTTAGGTCATCCCAAGCCAGTATCAACAAGATGGAACATCTCCCAGAACATGGTCGAGAGAAAAGTTCAGGAATCAAGAAGGGACCAGAGTATTTAAAAGTTTTTGTTATGTATTAAAAAATAATAATAAAAGAAATAGAGAAGTAACAACAGAATACTTTCCTGTAGTAGTATAGTAGACACATTGTATAATTAATAGCATGTAGAGGGCAGTGAGCTAATAAACTAACAGAAAGGTTTCAAATAGAGAGAACACTTCACACAGTACAAAAAGAACAGCCTGTTAAGTAGTCATTGCAGTTAGTAGTTAGTAGTAGTTTGATTCTTCTCTATTTCAAACACCTCTAAATAATTATTAAGTCAAGATAATATAATTAATCAAACCTTCAATTGGCCACTTCTTCTTAAATTCATCCAATAATTCAGGTGGCAATCCGCATGACGGTGCAACTTTTTCCTCGCATTCCCTATGGCATTTATATTTACACTCTTTACATCTTAATCCCGTACCAAAGTAAATCGGTTTAGAGCAATAACCACAAGTTGCCACCATTCTGAATGTCTTGGCGAAACGATGAGCAATCTGATGACCCATTCCACGTCCTACAGTTGGTGTACGAGGAGACTTTGGTACTTGTAAACTTGTAGCAGCTGCAAGGTAATAAAGTTAAGTACAAGGTCATGCAGATGAGAGTAAAATATACATTTGTAACTGTTATCGTCACTGTCCGTTCCTGCATTATTGTAAGGTGGCGACTTTATAGGACTTGTTAGAATCGGACTAGCGTAACCAGTCATAGTTTCGGGACCCGGTTCTGTTGGTAATCGTGCCCTTCTACTTACTGTGCCGGATTTTTCACTGCTGCTACACATTAATGTTTGAAATTAAAGGTATGTCAGGTTTTATATTACAATTTGTTACTTACTTGTTAGATGAATTTATGCCATTATCAATTTTTGAATTTGCCAACTGAGATTCATGCGATTTACTCTTAGTAAGTGGATATGAGTCTGGTAATAAACTTCCAGCATTTTGAATACCAGTCATATTTCTCCGACAAGGTGGAGGAGTAGCAGGAAACTTCATACCTAAAAATTTATTTAGAAAATAACTAGTAAATACCTACGTAAAACTAAACGTAAAAATAAATAACATCAAATGCGTAAGTTCACAAAGTTACAGTAATCAGTAAACAAACACTTAAAAAGTGCCAAAACAATTCGGCTCACGCGATGAAATATTAGTGTAGACACCTAAATCAAAATCAAAAGAAAAACATAGCAGAAAGATGAAGTGCCCATAAAATCCGCATTTCTGAAATATCAAACATAATTTAAAACTAATCGAGCAAGAGTATACAAATATCACATCGCAAGCCTGTAGAAACATTCCAAATACATTCAAATTTACAGAAAAACTTATGCAAAATTACACTCAACACAAAGCTTACAGGCTTTCCAAGAAGTAGAATTGATTCAGTAACGAATTAACTTTAAAAAAGGAAACTTAAATCTTTATATCTTCTGTGAAATAAATCGGATATAAACGTCCTACTTTTTTGTTCAAACATTACATTTTCATTTTACCAGCTAATGGTGAAATACTCAAAAAGAGGTATAAAAAGTTTTAGCAAGTAAAGTTCTACTAATTTCTATTACCTACAATATTTTTCAAGGTAATATTGAATCGAATGAAAAGCAGTGATTTAAACATGGATTTTTAGATCACTAATTATACTAAAAACTAGCACAAAAGTGCTATTTTTCATGATGACCTACTCGATTGTTATGCAAAAAGTCTATCTGGCCTAATTGTTTTAAAAATGCCAGAATGGCGCTAGTTATTGACTACAATTTAAAACTTAGTTGCAGTCACTGGCTGCACATAATTCGTATGATCACTATTTCGCTGAATAATTTTTTTATTATTGTTGTATTTATTAATTACTAACAATAAAATTCATTGCTCAGCTTACTTTACTTCTTTAATTAATAAATCCTCTGTGTGCATCATTAGAGTATGTGAGAGACGCAGTCTCCGGCGAGCCGTTGAATGTACTCGACCTTGTTTTGTGTGTATGATTTTGTAAAACATGTGTTAAGTTATTACAATAAAGTTCATTGCTCAGCTTACTTTACTTCTTTAATTAATAAATACAACAGGTTATGGGCCCAGTCACCCATTAATTTCAGTGCGTGAATTAAAAGAAGTAAAAAGACAAAATTGTACACACAAAACAAGGTCGAGTACATTCAACGGCTCGCCCAAGACTGCGTCACTCACATACTCTAATGATGCACACAGAGGGCGCTACCAAAAACTTATTGTTTAGCAAACAAGGATAAAAGTAACTCAACAATTTTTAAGTAAGATTAGAATCTGTTCTAATTAGAGCATTGAGTAATTCGTGTAACAGGATATATGATTTGTATCAGGCGTTGTCCTTTTGACAATACACCATATAAGCTTAACTAACTAAATGAAAAGTTTAGTTTAAGTAAACATTAACAAAACGCACACTCGTGATTGCACTAGCACTGGTGCTGAGACGACTTTAGGATTGATTGGTGAATCAAACGGCTTGATTCTTTGCAACCTTGTTATATTAGTGCTGTTGCCCAGTAGATTGATGGCTAAGGGGTTAGGATGGTTCTTAAGTTTCTAGAGGTACTTTGCACTGGAATTACAGACGTACCACGGAGCGTCGGTACTTTTGACTGAAACTTTTCCGGGATTGCGATGTTAGATTTACTTGATGTATTCCATAGCTGGACACTATACGTCCATACTGGTTTTATGGCAGCTTTAAGCACAAGTAGTTTCTTCCTATCAGCCAGTAGAGTTTGCTTAGTTTATAGCTTAACTGTTTCCTTTCATTTCAAATATGCATTCGCCAGGCAAGACGCCTGTCTATGTATATGCCGAGGTATTTTACTCATCCAGCTTGTGGTAACAGATTGTTATTCAATGTAACTTATCGGCACGTTTCTCTTCGATTAGTGAAAGTTACTTAAGTAGATTTACTTTCATTGGCTCGAATTTGCCACCTTTTTAACCAGATTTGCACATCGTTCAGGTTTTCTTGTAGTAGTTGTTGCTTGAAGGGGGTCTTGGTGTGAAGCTAAAAGGGTTTTAGTATGTACTGGCATATCCGAAGTATATAGGGTGTAGAGCACTGGTTCCAGGACACTCCCCGGGGAACCCCAGCTTTAATTGCATGTAGGTTTGACTTCCCATGAGGCAGTTTTACTTGAAACGGGCGATCTGTTAAATGAGATTTTTGAAAATGAACAAACTGGTAAGGTAGTGTGGACTTGACTTTGTAGATTAGACCTTATCAAAGACCTGAGAAATGTTGATAAATGCTGCAGAGCAGTATCTCTGCGCTTGTAGGTCTTGTTCAATCCTAGCTACAACTCTGTGAATCTGTTCCGTTGTTGCATGCCACTGTAGGAATCCAAATTGATGTTGGGGTATTAGATTATTGTTCGTTACTATTGGTCACAATCTTTTTAAAAAGAGCTTCTCAAACACCTTTGATATTATTGGGAGAAGACTGATTGGCCTGTATGATTCCACTTCGCAGGGAGATTTACCTGGTTTGGGTTTGGGAATGAGGATTATATGAAACAGCTTCCATTGTTGTGGGTAGTCACCTATTTTGCAGTATTGCATTGAAAATCGCTGTCATGACAGCTATGCCTCGGATTGGAAGTTCTCTTAGTATTCTGCAGGTAATGAGGTCATATCTCGAAATTTTCTTGAGACTGAGTTTTTTATTACTCTTTAGACGAAAACGCTTTAATGGGCTTTCTAGGAACTGGTATATGTCTTCGATTTTCAGCGGAATGTGGAGTGAAGACTGTGGGTAAGTGTTCGGCAAAAGTTTCCGCTTTTTCACAATCAGTTCTTGCCCAATTGTGATTTGTTTTGGAATTGGAGGTATTCTGATTTGAGGTTGTTTTATCCTCTTTGTCACCTTCCAAAGTGAGTAATCACTATTTTTTGCAGCCAATAGGTTCTGAAGGTGATTTTGAAAAGATTCGTTTTTTAGTTTGTCTAATAATCTCTTCAGCTTTTGTGCAATATTATTGAATTTGTTCTTATCTTGTGGACTTCTTGTTAACTGCCATGTTTTTCTGGGCTTTCTCTTCTCTGCTATTTGACATAGAATGTTCATTGTTCATAGATATATAAGTGTCTCTTTCATGTCTAACTTTGTGACATTTTTGCTGTCATTTGTATATTCCTGTTTAGATATTCAACTGCTATGTACATCTTTTTCAGTTTTTAATGGAATCTGAGTAGTCAGGGTTGCTATAAGTTGTTCTCTAAAGTGTGTCCAGTGTTGTGTTGATTATAAAGGATTAATGGTCTTTCTAAGGGTGTGTCAACTAAAAATCCGCAGTCACAAAAAAATTGTAATTTAGTTGCCTGGGTTGCAATTCTTTCAAATAATAATAGCTAGCAACTACCATTTGCAACGCGATCGTTTAACTTTATTGGAATAGTTTTATTTTAAAACTGCAAGTGATTAAAGAAAATGATCAAAGAAAAGTGATTGGCGAGTTTCAGCAAAGACACTTTAGGCATTTGGAAAGTCTGGACATTGCACAGAAAACTACTTCTGACAATGTGAAAAGGATTGAAGAAGACTATAGTTTAGAAAGATCAAAAGCAAGTGAAATAACAGCTCGTAAAGTGACAGAAGCGAAACCAAAGAAACTTGAAGAAGCTGCGGGTAAAATTGACTAATGCTATAGAAAACTGAAGAAAAGATACAAAGTATCACATGAGTATATCAGAAAAGTATTTGAAAAGGGAAATATCATAGTAAGGAGGAGAAGTATTCCCAAAAGCAGTTGGGAAATCAAAAATGATTGTTAGGAAAATTGAGAGATGGTCCTTTGAAACCTTCAACTGTCGGTAAACATGGACGACGAATCATATTTCACATTAGATGGGACTGATGGCGTAAGACACAATACTCACTCACTACTATAAAAAACAAGAAAACGACTAGTCCCATTCATCAAAAAATATCACAATGATGGGCAGTATATGTTCTGGCCAGGCATGGTATGACCAAAGCACGATGGATGTTTATGAACAATTTAAAACGCAATATATTAAACGAAATGAAAATGTTGCAAATGTACTACAATATTGTAATCCATTGAGAGGTTTAATATCAACTAATGCAAAAGGTATATGAAAATCCCTGGGAAACAAAACTCATCGACGAGTTGGAAGGCAAAATTAGACGTAAGCTTCGCGAATTTAATGGTTCGGGTTCTAACAAAAGTGAGGCTAGATATATACATACAACATCTCCTTATTAATTTTTGGTTATTGTTTCATAAGTTTAATAAACTGTGCCTAACTGAACATTGTGCGGATTTTTAATTGACACACCCTTATTTCCAATATTGTAGTGCTTATAGTGACAAGTGTTGGAGGATGGCCAGATGCTAAATCAAGACATGGATCGGCTTTGCTGTACCTCTGTGATACAAAAATCTAATAAGTCAGGAATTTTGTTTCTGTCAGTTGGACAGCATGTGGGATGGACCACCAGATATGAAACCTAGGTTGTTGTCGGTAATGGATTTATAAAGAGCTCTGCCTTTTGGAGTAATGATTCTGGAGCCCCAGTGGTGGAGTTTCAAATTGAAATCTCCACCCACACTAAATCTGGGTCCCAGTGTGTTCAGGAACGTTGTAAATTGATCGCTTAATATTTTATGCCTTAGTGGGCAATATACTGCCGTTTAGTATCAGAGGGCCATTCTAATCCTCTACAGTTTACAACAATACTTGTAGCTTGGATAAATGTTCTTCTTTGTATTTATTGGACTCGTAATGTTTTAATGAATTTCTTACTAATACTGCGGATACTCCATCCGGGTAGGGGGTTTCATAAATTTTATAGTCTGGTATTTTAATATAACTTCTACTGCTGAAGTGTGTTTCGGAGACTAGTAGAACATCAATTTTGTGTTCCTTGAGGAATTTGAAGTTCTTGGAATTCCAGATTGCTAGTTTGTATGTTTTAGCCATTATTGGATTTTCTTAACTATAGCAGAAAGTAAATTTAACATTGCACGAAAGTCTTCAGTAAGTTTTGACTGCATTTCTGCTTGTTTTATTGGTAACTATTCTAATCCACTTCATTTTCACAAATAAAAAAGAAATGATCCATGACGTCTCAGTACTGAATAATTTCACAACTGGCAGTGATCATCGAATGATCAGAGCAAAGGTAGTTGTAAATGTAAGAAAAGAAAGAACAAAACTCATAGTCAACACCAAATATAACAAATGGGTACCATCTGAAAACTTGCAGTCTTACCAAAATAAAATAGATGCATTCATAAGAAAAAGTATAATAACGGCGGAAAAAGTACACTGTTCCAGAAAGAAAAAGAGAGATGAGAAGATCAGTCAAAATACTAAAAAGCTTATGAAAGAGGGAAATGAACTAAGGAATAAATATGAAACAAATTATATACGACTACGAGAGTTAAATAATGAAATTACAAAAGCTGTGAGAAGGGATGTTAGACGGTTCAATTCTATAAATATAAATAATATCATAGAGGAAAACAAAGGCCTAAAAGTTTTCAGACAAAAACTAACACAAGGCAAGAAGAATATCTACAAGTTGGCAGATAAACAAGGCAACGTGGAAACAAATAGAGAAGAAATTCTTAAGGTAGTAGAGACATTCTACGCTGAATTATATAAAAAACAAACAAAAGAAACCTCTAACGACAATATTATCAAAGTTTTAAACCAAGTGTCAGAAGACATCCCAGAGATAACAACAAGTGAAATCAAAAGAGCGCTTTCGGAGATAAAGAACAACAAATCTCCAGGAGAAGACGAGATAGTTATTGAATCAATAAAAACAGGAGGAAACAAACTGCTCCAGACAATAAAAATTCTTTTTAATAAATGCCTCTGACATAATGAATATAGGGAACTATCGACCCATAAGTCTCCTGTCACACATATACAAGCTCTTTACTAAAATAAGTACTAAAAGACTATGTAATAAACTAGATGCCTACCAGACAAGAGAACAGGCTGGCTTTAGAACAGGGTACGGTACGAATCACCATCTCCTAGTACTCAAGAACCTTATTGAAAAATCCGTGGAGTACAATAAACCCCTAGCGCTTATCTTCGTTGATTATGAGAAAGTATTTGATTCAGTAGACCAACACACAGTGCTAAAAGCTCTATCAGACTGCAGAATAGACTATGGATATCGGAAACTCATCAAACATATTTATAAAAATGCTACTGCATGTGTCAGACGCCAAGGCGACACCATCTCGCCAAAGCTTTTCAATACTGTTCTTCAATACATGTGCAAACAAGCCGACTGGGACGACCTGGGAGTAAACATAAATGGTGAGCGACTAAATCACTTGAAATTTGCTGATGACCTGGTCCTCATAGCCGATCGACTAGATGATGTCATCAAAATGTTAAAAGATCTGAACGAAGGGTCAAAGAAAGTACGACTCAAAATAAATTACTTCAAAACCCAAATAATGACAAATCTCGTGCTCGACGAGGGCATATACATAGATGGTATCAGAGTGGAGGAAACTACATCTTTCAAATACCGTGGACATGAGATTTCCATCGGCAAAGGCAATTTAACCCACGAAATCCTTCGAAGAATAGGCCTTACATGGACTGCCTACGGGAATCTCAAGTATGTGTTTAAGACAGACCTGTCAATTTGTCTGACGAAAAAAGTCTTCAACCAGTGTGTCCTTCCAGTCCTTACCTATGGCACGGAAACTATAACACTGACTAAACGGACAAGAAAATACGGGTTACACAACGATCAATGCTAGGAATCTCTCTCAGGGATCACATACCCAACACAGAAATACGCAGAAGAATCAGAGTTATAGATGCCGTGGAGAGAATAGCTGTACTAAAATGGAACTGGGCGGGGCACATTGCAAGAACTACCTACGACAGATGGACAAGAAGAATTCTTGAATTCAGGAACAGAGGGCGTCCCCCACCAGATGGACCGACGACTTAAAATGCATTAACACTAACTGGATGCAGACGGCATAAGATCGAACACAGTGGAAGCTGTTACGGGAGGCTTACGTCCAGCAGTGGACTTCGATAAGCTGAATGATGATGATGATTCTAATCGTTCAAACGTTTGCTGTTGGTAATTTGGCTGCCACATGCCACTGTTGCAGTTTGATTGGTTATTTTCTGAAGCAATTTGTGTATACGATAATCCTGTCGTAGTATTTGAGATCTGTTAATGTTGAATTGTTTCGATTGGATTGGAATGGTGTGGGCTGACCCTGAAACTCCTCTCCGTATAGGAGGATATCTGAATTTGTATACTTCTCTGTACTTTGGACAACCTCTGTAGTTTGCAGTATGGTCTCCCTTACATAAAACACAAGTGGGTTTAGTAGTTTTGCTCTTGGTGCATGTTGATGTTGGATGTCCTTGTCAGTGACAGTACCTATGCTTTGGTGTGACCTAGGTTTTGACAACGAACACATTGAACTATTTCCATTTTTCTGTGCGGCGGCTCAAATATCACTTTGCAATTGAATAATTTATCTATTGTATAAACTTCTTTATTGTTTTGATTAGGTTCTAAATCTATATAGAATATTGAGAGCGGTCCTCTTGTTGTTCTGTGTTTTATGTTGTATAAATTTCCGACCTTGTGACCTTCGCTTTCAATGCTGGCTTTAATGTCTTTTACTTCGGTAGAGTAGTGCATTTTCTTTAATAATGCGACTCTGAAGCTTCTGTCTTTCCTTTAGTTGGTAGGTATTAGAACATATTTTGTTGGTTTCTAAGCACCTTATGATATTTCTGTATGCTTCAGTAGTGTTTGCCGTTACTTTTAAAGTATCTCTGCCTATCATCTTGCAGTTGTAGTTTTTGTTGCTGCTTTCTCTATCTCAAGGGTTTCCAACTAGTAAGGGCTCGAGGGCCACATTGGAAACCTTAGGCCTGATTGCGGGCCACACTTTACTAATAGGTTAATTGTCGCAAAAATTCTGCAAATACGAGTAGAACAGAGGTACCAGTACGAAATAGTATATTATGTCACTAGGAGTAGAAAGCCCACTTTTTGTGCTCAGCTCAGAAGGTTGCGGTCGAGGCGGCAGCCGAGACCAAGCAATCTGGGCGAAGCACAAGAAAGAGCTTTCTGCTCCGAGTGACATATACTATTTTTTTTTTCAAGCGCTATATAACTATTTTGCATGTTAATCAATGAAAACGACAGACCATTTGAAAAGTACTTACTTGACTGTCAACAACTTGTGTAGACGCGTGTACAGAAAAGATCTTCCTACACAAAAGAAATATCGTTCGAAAATAATTTTCGAAGCGTACAACACGCTTTTGAAGTAATTTTACCTTTTTAACTGCCTAAATTTATCAAAACTTGACAGTGGTAATCAAAATAATGACAAGTGGCGCCACCACTTGTGACGAGTTGCACCAATATTATGTACTAGTAACAAAATGATTTCCATTATTGTATTAGTAACATAATGGAGTATTTTTACCTTATGTATTCAGTAGCAAAATGTTACAATTATTAACGTGAATCGTGTGTTGAATTCTTCAATGATCTCTTGAATATGTGAAATGAAATCTGAAAAATCTTGGTCTTGGTCTTTCTCCGCCGCTAATTGTAGACAGCAAAAATTAATTATTTATTTTTCAAAAAGCTTTCGCGGGCCGCAAAAAGTGGCCTCGCGGGCCGCATGTGGCCCGCGGGCCGCCAGTTGGAAACCTCTGCTCTATCTAATCTATAATAATTGGTTTTATTACTTAAATACTCGGAACAGTCACTGGTGGCGGTTTAGGTTCTGACATCTGACCAGGGTAAATAAAGACGTTATGTCGTATTTTTCGTAATTCATTACATACAAATTTAGGAAATACACAAAACGTAATGCCCATTTTAAACTACTCTAAAGTCATTGTGCAAAGCTGACTATTAACTAAATAGTAACGTTAGACTGCATAAAACAATGCTGGCATTTTACCAATAACCGTAAAATTCTAATTATGCGTTAATGAGTTACACAGCACTGAAAACCACCAAGATTTCACTTTTTAATTACTTTAAGTGAGCTAAAATTATTTATTGATTTAAAGTAGCAATTACGATGTCCAATACTTTTTTGCCGATTTTCCTCAATTTCAATTATCTAACTAGTCTGCAGTATTCTCGCATTCTCGCTAAAACCTTTTGAACAGGTGCAGCACCTGACAAACCGCCCGGTAAACTTAAATAATTTAAAAAAATTTAATAAATGTTTAGTTTGCAACTAGAATAAATCTTACGAAATCAAGCATTAAATATTTTCCTCTGTCTCTAAGTTCAAGGTATCTCGTCTTGTAACTAATTTTAATAAAAAGCAAATTCCGTATTAATTACCGAATTTAATTTTTCCACTTTCATATCAACCAAATGATATTATCAGTTATTTCTGGTTAAAACATCGATGAGCTTTTCAAAATATATTACTTTCTGCTGAAATTTATCAGTCAAGAAATGTTTCTAAATATAAAAACCGTAAATGGTAACTTAAAAAAATTTAAGAATTAAATTAATGCTACGCCACATGCACATGCATACCTTTCCCTCGAGACTGAGATGGGGGAGTAAGAGGGGGTCCAATGTCACACTGAGCATTCAGAGAACTGATACTAGACACCGAAGGCGACGGTGGTATCGCACCTCCCCTATTGTTGTTATTTAAAGTTAAACACTCCTCTGATGGTACAGAAGCACGTGTAGCTCGTGTTCTAGCAGCTTTGGGCGACAGTCCAAGTACTTTCTGTGGATGATGTTGCCGATCCCAAGAATCCCATGCCAGATGCGTTTCTGATCCTTCGTTATTAGTAGGACGTCTTAAAACCTCTAAAAAATTTAAGTGCCACGTTATTATCTTGAATTTATTGTAAGGTGTAAATTTTAATTATAAAATTATCCTTGACTACTTTCCAGTAAATAAACGATATTTTTGTGAATTTTAAAATTAATGTATAGAACTTAACCAATACACTTACCCATCATCAAAGTAATATTTATTGATTGCTCAGAAGACACAAGCCTCATGATGGTAGCTACAAATAAAAAGTTTAAAGCATAACACTACCCATCACAAGCACTGGTTGCGTCGAACACTATTCAATGAAAAGCACTATCTTGAAATTTCTATAAAGTGTCACTTATTTTTTCGGGTATTTCGTTATACTTCTAATCAATATTCAACATTTGGCACATTTTGCACTCACTATTTTAAAGTGCTTGATGCGCTGAATTGTGTTAGACGCACCGCACCCACTATTAATACTGTTTTCATAATAAAAACTATGGAAATGTTAAAAGATGTTTTGCTAATAGAAAGGTAGTAATGAGATGTACTCAACCGAAGGTACAAGATAGTAATTACCTGTGTGTTTCTTTAAATTATGTAGAGCGCGAAATAACCGATTAAATTCTTCGGATCTGGCATTCTTTTCGGTAAGAATAGTTCTGAGTTCATGCTCAGATTTTTCCTGCAGCTCCTCAACGGAACAAATCTTTTGGCATATACCTTGGATTGAATTTAGGCTTAAACCTACAACTTGTAACCATTGTGTTAATGAGGGTAAGTGCGTTACAACGAGCGATCTTAGGCCTGCCTTTGCTACGAGTTGATTTGAGAAAAGTTTTATCAGTTTTCCCTGAAACGAAAAGGCGTTTTCACGAACGTCAGTTGACAAAACAAGTCTGACATTTACAAGATTTACTTTATCAAGGGGACACGAAGGGCGCCAAGTCTTAAGCTTACCTCCAAGGTTCTTATTTCTTGCTGTGTTAATTCCACACTTGTTGCACATTGCGTACGGAGTCCTTCCAAACGTTCAGCAGAAACGTCAATCATCGACTGCACTATGTTTAAATGATCCAATAATTCGTCGTCTGGATCTCGTTCTCGATCTACCTCTGGCTCCACTTCTTCCTCATCGGCCATCACAAATATCACAGATCAATTACGAACTACTATTTACACCTATTTAACAACACAAATATATACATATCACTATCTTTACGTTTTCATAGCAAAATCGTTTAAGAACTTCAACTCTGCGTTTCAATATTCGCCATCTTGAAAGCTCACAAACACCTCACGAACGGACAACAAACGGGCTTAAAGCGCGCGCAATTTAAATCTCAAGGTTACAAAAGCTCATCACAACCATGTAAAATTTGTTTTTTTAATACCATCTCTTTATTCACGTTAGATGTGAGAAATATTCACGTGTAATATGTTTTACAAGCTATTATTATTGCATATCATAGACCAGTCTTCCCAATAAAGCACAGTTAATTCATCTGGGACAATAGCCAATTATTTTAAAGAGAGATGGCTTATTATTTATTATAACAAAGGACTGAAGACTGGAAGTGACGAGGAGAGTTCCATAGGGGTTGATTTTGCGTCCACTCCTGTGGAACATATATTATGACGAAATCCTAAACATTCCTGATCTGGCTTGGCTGGTACTACACTGGTTGGTTATGCAGATGACATTTTTTTTCCTGTAACGCTACAGCCCTGAATGGGCTTTGGGCCTTTGGCCACTACCACAATTTTTCTCCCTCTTGAAAATTTGTAGAGTATTCACAGCAAATTTGTTTTTACATTTACAGAGTAAGGTCGCTACTCCTACCACTTTTTGGTCTACTCTCCCATAGTAACCAGTCCTCATAGGAGAGAGGTGCCGCGTTAATGGAGCAATTGGATCACCCATTCCGGTACTGACCGGAGATGTCAATGCTTAACTCTCCTGATCGTACCTACTGGACTGGGATACCTAGCTACTGCAACTCGGGACCCTAACATTGCAGTAATAGTAAAAGAAAAACTGAAAAGAAGGGCTGACTATGCAGTCGGTCAGATACCAAAAACATTACGCAGAAAAAACCGAGGTGGTTTTCATTATTGCTACAAAGTGAATGATTAAGCCCTTGTTGATTGAAGTGGGGGGAATTGAAATAAGTATCTAAAAAATATGAAATATTTGGGAGTGTACTTTGACCATAATATGACCATGACTGAGCACGTCGAAAAGTAGCAATCCCGTTATCACGATCAATGCCGAGAACGGAGGGCGCACGTGCCAACTGGAGAAGAATTTTACCATCCGTGGTGAACTCAATTCTTTTATACATGCTCCAATTTTGAAAAGGGCTGCAGATAAGAAAAACTATAATAAAATTTAGAAAAAGGTGCAAAGAAGAGCTCTAATAGGAATAAGTGGAGCATATCGTTCGATATCGAATGGGGCTCTACAAGTAACAACCGGGATGCCACCAATAATTAGTAAAAGAGAGAGAGAGAGAAGATACATGAAAGATTTAACAAAAACATGGAAAAAAGGACTAAAAGAAGAACCTATCACAGAGTAGCAAAAAAGATGGGTATATGAAGAAAAAGGACAGTGGACTAGAATACTAATAACAAACATAAGCAAATGGAAAGCAAGGAAGCACGAGAGATCCATGGGCGCCGGCAGGGGTTGCAAGGGGTGCACTTGCACCCCTCTGGCTTGTAAGAAAAAAAAACAATTTAATTATTTAAATAAGAAGTTGTTATGTACACTTTAGTGTAAACTTTGGGAAAAGTCATTGTGCGAATAAAAACTTGAGGCGTCTAGGTTGTTGTCCAAAATTGTTCACCACCTTGTCAATGACTTCAGTGTCCTCCTTTACCCTTTTCCGATGAACACTGAGCATGCACAGATCGATTAGCCTCGCACCTCCCATCGTAGACCGATTCCATGTCTTGACACGCCGTAATGTACTAAATGAACGTGCAATGCTATATGTTGTCGCTGGAACAGTCAGGCCAATCTTGATTGCCTCACACACATCTCGTACCACGTGGTAGCCTCGGCAATAAAATTCTGTAAAATACCTCCGTAAAGGTTCTGTATATCTTCTGCAATGCCTAAAAATGAAGATTTATCTAATTTTCTTATATTTTCTGGGTGGAGTTGAATAAGCGAAAATTCTTTTTTGTGTTTAGAAGAAAATTGATCTCTCAGAGAAGAAATGATAGAGTCTAAGTACCTATGGGATGAAGATAGATATTCTGGAGAATTCTTCCAAATTTTAAATTTTCAGATGGTTGATTTGATCTGTGGGTCTGCCTTGCCACCACTCGAGGACATTTAAATTCAACATCCAGTTCATCGCTTTCTCGAAGATGGCTGTGAATTCCATCGAAGCATTAACGCGGTGAGATTGAAGCACGTTCGTCAATTTAGTTACGTGATCGTATATTGCCTTTATGTTCATATTTACTTGCTGTAGTTGGTTGCACACGGGTTCGAGTTTGGCGGAATAAGCATCAATCACTAACTAAAGAGCGTCACAATGTATGTTGGAGTTGTTGCAGTCGTGTGAAGCTGATATGTTTTGGTTTTCGTTTTCGAGTTAGGTGTATTATCCGAAAGTTCTTTTAAAACTCGTACAATAGTGATAAAGTTCTCAGAAAATTTTCTGATACTGTTGTACTTTGCTGTCCAGCGTGTTTCGCAAAAGAGAGGTATATTTGGAATTTTATTTCGTCACAACGTATACTCTCTCTAAAAAAAATTATGAGTTCCTTTGTCGTCCCAGCAGCATTTCTCACTTCACTGACATCGTTCAGGTCATTGATGACAAGATTCAATATGGCACAGTGGCACAGTGGAAGAATAGGGCTGTAGGATATTTGTCATTAATAATGTTCCGAACGCCAACTTATGTGACCAGCCATTGCAGCACAGCCGTCGTATCCTTGGCCAACAAGTTTGTTTAAATCCAAATAATAGTTTCTGAAATGGCTTTCGCGTTGCACCCCCCTGCAAATAATCCTGCCGGCGCCCATGGAGAGATCTATTATCATACCACATATGTGCTAACAGGCCATAGCTGTTTCCGTAATTAAAAGAATAGAAAAACCTAAAGTGGAAGCATGTTTTTACTGCTCGGACCTGGATACAGCGGAACATAGTTTTTTTGTAGATCCACTATTTGAACATAACAGGGAAAAAGTTCAAAAAGCACTAGGGAAGAGGTTACACCGAACAACTATATGGAAATAATCACCAGAGGCCGCCGGGCCGGATGTAGAACAAAAGATGGGGTGGGCAAGATCTAAAAATGACGCGCCCCCCCCCCCTAAATATTATTAATAGGAATAATTGTAGACTGGCAATTTTTTTAAAAATGTACTGTACTCTGTATTTCACAAAAATAATAAAAATAAAAATAATAAAATAGTAAAATAAATAAATTAAATCTCACTCTGATAATGAATATCAAAAAAATCTAAATAAAGAACATATTTTAATATAATCTCAAAACAAAAATAAATCACAGACTGCATAAGAATCATAAGAAGAATATAATAAGCACTTGAGAGTTGTCACTTATGAAGTACTTGTGATTTATGAAATACTAAATGGCACTTTTCTTGCCTTTGCTTGAGCAAATCTCTTGATCACTGTCGTATAATCTATTTTTTGAGCGATATGGCATTCAATCGACAACATAGAAAGTACAACAAGTTTTTCTTGAGACAGAGTTGATCGCAGATAGTTTTTAATCGATTTTAATTTAT
This sequence comes from Melanotus villosus, assembly GCA_963082815.1. NCBI lineage: Eukaryota > Metazoa > Arthropoda > Insecta > Coleoptera > Elateridae > Melanotus > Melanotus villosus. The sequence goes on along the minus strand of OY720424.1, from coordinate 21,414,779 downwards.
AAAATAATCTTTCCCCACTCGCCACACTTATTGGCAATGTTAGTAATAATCTTAAAACTATTTGTACGTTTAGGAACAGACTATTCAAGTTCTGTTTATAAATATAATTTAATACCTCTTTCGGCGTCAAATCGTCGTCTAGAAGTATGGCTCTAAAGACTGGAGTTCTGTATGTAACTCATCTGCATCAAAATCGCGGTCAATTTTATCTTTATCGGTAAACATTAATTCTACATTTTTGCACTTGTTTCTCAAAATTTTGGAGTCCATGGTACCTAGTAATATTTTTTATGTTAAACAAAAATGAAAATGAATTTGTATGTTGATTTAGTGGAGTAAAACGATCCTGTAAGGAATTAATTGCTGTGCCAAGTAAAGTATAAAAAATTGAAATTTTAAATTTATCACATGCGTCACAAATTGGTTCATCGGGGTGCTCTCGGCCCTGCCAGAGGGTAAGCAGAATGGAAATAATTACCAACCTGTGGAGTTGATTTCGTTTGTATGCTAAATGTTTGTTAATAATTAAAATTGATTACCTATCTGGTTGCTGTAAACATCAACTGAGATAATAAAAAAAGTAGCCCATTCTCTGATGAAATGCTTAAGTGGTTCTAGGGAACAAGGTATCACTAGGCTTAGTATCGACCCTCTGGGTATTCAAACTACTACTCTATCATCCAGCTTCCTGTGATGAAAATTAATAATTAAACAAAAATACTGTAACACTATGAACAGTATAGGAGCTTACTGATAATACCTTCCAGTCACGCAAAATGAAAATAAACACGTTTCTAATGCATAATATATTTATAAGTAGTTATATCTACGGCTGGGCAAATGCATATTTGCATGATTTTTCCTAGTGATCATAATCAGCTAATTTTTCGTTTATTTGCGTTTTCGAATGTTTACTTTAAAATAAACACAATTTTATTTTGCATATATCATTGGTATACAGCATGTGGCATATTTATGTAACTGCATATATTAAGCGTTGACAGCATAAAAATTTACCTAATATTTTTATTAGAAATGATTTTATACCAGATACTTTCAGAAAACAATAAATGAGAATAAAAGCCAAATATGTAAAAAAATTTCTATGAAATTTTGTGATTTGTTTAAGAAAAATTCTGGTTTAGTAATCCTTAAATCCGTAAAAAATATTTTAAACGAAGAATTTTCCGATTCTGATCACAATGAACAAAATGTTGCTATTGTAAAATCACATTTACTTAAATACTGCCCTGTTACTTCTTGTGATGTGGAAAGATATTTTCCTATGTATAAAAATGTATTATAAGACAATCGTCAAAGTTTTTTAGTAGCTAACATAGAAAAGCATATGATTATTTATTGTAATAATAAGTAGTTTTTCATTGTATTTGTGTTCTGTTCTGTATTATTAAAGATTGTTGTACTAACCATAGTTTTTATTTGAATATCTTTTAAAGAAATAAGAAAATTTTTAAAGCATATGCAAATTTTTAGAACATATATTAAAGCATATATAAGGCCCTTTTTGTAGCATACTTTAGAGCATATATGCTCTATCTTTACAGCATATCTGCCCAGCCCTAGTTATATCAAACAATAAAATAGCCTGGATGGCGCAGCGGTAGAGCATCGGGTTAGTGTTGCACTAGTCCTTGGTTCGAATCGCACTAAGAGGTAGAGTACAAGGTCCTACACGTATACATATTTACACTATATGTAGGTATAAACGGCACACCAACTTCGTAACCCACAGAGAGGGGCCAGGTTGTACATTGCATGCGTAGAGCCTCATACATTAACGGACCAGCCTCGATACCGAAAGGTATAAGAGGTTACAGATAATACATACATATGTACATCAAACAATGCAACAGAATAGTATTATTTCTTTTGCGAGTAATACATCAGTGACTTCATGGTTTAGTAATATTTATTTTTGCTAACAGATTAAATTATTGCAAAACATTTTGATAAATATAACAAAAAATGGCCACTTTATTTTATTTAAAAACATAAAACTACTACAGAATCCTTTTTGAATAAAATTACTTCTTCTTTGCCTTGACTCACTCAATCACATTTTGCCATTCCTTTCTGTCTTCAATCTTAACTCTCCATCTCCTCACTCCTAATAATTTTAATAAGTCTTCCTCCATGTCTTCGCTCAATCTTTTTCTAGGGCGTCCTCTTAGCTGTCTTCCATCTGATTTTCCCGCATATGCTATTTTAGGTGTTCTTTCTTGTTGTATCCTATGCACGTGGTCTAAGCATGCCAGACAGTCGCATTTAATTACTGCTATAATATCCGGCTCATTGTAAAGATATTTAATTTCTTGGTTTCTCTTTATTCTTCACTCTCCTTTATTGAACCAACTATAACCTATTCTTATATTCTGCTGTTAAAACCCACGTTTCTGCTGCATATGTTGCTGTGATTGCAAGACTTGAAAATATTTTGTAGACTGTAGAGAATAATAGCACTTGTTCCCAATAATTATCCTTCCCTGTATGTCTTCGTGTCATTTGTTTCTGTCATTATGCTTCCTAAAGCTCTTTCGATCTGCTTGCTTCCGATTTGCATTATTTGATGTTGTACTTGACTTCCTCTTACTTGTCTGGTCTGTAGCATGCATTTTGTTTTTTGTTCGTTTATTTTTAATCCATCCACTTCTGATTCTTCTTCTAGTTCTGCAAAAGCAGTCTTCAGTGCTTCCATTGTTCTTGTCATAATCACTACACCATCGGCATATGCTAGATATTGTAGTGATCTACTATTATAACTCCAGGATTGTAACAAATGGCTCTTATGCATTTCTCTAAGACTATGCTAAGCAGGATCAATGATAATGAGTCTCTCTAAGACCTCTTTTGACTTCAAATTTTCCTGACATGTTTTTATCTATTTTAACCTTGCTTTTGGTATCTCGTAGCGTCATCATCGTTAGTCTAATTAATTTATCGGGTAGGTATTCTTACTTCACTCGACGCTGTTTACGGGTAATCTCTTTTCACATATAGGAGATCTATTGTAGATATAGGGGAGGCGGTACGGTAGTGAGTATTGGTGTGGTGCATCACTCTGCAAAGTTAAGCATCGGTGCTCATGGTCGGAACTTGGATGGGTAAGCCGAATCAAGCTCAGCTTACTTCGGCTCGGTGTGTAGTCCTCGACAAGCTATAGGCCTTAATGGCCTGTTAAAGCTGAATATACTCGTATATTGTAGATATGCTCCTTCTAAAACCACTTTGATATTCTCCTATTATTTGTTGTGTATATTGCTCCATTCTGTGTGCTATAATTGTTGTCAATATTTTGTACACCACGCTGATTCCTTTATAGTAGAATAAAATTACTAAAACTTCAAAAAATACTAGTACCTACTTACTCTGATAAACTATAAAAAAATAATGCAAACAAAACTAATTTGTAGAACTAATAAAAGAATACCTACTTCTCTGCTCAATAATATTGTAACAAAGTGGCTTTTTGATTATTTGCTTATGATGGTAGAGACTTATAGCAACTTCTTTACGAGTGTTAAATGCTTTGCGTTTGCAAGAGGTTATATCAAAATACACGATCAAACTAACAACAAATATATTATTATTATTTTAGATACAAACATAAACTAACTGTTCCACAAAAACGTAATTCAACTGTTCAACAATAATATAAGATCAAAATACTTTTTTAATGAACCATTGACCAGGGAGAGATACTTGAATTTTTTACAAGACGGGCTTCCTGAGGTATTAGAAGATATTGACCTCCGAACTCGCCATTTAATGTGATTCCAGAAAAGCGGCTATTTAATTACATAATCGCATATGGGGCGTTCTATTTAAAATTTTCAAGAACTCTGGAGTTCGCGTTTTTCGATCACCCTGTATATTGAAAATACCTAGAGCGTCTTAGTCCTCGCAGTTTTATTGAAAATAGATCCGAAAAATTATACCCTGAAAAATAGTTAAAATTTCGGCGTAATTACGGTGTTATATTCGTTCAAAGTGAGGTTATTTTTATCACAAATAAATGAATAACTACGGAAGTATTAACAATGGATCCATATAATGCTATATCGTTGCAGTCGCCATTGAAGGGAGAATCCGAATATGTAAAAAAATATGGGACTTTCCATTTAAAAAAATACAACTTTATATCGTCACATGTTTACGAAAAACCCTGTATATATGAAAATAATTTTAGAATATGTAGAACATCAAACCCCACAACTTTTCTTAATAATATTTTGACATTACTATAATAATAAAGACGCTATCGAAAAATCCCAGATGGTTGGAACACCCTGTATAAAATGGTTGACGATTTCTATAGCCAATTGGGTACTTTCTGGTTTTTAATTTGCATTCTTTCATGACGTCATGACGTCATCTGGGGTTCAAAATGGGGTAGTGAAGCGCAATACACGGCATCAGATCCCGATTATGCCGCATAGCCTCTCCTACTCAATCCCGACTTCTCACCTCCACGTGGTGAACCCTGCCAACCCGAGCAACCCCATTATAGAGATCGAGTAACCAACCTCGGTGGATGATGGGGTCAAGGTCTGACGAGAGCGGGAGAAATGGTCCTCCGAAAAGGGGGTTGACATACTGGCTAACAACCGTATGCCGTAAAAAATCAACCGTTGCGAAGACTAAGCAACAGCCTCGGATGTTTGGATGGAATCAACGGAGACGACCTAAGCAAAGAAAAAAGGACATGAATATAGGAACGTGGAATGTATTAAGCCTCTACAAACCTGGTGCCCTACTCGACCTGGTAAATGAAGTACTAAAATATAAAATTGAAATAACAGCGCTGCAGGAGATAAGATGGCCAGGAAAAGACATTCTGAAAATGAGAACACATACCCTTATGTACAGCGGAAGCAGTGATGGTAGACATGAAGGCGGAACTGGCTTCCTAGTAAACAATATTGTAACAAACAATGACATCATCGCTGCGTCAGCTGATCCCGAACCGACGAGTAAATTCGAGAAAAATCCAAACAACTCTGGAGTCAAAGGTTGCCGCAGGTATAAGAGCCCAACCGATAAAAACACAGGCAGTCTTGAACAGATAAGCGCGGCCTACGTATAAATAAATACATAACTGTTACAAATAAATTACTTTAGTGTTCGGTTTTAATATTAGTGTTCCGTTTAGTTTTACGTTAGTGTTTAATTGTTGTTCTTTATAATTATTTCGTACTTTAAGTTGTTTAATAAATCAATTTACACCACGAACCGAGTTTATTTTGAATAAACGTCATAAAAACGTTACAATATCTTATTAGAGAAAGTTATGGATTTTACGGCAATTAATAAAAGACTCTGCAAACTACGACTAAGAGGTAATTTCTGTAATGTAACCTTCATATGTGTCCATGCCCCGATAGAAGACGCAGAGGATGAAGAGAAAGATGAGTTCTATGACAAGCTAGAGGACTTAGTTGGAGATTGTAACAATAATGATATGAAAATCATACTTGACGATTTTAATGCCAAGGTGGGGAAAGAGGTATACCTACAGCCTAGAATTGGAATGCATAGCCTACATGGAGAAACAAATGGAAATGGCCTACGAATGGTGGAAGTTGCAACCGCCAATAACTTACGAGTCGGAGGAACATTCTTCCCACATAAAACCATACACAAGGGTACCTGGACGTCACCCGATGGAATCACCACTAACCAGATTGATCACATCCTAATCGATGCAAGACATGCCACCAGCCTATTGGATGTTAGAAGCAAAAGAGGTGCTGATTGCGCTTCTGATCATTTCTTGGTAAATGGCAAAATACGACAAAGAACCTCTAAAACCTTTGAGCAAAAAGGTGCAAAGAAACCTAAATGGGAAGTCAAACTACTAGAAACTGAAGAACACCTATCCCAATACCAAGAAGCAATAAAAACCAAGAAAAACGAATCAACACTGGAGGACATGGATATAGAAAGGGATTGGAGTACTATAAAGCAAATAATCACGGAAGCCGCAGAAACCACGCTAGGAAAATAAACACCAAAAAGCCATAAACAGTGGTTTGATGAAGAATGTAAAGAGGCAATTGGAAGAAGACGTCAAAGCAGGACCGAAATGCTAAGAAAGGGAACAAGAAGCACAACGGCTAAGTATGCAGAAGAGAAGAAGAAGTCAACAAACTCTGTAGGAAAAAGAAAAGACAATTTATGCACGAAAAGATCAAGGAAATAGAAGAATATCATAAAAATAAACAAGTGAGAAATATGTATAAGGTAGTTAACGATATTAGGAATGGATTCCAACCCCGAAGCAATGCATGCCTAAATGAGAGCGGGGAATTACTCCTCAGCAAGGACAAGATATTAGAGAGATGGGCCCTACATTTCGCTGAAGTGCTAAATGGTAACACTGAAGCTCAATACCATGAGGAAGAAACGGAAGAGAATGAAAATGAACAACAGCAGCAGGAAGAACAACAAGATGATGGAGAAGAAGAAAACATAGAAGAACCTACTGTTGAATAAGTACAGAGAGCTATTTTACGTATGCGAAACAATAAAGCGCCGGGAAGTGACAATGTACCAGCGGAATTACTCAAAGCGGGAGGAGAGGAACTGTCAAAGGTGATACACAACCTAATCATTAAGGTCTGGAGGAAGGAACAAATTCTAGATGAATGGAAAGTAGGTATAATATGTCCTGTTCACAAAAAAGAAAATAAACTGATATGTAAAAACTACAGAGGAATATGCCTACTAAATACTACTTATAAAGTATTGGCACATGTGTTAAACCAGCGGATCGCCCCACTTGCAGACGAGATTTTGGGTGATTATCAAGCAGGTTTCAGGCAAGGACGATCGACAGTAGATCAGATATTTACCTTAAGATTAACCCCAGAGAAATGTTGGGAGTTCAACATCGATGTCATACAGTTGTATATTGACTATAAACAAGCATACGATAACATTAAACGGAAATCCATCTGGCAGGCTTTAAAGGAATTTAATATACCAGCAAAACTAATTCGACTGACGAAGGCAACGCTACTAAACGGAAATCCATCTGGCAGGCTTTAAAGGAATTTAATATATCAGCAAAACTAATTCGACTGACGAAGGTAACGCTACAAGATACCACATGTAAATGCAGGATTGGACATGATCAATCACACGATTTTCAAATTACACAGGGTGTAAGGCAAGGGGACATATTATCTCCTGTCCTATTTAATCTGGTACTTGAAGCTACAATAAGAGAATTACACCTACAGCCTGGAGGTACGATATACAATAAAAGATCCCAAATCTTTGCATATGCCGACGACACGATTATACTGGGAAGAAGAGAACGAGACATAAGGGAGATCTATACACAATTAGAACAAGCTGGAAAACCAAAGGGGTTCACGGTGAATGAAAATAAAACTAAAATCCTAACTATAGGGCGGGGAGTTCCCCAACCGGAAGATGAATATATGGAGATAGAGGGTAAAAACTTTGGTAGGGTCAATCAATTTAAATATTTGGGGTCAACGATAAACCACAACAATGACATAACCAGTGAAATTAAAAACCGAATTGCAGCTGGCAATAGATGTATGTATGGTCTCGAAAGCATACTAAAAACTAAAAATATATCTAAAGCGTGCAAACTACGACTCTACAAAACTGTTATAAGACCAGTGGTTAGTTACGGATGTGAGACATGGACCCTCACACAAAAAAATGAAGAACTGCTGAACCGGTTTGAGAGAAGTGTTGAGGAAAATATATGAGCCTATATATGACGAAAATGAAAATGCATGGCGAATGAGGATGAACCATGAATTAAAACAACTCCTTCAAGAACAAGACCTGGTAGGGTGGATTAAGAGGTAAAGAATACGATGGATAGGCCATATATGGCGAATGCCTGACACAAGGGTAGCCAAGAAAACATTAACGCAAGCTCCAGATGGACGCCGAACCAGGGGAAGACCTCGTACAAGATGGCGCGATAATGTTACCAACGACCTAAGAACACTGAGAGTGCATAACTGGACCAACATAGCACTGGATAGGCAGAGGTGGAAGGCAGTTGTGGAAGAAGCCAGGCTCTCCAAGGGTCGTAGTGTAGTGGGTGTGTGTATGTGTTCATGACGTCATCTAGCACAGCTATAAACAATAGGGGACTAATGATTCCTCCCTGGCGTATTCCTTCACTGGTTTCAAACTCACTAGACTGGACATTTGCTGCATATTTCTTGTTGCTTGGCAAAAGCTTTTTACTGCTTTGATTAGCCTTAAGACTTCCCAAATTTTCTTTCTTGGTAGCCTATCGAAAGCCTGTGTCAAATCTAGGAACACCATGAATAAAGGTTCGTTCCCAGTCATTGTTTTCTCTATTGTTTGTCTGGCCGTAAATATTACGTCCTGTGTTCCTCTACCTCCTCTAAATCCACACTGCTCGTTTTTTAGCATGTGTTCTAGTTCCGATCTTAATCTTACTTCGAGAATTATTTCAATACCCTACTCGGGATACTCAGGAGGGAAATGCCTCTATAATTACCGCAGTCTCTGTTGTCGCTTTTTTTGTATAAGGATACCACTACAGCCAGTTTGTATTCCTTTGGGATTCTCTTTTGTTTCCAAGCTATGCTGATTAGCCTCCAAAACAACAGCTTCCCTCTCTTGTTTAGATGTTTCATCATTTCGGGTGTCACCATGTCATGACCGGCGGCTTTCCCTACGTTGACCTTGGCTAATGCTTGCTCCACTTCTACAAAACTTATGGTTTCTTCATTTGGGTCTTCTGGCATTTTGTCAGTTTGACTTCTTCCTGTCCTTTTTGCATTCCCTCCCAACAATTCATGGAAATGTTTTTTCCATGTCTCTATGATGCCGTGTCCCTCTGCTAGGACGAGGCCATCTTTGAATCGTATCTGCCTGACTGTACTTTCCCTTTCGTGAGGCTTTTCAGGAATGCGCTGCAATTTTTTTCTTGTAAAAGTGTAAGATTAGTGAAGACGAGATAAGACCAAGGATGAACTACGAAATACTGAAAATAATGGAAGAGGAGGATATAGTAAAATTCATAAAAGTCCAAAGAATCCGATGTCTGGGACATGTTATGAGAAGCGGAAACAACACAATTCAACAAATAATGCAATGGAAACCAAATGAAACGCGAGGGAGAGCAAGAACCAAGACCAAGACCAAGAAGTAGGTGGCTTGATGAAGTAGTAACAGATTTACGAACAATGGGACTTACACAATGGAGAAGACCAATACAAGATAGAAAAAGATGGAGACAGATAGTGAAAGAAACAACAACACACCGAAACCTATACAGTATAACAGTGAAGTGATTTATGTGTTAAATGGGGACTGATCTCCCCCATCAAACGGATTTAGACAGTTTCAACTGAAACAGCTATATTCCTATAAGAAATGTCACGCTTTAATGAATGAATAATGAAAAGTGTAAGATTTAATTTCCAGGGTTTTTCAGTTACACAAAAATCGAAACTTATGCAAAATTGCAAGAATGGATCCAGTATTTTTTTCTCTACAAAAAACTTAAATGCAGTTTTGGTCTAAAATGAGAGAAGAGAATATTTACATGTTAAAAATTTACTATTGAAATTCCTATGATGCATGAAGCAATTCACTACCCTGTATGCAGTGCTGTATTCCTACAAAATTTTTTGGGTATACGGCTCGGTGCCTAATTTTTTTGCGCATACGAGATTACAGTTTATATTATAGTCCAGAAAACGACAAGGTTGATGATATAGAAAAAACGACAAATAACAAGAACGTTCAGAATGGTTTATTAACCTAAAAGCTACAATTATAACTTAAGACTAAAGTACTTAGATACCTATCATATTAATTATATTTAGAAAATAGTTCTAAGGAAATATATATGTTTTTATAACAGCTTCCACAAACTGTTATTGTCAAACTGCTCTGTATTGTGTTTTTTCCTTGATTGATTGTCATCTGCCGTATGATATTTTAGTAACCAACTTTTAACGTACCTATGTGTTGGGTTGCCAAACTGCTAACGGCGGACCATTTATTTTGATAAACATTAAATTGGAAATGTTTTGTATAGTTAGTGAGCTGCGCAAATTTTGAGTATAAGTATAAATACCTGAAATACCCAAATACGTTACATGACCGGATTTTTTTTCTGTTTAAGAAGGTATGTATACGCGTATACCCTGCTATTTTTTTAAGGTATACGAATTTAAAATTTATTTTTTTTGGGTATACGGCGTATACCCGCGTATACCCCGGAATACAGCACTGCCTGTATGTTGAACAAGGTTAGGCTTAATATTGATTCCTGTGGCACACCTGCTTCTATGGGTCTTGTTGTAGTGTGCTTTACTCCAATACCTATTTTCAAGCGTGTGGTTCCAGAAAAGATCTTGTGGATGCCAGAGATCTTAATGTGTTATTAGCTGGCATAGTTAGTTATTAGCACTACCCAGCCAACAACACCGAGAGAATAAGGACTCGGGCCTCTGACGTCAGAGCCCCGTGACGTAGGCACAGCGAGGTAGAAAAATCCTGCGTTTGGCTTTACCCTGACCATCCCTGACCAACACAAAACACAACCCTGTGGCCTAAAAGACCACGCGTTGCATGAGTTACAGTTATTATTGTTTCCTCGTTTTAATTAAAAAGTAATAAATTGTATGATATTCGTGTGTTGTGGTGTGTTTTACCTGTGTTATCAGTATACTTAAAATGCCGTATACCTGTTGTGTGCCAGGGTGTCGGGGAAATTATAGAAATGGACCGAAAGTACACGCGTTTTGTTTTCCAACGGATCCAGCCATGTCTAATAAATGGATAAGAGCTATTCCCAGGGCAAATTTTACTCCATCCAAGTTCAGTAGGGTCTGTGAGTTACATTTTGCTAAAGAAAATATAATACATTGTTCTACAGCAACGGATTCAAAATCCTGCGAAACTATAACCGTAAGTTTAAAAATTCCTAGACTAAAACGTGACGCCGTACCTAGACTATTCCCCAACTGTCCTTATTATTTATCTAAAACTGTAAAATTGCGCCCAAGCCGTGATGAAAAACTCGAGGAACTGAAAATCAAAATTTTGCAAAAGCTATTAAAAATAGTAAAACTGAGTTTGAAAATTATCAGAAAGCATTTTCGTACACCAATTTTAAAGAGTTTCTTTTTGTTTTTAACTCGTTTCAGTTACCCGAATGCTGGTTTAAAATTAGTGATCTACAAAAAGTTAGGTACATTGTTTAAATTAAAATATTCTCCTGGACCTGTAATATCATATTCTGTGATAATAAATTCTGATTTAAAGGTAGAAACATTTTTGTATGGCTGCGAAATACAAATACCCCAAAATGACATTAAACCTGATTTAAAGACACCTTTTATCTCTAATAATATAAATGAAGTGAAAGATTTGTTATTTAATATAGAGAAAGTCGGTAAAAAATGAGCCTGAAAAACGAGATGAAAATGGAAGTGTTTTAAACCACATTGCGAACTTGTTAGATTCTTTGGTGCCAAATATGTCAGATGAGAGGGAAGACAGTTTTCAAAATAATTCTGCTTTAACTTTTATATCTGAGCAACTAAAATTACTTACATGAAACAAGGCAAGATATCGTTATACAAATAATACTATGATTTTAGCTTCCATCCTTCAAACAATAAGTACACATGCTTACAAATACTTGAGACATTTTGGTGTACTTATATTACCTCATCCAGATACAGTGAAATCTATTTGCAGTTCTTTTTTGACTGACCCTACACGGAAAGAAAAAAATACGTCTTTTGGCTACGCGAAGAACCTTTTAAAGTTACTGTCGAACCGTGAAAAATATGTAATATTATTAATGGACGAAATCCACATTAAACCGTTTCTTGATTATAAAGCAGGAAATATTGTTAGAACTGCTTATAATAATGCTTGTTTTTTTCAAATTCTGCTTTTGTATTTATGATATCCAGCATTATGTCAAGCGTAAAAGAAGTTGTGCATATTAGTCCTACCTCCAAAATTGATCACCTTCTGATTTTTTCATTAATTCAGGCAGTTATAACTAAGTTAGAGGACAACTGGCTTAATTCAAAACTAGACCAAACATTATACTATCCCGATTTTGACAGTGGCGTTGAAAAAGCGGCTGCTTTTCATTCTCTTAAAACAGTTCACCAATTAGAACACGATAAATGTTAAAAGTTGGCCACTCTCTAAGTTTAAAGGCTCTGTTTCCTTCAAATATGGAAAGGCAAAATGTTTCTTTGGCTCTTAAAGTTTTTAACCCTTTCGTAGAACAAGCCTTAATACAATTCGGGTCTAAAATTGATAAATCGAAAGACACTGCTGACTTTATTAATATAATAGTTAGGTGGTGGAAAATCGTAAATGTAAAAACTCCCCTTAAAGGGAAACGTTTAAATGACGAATATCAAGAGCCTTTAACGGCAGGAACTTTTCTTTTTGACAAAAAATTTCTGTTTTTAAATAAAATGTTAAACTGGCTAGAAAATTGGGAAACTAAAACTGTTTCTAATAAATTAACTACTCAAACTCATACAGCTTTAAGGCGCACACTGTATGGAATGACAGAAATTATACAGTATTGTTTCAGTGAACTTAAAATGAACTAGGTACGTCTTATTAAGTAAATTCCAAACAGATGATTTGGAAAATAGATTTGGCCGCTATCGGCAACTTGCGGGTGGACAATATCATATTTTTTTGAGGCAGTTACTATATGAATCAGAAAAAAGGCTCAGAATTCAATCATTACTAACTAATTTTGAAAAAAGTACGGATTTATAACTAAAAAACCTTTTCAAAACAGCACGTTTAAACCACTTAACACTTTTAGAGTAAAATCTTCTTCTTCAAGGGCTTTCGATCCTTGTGGATCATCGCCTGCTTCTAAGAAGCTTACAAAATCCATATGATTTTGGTCACTGTGGTGGATTAGTCCACACTGATCATCAATTAATTATTCGTCTATATTTTTTTGCTTGTTTTTGTTTCTTCTACAATTTTTCTCCATTGTTTTCTGTCGTTCACCTTTTGTCGCCAGTTTACTTCCATTCTCTTCAGATCTTGTATTACGTTGTCTTTCCATCTTATATCTGGTCTTCCTCTTTTTCTTGTTATTTCTGGTTTCCATTGTGTTACTACTTTTGGTGATCTCTCTTCCTTCATTCTCAGTATATGTCCGTACCATCTTATTCGTTGTGACTTTATAAATTTAACTACGTCCTCTCCATTTGTTTCCCTGTATATCTCGTGATTCATTTTTCTTCTTATTTGTCCATTCTCTTCTATAATTGGTCCAAGTATTTTCCTTAGTATTTTCCTCTCACTTCTTCTTAACATTTCCTCGTCCTTTTCTGTTAGTCTCCATGTCTCAGCACCATATGTCATCACCGGTCGAATTAAGCTCTTATATATTCGTAATTTAGTTTTTTTACTTGTTATTTTATTACACAATACATTCTTATTAGCGTAGTAACTTTTATTTGCCGACTGTATTCTATTCATTACTTCTATAGTTACATTGTTGGTATTACTTATTATTGACCCTAGGTATTTAAATTCCTCAACCTCTTCAAAATTATTTCCATTTATTTCTATGCTTTTCAGTTCAGTTTGTTTAGTTTTCTGTGTTCTCATATATTTTGTTTTCTCTGTGTTTACTAGTAGTCCCATCTTTTGTGCTGATTCTTCTATTTTCACATAGGCTTCTTTTAGTTCTCTCTTGCTTCTACTTATGATAACTAAATCATCCGCATATGCTGATATCTGTGTCATACGTGTGTTTATTGTTCCTTGGATTTTTGTTTTTCTTACAATAGCTTCCATTATTAGATTGAATATGATTGTAGACAGCGCATCTCCCTGCCTTACTCCCGTGCTGATTATAAAGGGTTCCGTATCTCCCATTTGTGTTTTTACATATGCTTTTGATCCTTCCATTGTCATTTTAATAAGCTGTATTATCTTTCTTGGTATTCCTAGTTTTCTTAGTTCCGTGTATATTTGTCTTCTTTTAATCTTGTCAAAAGCCTGCTTGTAATCGATAAATAGCACATGGAGATCGATATTGTATTCTTTGCTTTTTTCAAGTATCTGTCTTATTGTGTGAATTCCATCAATTGTTGATCTATTCGGCCTGAATCCGTTTTGGTATTCACCTATTATTATTTCTGCATAGGGTTCTATTCTTCTATATTGAGATGATACTTAATTGGATGTATATAATTAAGGTTAAGTTGTTTGTGTAATTTATAAAAGAAAAATGTTATTTGCCAAATATAAGTAATGCAGATTTTAAATTATTAAAAATTGTAATATAATTTTAAGATAGCTAGATTAGATTTAAGTTATGTGAAAATGTAAATAAGTTATTGTTATAATGTTTGTTAGTAATAATTAGCTAAATTGGTAGTTATAGAAATGTAAAATAAGTTACTATTAGAAACCTTGTAAATAGTTGTTATAGTGAAAAACAATTTAGATAAAAATATCTTGGATACAGAAGAAAACAATTTAATAAATAAGTGATATTTTTGCATTAAAAGGAGCAACAACCAAATAGGTTTGCTCAATTGCACGTTCCAAAATAATAAATATCAACCGATTATTTAACTTTAAATAGAGTTAATAATCATAAGAATCATTTATTGAATCGAAAGGAAGCGAAATAGAAGCAGAAGCAATTGAAAATTTGAATTTCAAGCAGAAGCAATTGAAAGTCGAAATTGGAGCAGAGGAAATTGAGCATTAAATTTGAAACAGAGGCAATTTGGATTTTGGGAGTGAAATAGAAATTTCAAACAAAACCCAGGAACCGGTGTAAATAGTGAGTGTAAATACCGTAATTATAAGATAGGTTTAAGGCAGGGTTGATAGGAAAAAACTATAATAAAAATCTGCATTATAAGTATTTGTGTAATTTTATTTTTATTTGGGTAAAAATATACTTAGAAAGATAACAAACAAGGAACCTAATTAACGACCTGAGATAAGAGCAATGCAAACAATTAAGTAAAATTAAAGAGCAAAGCAAGGGATAATTGTAAATATTGAATGTGGGCTTAATAATAAATAAATTAAATTTAAATAAAATCTTTTAAAAGAGCAAGACCATTTCAATATATTATGCTTGACACTATTTTGTATATTGTACTTAATAAACTTATTCCTCTATAGTTTTCGCATTTTGCTCTATCTCCTTTCTTATGTACTGGAATAATTACTCCCATCTTCCATTCTTGTGGCATTTGCTCTTTATTCCATATTTGTGTTATTAGTTGGTAAATTCTGTTTTTTAACCTTTGTCCTCCCTGTTTAATCAGTTCTATTGTTATGTTGTCATGTCCGGGTGCTTTTCCATTTTTCATTTTTTGTATTATTTCACTTATTTCCTCGTACGTTGGGTTTCTTATCTCATCTTCTGTTGGTTCTGGTTCGGTATCTGGATTTTCGTCTTCTATCTCTCTAACTTCATAGACTTGTTTAAAGTATTCATACCATCTTTGTATCCTTTCATTTTCTTCTTCTATATATTTTCCTTTTTTATTTTTACAACCTGTTATTGTTATCTTTGGTTTGGGTGTCATGTTTTCCTTTATTTTCTTGTAAAATTTTCTTGTATTGTTATTATTGCCGGTTTCTTCTATCTCCTGTAGTCTACTATTTATCCATTCTCGTTTTTTCCTTCTACATAATTTTACTGCATTGTTTTTATCTTCTGAATATCTTTGTTTATTTTCTTGTGTTGGATTTTGGATCCATATTAACCTGTTTTCATTCTTTTTTTTTATTTGTTCTTTACATTCATCATCAAACCACTCTGTTTTTTCTTTTCTCTTCTTGTATCCTATTTGTTGTTCTGCTGATTCAATTATATTTGCTTTTATGTTCTCCCATTCATGGTCTATTTCGGTCGTTTCCTGTTTTTCTATCATTTTTGTTTCTATCATTTCTTTATATTTTTTTGCTTTTTCCTCATTTTTTTGTTGTCCTATATCCCATATTTTGTTCTGTTTTTTGCCCTTGTTGTATTCATTTCTTATTTTTTCTTTCATTACTGCTCCTACCAGGTAATGATCGGAATCACAGTTTACTCCTCTGAATGACCTAACATCTTGTATTATTGTTGCTCTTCTTTTAGAGATTAATATATGGTCTATTTGGCTTTGTGTTTTCCCTCCTGGTGCGTTCCATGTAACTTTATGCACTCTTTTATGTTTAAACATTGTGCTACTTATTAGCAAACCATTAGCTGCTGCTAGTTGACATAATCTCCTGCCGTTATCATTGGTTTTGTCATGGATCGTTTGCTTTCCCGCGACCTCCTTTATGAATTCCTCCTTACCTATTTGGGCGTTAAAATCACCCAATACAACTATAGTGTCGTTCCTCGGTGTTGCTTCACATTCTTGTTGCAACTCTTCGTAGAACTGTTCCTTATCCATTTCTTCTGCATTTTCCGTTGGAGCATATGCATTTATAAATGTTATATTCGTAAAGGTTCCTTTTATTCTTAGTTTACATAATCTACCATTTATTGGTGTAAAGTTAATTAGTTTTTTTTCTATTTTGTTTGTAATAATAAAGCCAGTTCCATGTTGACCTTGCTTTTCGTCCCCACTAAACATCATAGTATATTCTTTCTTCTTTAGTGTGCCTTGATCTTTCCATCGTATTTCTTGAAGTGCTGCTATCTCAAATCCATACTTTATAATTTCCGCTGCTATTTCTTCCATTTTTCCTGGTATTAGCATGGTTTGTACGTTCCACGTGCTACATTTTTTTTTGTTTTTATTTTTCTTCTTTATCTTAATCATGTCCGAGTGTACAGCTTTGGTCGTCGTCCTTTCCTTCCTTCTTTTCTTCTTCATCAGTTTTTTGGTGGATATCCGGGTTTCCCCGCAGTCTCCTCTCTTTTACTAATTTGAAGCCTTTTCTCTTTTCTGTTCCATTCATATTTTTGGTTGTTTATTATTATCTTCTGGTATCCAATTTTTACTTCGTTTCCAGTTTGTTTTTCTTCCTTGGCGATTACTAGTATATTTTTTTGAATTTCTCTTTCGTTTCTTGTTAGATCATTTTCAATGTAAATATGTTTTCCTCTGAGATTCTTTTTGTTTGCCATTATTTCTAATTTTTGTTTAAATGTCTCAATTGTTGCTATAATAAGCTTTTTTTCTGGTATTTTTCCTATTTTAAAGGCCTCAGTTATTTTTGCTTGTACCTTTATTTCGTTTTTTATAAATTGTTCAATTTCTTCTTCCATTCTTCCGTCATTGATTTTCAATCCCTTTATTACTATATTGTTTTTTCTTTTATTCTTTTCTTGATTTTCTATTGTTTCTTCCAGGTTTTCAATTCTACCTTCCAGTTGTCTTTTTTCTTGTTTCCATTTTTTCTCCTTTTCTTTTAGTCCTTCTATTTCCTTTTTTAATTTCTCCAGCTCTTCTTTGTTTTCTTGAAATCCCTTATTCATTTCTTGCCTCATTGCTTTAATCTCATTTAATATTAGTTCATCGTTGTTTTTACGCACTTTGCTTGGTGTTCTTGCTGTCTTTTTGTTTCTTCCAAACATTGTATCTTCATCATCCTCCTCATTTTGTCTTCCTCTCTTTGCTCTGCAGGAACTTTTCTTTTTGACAAAAAATTTCTGTTTTTAAATAAAATGTTAAACTGGCTAGAAAATTGGGAAACTAAAACTGTTTCTAATAAATTAACTACTCAAACTCATACAGCTTTAAGGCGCACACTGTATGGAATGACAGAAATTATACAGTATTGTTTCAGTGAACTTAAAATGAACTAGGTACGTCTTATTAGGTAAATTCCAAACAGATGATTTGGAAAATAGATTTGGCCGCTATCGGCAACTTGCGGGTGGACAATATCATATTTTTTTGAGGCAGTTACTATATGAATCAGAAAAAAGGCTCAGAATTCAATCATTACTAACTAATTTTGAAAAAAGTACGGATTTATAACTAAAAAACCTTTTCAAAACAGCACGTTTAAACCACTTAACACTTTTAGAGTAAAATCTTACTAACTCTAAAATCGCGTACCTTTGGCAACATACAAATTAAGCAGTTTTGCGAAAATATTGATATCCCAGACGAAATTGAAGAAAACCATCAATTTAATCCTGACATTATGGTAGTAGAAAATGATGTAGACAATGTCAGTGATGACATGCCCGTAATCACTTATTTAGCAGGTTACTGTTGTTATATTCCGCTAAAGAAAATTCAGTGCGAAATATGTAAGGAAAATATAATTTATAACGATGAATTCATTGTTGAAGATAATTTCACCCTTATTAAAAGTTTAAGCCGGGGAAAATTGCTTTATCCCCAAGACGTTATCGTACGAATAGTTTTGTATGCATATGTAATATTTAACAAAATTTTGAACGAATTTAAGGAAACGTTTTTAACAGTTCATAATAAGCGTGCATTTCTAATCCAATACACTTTAAAATTTATTTAAAAAATGGGCATCTGTCTGTCGATCATAATAAATGTCCTATTCATACGATTGTTCGTATAGCAACCATTGTAATAACATGCACAGTAAACACTCTTCTTAAAAATTACTGTGGTAAATCTAACGATCGATTGGCTAAGTCATCTAAAAGCCGTAAATTAAAGACTCTTACTAAATAGGCCGTTTTGTTAAAGTTTTTTGGTTTTTGCTTTGAAACTTCCATAATAAAATCGAACTCTTTCAATCAAAAGCCCTTCAAACATTTTAAAAATGCCTCTTTTTTAATGCTAAAACAATGCAAAACTCATGATAAAGTATGCGGTCAGCATGGGTTGTCGGCTTAACGCATTACCTCTCTGTGGTGACGTCACGCGAGAGCACCGAGTCCTTATTCTCTCGGTGTTGTTGACCCAGCGTGTTAATCATACCAAACATTACACTGGTATGGGATCTATGTTTTTACCTTGTATCCAAAAGAGAATTTCGATCTTCATTATTAACTTGATACTATTTAAATGTACTCAACCACGGTTAAAACAGAATACAAAATATAACTGTACAACAGTTTTTTAACTAATATTTTGGGAAAAAATATTTAAAAATCAAATCTGTTTATAAACTAAGCCATCTTATTTCCATTACTAATTTTGATAAATATAATGGCATTGTCAAACTTGACAATCACTTTATATCGTAAAGATAAAAAGAGAAAACGTCTCCAGAAATGAATGTATTCAAGTTTGGACCAACAAGCTGATATCGACATAATTATTATTGGAGGAGGTATTTCAGGAATGTCCGCAGCCTTTTACATGTTAAATTATGAACCCTCATTAAATGTATTGGTATTAGAAGCATCTCGTAAATTATCTAAAATTATATTAAGCGTTTGTATACAGTTCGATTTCCGCAGATCGTCTAGGAGGTAGAACTTTAACAATACCTTTAAAAACAATGCAAGAAAGAAATCACTTTCATTCTTTTGATGTTGGAGGACAATTTATAAATATGTACCAAACGCACATAATGGACGTAATACAAAAACTTAACCTACGATTAATTAATCCAGAAAACAAAGGTAAAATAATATGGGATTTACAACCAGATAAAAGTCCTGGCAGTCAGATTTATTTCTTTGATTTTGCAAATCTTCCAGGCAAAATTGAATTAATGCAATTTTCTAAACAGGTTTGTATAAAACAGACTTAATGAACTAATCTATCTTTAACTAGTATTTCAGATTAAAAGCATGAGTGAACACGTAACCTTTAATAATCCGCACACAATATTTGATAGCAGTAAATTAGATTTTACGACGATGGAATCTTTTATAACCGAGAATTTAACCTTACATATTTCTCGGAATTTTGTAAGATATATTATAAGAACAACATGTGGTAAATTATATACACATTACAATGCTAATTTAATCCTTATGTATTGTATTACGTTTAGGTATTGAAGCATCGCAGATGACGGTTTTATTTTTTTTAGCATTTTGCAATGCAACCGGAGGTTTAATACATGACGTTTTAATTAATCCTAGTAAAATTAAAAGAACGTGGATACAGGTTTTGCAACGTCATTATGTAAAATTAGTATGCTGAAGAATAACATTTTAGGGAGGTGCGGATCAAATTTGTTATAATATTGCTGGGATTATAGGTAGGAATTATGTAAAAACAGGCAAAGCAGTTAAGGAAATTATCAGAAATTCTGATTACGTCACAGTTAAAACAGAAAATGATACATATATGTGAGTTACTTAATGAAATTGAAATACTTTTCTAATTTTTGTTTGGAAATTCGGGAACTTTTAATTATAGTCCTTTACAGATGTAAATATGCTATAGTTGCGATTCCACCAAAAGAAATTTTAGATATTAAGTTTAATCCATCACTAACCAGTACTCGATGTAATTTGCTACGAAGTCTCGATGAAGGACACTTGATCAAATATATAGCCACTTATAAAACGGTAGCGTTTTCTTTAACAAACAATCATGTACCGGTCAACCTCTAACAAACAATTTTAGGCGTTTTGGAAAGAAAAGGGTTTTACAGGCACCGTTGTCACCTCTGGAACGCAGGATGGAAAAGGTCCAATTCAATCGTGTTATGACATAAGCGAAAAAAATTGGGCCGCTCTTACTGGTTACATCACATCCACAGATTGCTTCGAACAACCCGTAAAAACCCGTATAAATTCGGTAATCAGATTCACACCAAACTTTATTTATAGGAAGAAACATACAAAAGTGAAGTTTTAGCTCAATTAGCAAAATATTTTGGAAAGGAAGCGTTACAACCTATTGATTATTATGAAAAAAATTGGTTAAACGAACCTTACATTTATCATTGCTTCATGAATAATCCAGGTTTTGGTAACATGGATAAATATCATGAAATGAAACGACCTGTAGGAAGGTAAATATACGGAATTAATGATTTTGCCGAGGCAAAAGAAAACTTTGTTTAGATTATTTTGGGCAGGAACAGAAACAGCAACGTGTTGGAATGGATTTATGAGTGGTGCAGTTCAAGCGGGTTACAGAGCCGCTCTTGAAGTTTTATACGACTTTAGACCGCAAATACTTTCAACCAGGGACATAGAATTCATATTGTAAACTTGCTTATATTTTTATCAAACAATTAAATGTTATAACGTGAAATTTTAGCCCCAGAAACAGACCACGTTCACTTGAACTGACCCAGCAAATAGTAAACTATGGAACAAACTGGAAAACGTACGTGTCGGTAATCGGTGTATTACTCGGAATAATTTATCTTAGACAACGACGATAAACTAAAATAATTAAGGCAAACTGATTTTTGTATTTTATTAATTAAGACAATTTTAATGTAATTATAAAAAGTTTTTAAAATATAACACAAAAATAACGCACTTTAGTGTTTAAGTGTCACTGGTAGTATCAACAGCCGAGCTGAATTTTTCCTAGGATTGTTATTTAATTAGTTCTAAAATAGGCTAAATATATTTTTACATACCTCATTCCATCTCTCAAAATAAATAATAAGTTCGCAATGTTTTGTGTGAGGAAACATATCTACGGCTACGGCTTTAATGGGAACAAAAGGTTCGCCGTACATGGTTTTTGAATCCGGTCTTCCCAAATCAATGAAATTTTTCATAGCGGCATTAGGGTTGCAGGAAACGTAGATCAACTTATTTATTTTTGCTGCCTTCCTCAGTTGAACAATACATTTCTGATCTAAAATAATATCATTAATAATACCATAAAGGAAATAATCATAAATAGACATCCAACGTTACGGACGTAAGTGTAACCAGTATCTACTTTGGCAAGGGGGCTAAGGAGTTGACGGACGGTAATCTCGATCAGTGTTGCTCCAAAAAAATTAGCAATTATTTGTGATAAACGCATGTGACTTAACTGCATACACTTTACACCGCCCTCTCGCTATCGTTTCCATTTAGACGTATACTTCCTAATCGTAAGGTGAGAACACAGAGATGAAATTAATACTATTCCATATTGTTTGTAAACGTTCAGTAAATATACATACAAGATATGTATGTAAATTGGAACTTTTGGTTATTTAAATACACATAAAAATACAAGTTAGAATAACCGATTAATAATTACATTCTCGAAAAGTTAAAGTTCAATTAAATATGTATAAATAACCAAAGAATGATTCCAATCTCTTTTACAAATTTAATTAAATTGTCAGACGTCTCGATTTTTAAACATTTTGTCCCAGGTCTTGATTCAAATTAAAATCAGGAAACAATTTAGTAGTTGTTATATTTCTATTGGCCTCTTCTTTTTCTGTCTTGGGCCAGAGTTCGGGCCTCATCCCACTTCAACCCTCTCCTTGCTACTGCTTTCCTCAGTTCTTGGTTCCATGTTTTTCTAGGTCTACTTTTCCTCCCTTTTTTCTTGTTCTTACTTCATGTATTCTTGTTCTTTCCTCCCCATCGTAATGCGGAAACCACATCTCATTTGTCTTCTTCTATCACTATATCAATTGACTTTATCTCCAATTTTTCCCTTTGGGATTCTATCCGTAATTGTTTCACGCTCTATTTTCCTAAGGAATCTCATCTTGTTTCATTGGCTTTCTGTTGTTGTCCATGTTTCTGAAGCGTATATGATTGTTGGTATTGCTATTTTCTTAGTTTCTATTTGAATTTCTTTGTTACGCAGGACTGTGTTTTTGATGTCGTTGAACAGCCTTCCTGCAGCTCCTTCCTATCTTTTATTTCCTCGTCAATTTTTCCGTCATAAACTATTATCTAACCTAAATATTTAAATCTGTTCACTTGTTCCAGTTTATTTGTCCAATTCAATCATGTTTTATTTCTTCTCTACTTATTACCATTGTTTTTATTTTGCTTTTGTTAATTTTTATGATAAATTGTTAATGTTAAATTTTGTTGTATTTTTCAAATTTCCTACATCATATAGTTTTGCTTCCTTTCATGTATTTAGTATTGCTTAGGCTCGGACTAGTGAGAACAGTGGTGGGTTCAGTACACATCCTTGCCTCACTCCTTTGGTTGTTTCAAATATTGTTAATTCTTTGTGTCGTATTCTCACATACTTTTTAGGGTTTTGGTACAGGCTCTGCACACTCCTCGCCACATTCCTTTTTCTTTTAGTACTTTCCATCACATCTGTCGAAGCCTTTTGCAGGTCTATAAAGCATACATGAATGTTTCCTGTTTCACTAATTTTTTCACTTAACTGCCTTAATATAAATATGGCATTTTGTACCCCTCTGTTAGGTTTAAATCCAGATTGATTATCTTCTAAGGTTTCTTCTATTTGTGACCTTATCCTCTTTTTCCAGAATTCTTCTGAACATTTTTGTTGAGCATTGTAATTCCTTTGTAGTTTCGGCAATCTTTCATTTCTCCCTGTTTGTATATCGGTGATTATTCCTGTTTGCCAATCTTCCGGTGCTTGGCTGTTTCCATTACTTTATTAAAAATGTGTCTTGCTTCTTCTGTTGTGGCTTCTAACATTTCTGAGGTTGCTTGATCGTATCCTGGTGTTTCACTGTCTTTGCTTTACTAACTGCTTCATTGTGCCTTTTCCATTTTTCCCCAAATTCTAATTTCACCAATGCCTTTCATTTTTCTTCTTAGTCGTTTGGATTTCCTGTATTTAGGTATCTTTTCCATCTTTCTTTTTTCCTCTTTGCTACTGTTTTCACTCTGTCTGCCCACAAGTTTGTCCTTTTTGTTGATATTTTTGTCATGCCACAGCTGCCTTCTGCTGCTTGTAATATTGCTTCTTTTAGTTTTCCCCACATTTCTTCTATTTGGTCTCCTCAGTCAATCTGTCGTGACTTTTCGTGTAATTTATTTTGAAAATGTTGCATTGCTTTTTGTTCCTTTAATTTGTAGCTTTTTATTATTTTTCTTTTCTGTTCAATTTCTCTACTGTTCATAATTGTCAATAGATTAACATATAGTGATCACTTCCGATTTCCAGGCCCCTCATTACTTTTAGGTCTTTGACTCTTGCTTACTAAATAAGAAGTAGTCTGTTATGGATTTTTCATTTCTGCTTTTCCTTTCGCTTGTTATTTTGTGAATTTCTTTGTGTTTAAAATGTGATTCCTGTTATTAATTGATTCTCTATGCATAGGTCTAATATTCTTTCATCGTTTGGGGTACTTGTTTCTTCTCCATATTTGCCTAAACACCACTCACAGCCGCCATTCTTGTTTTCCACCCTCCCATAACACTTACTGCCTTGTTGTATTTGTCCAATTGTTTCTGCAATTCCTTCTCTCCTTTTAAATAGTCTTCGTATTAATAGATACTCCTCTTTTTTGGTTTCTCCTTTCATTTCTAGCGTTAGTAGTTATTCTTTCATTTACAAAGTTTTCCTTTTTCGCAAATCAAATTTTTTTTTCCTTTATTATACATGCTAACGGAGCTGTTGCATGTTCTTCATAGCCAATTCCTGACCAGTATATTCAGTATCCGTTTGGTAATTTTTGTAGCCTTTTCTTTTTTGTTTCTGTTATGCCTATGTCGCCTTTAAGGCGGCAGTCCCACTGAGGCATCATCTCTCACCACCACAAACTGAAATTACATTCTGCAGTCCCACTGCACCACCGCTGATCACCAAAAATTTAAATTTCCTGCATGCCTGTTAGTGATTTTTTGACTTTAAATTGATATATTGGTAGTAACTTTGGTGTTGAAGGCGTTAAAGGTAGAAACACATTGTTGTCACGTCACATGAGCTCATGTAACCTCACGTGAATTCACTATCTACTAAAATCAGTGAGATTTCTCGTAGGAGACACATTTATGTCACGTAATAACGGTCGCACGCTGTGTTCTCTACGTGAAAAGGTTTACAAAATGAATGAGCATTAGTGCTAATAGTTCATCTTCTTCAGATGGATTAGTTATAGCAAACGAAATAAAAAAGACTAAGCAATGGATACACGACGTTAACTTGAAAAGAGCGGAAAAAGGCGAATTCCAGAATTTATTTTACGAGTTGGAAAATGATGAAAATCGTTCTCAGATGTACCTACGTTTGAATAAAGAAGAATTTGACTTTCGAATATGTTGGTCTCCGTAATTTTGTGACTGACGTTGTACCAAACTATCATGTGCACGCACTTTTTCAATCAGCATTTCCTCCATTTTCTTTAGCTCATGCTATCACGCCTCACGAAAATTGTGTTGAAACAGAAAATTTGAGCGCGTGCTGGCATACAATATCATGTGTGTTCACGTGAAAGCAGCGAATGATAACAGTGTGTCTCCTGCAAATATAACTACATGGGAAATACCAGTCTCATGAATTTGACGTTTCACGTGAAGTCACGTGGGGTCACATGAGCTCACGTGACGTGATAATAATGTGTTTCTACCTTAAAGGTTGTAACTATATTATCACGTGTCTTTGTGTAGGTTATGTTTATGTTATTCGCGTGCCAAGTGTGAATCTGTATTTTAGTTATAATAATAAAATAGCTTCAAGGAGATTATTTTAGGTCAAAATACCCACAAATGGAATAACCTGCCCAAGTTTAACTTATATTTAAATTTCTTGACTTTCACGGTCGTAAATCAGCTGACGCTACACGTCTTGGCGCACGCGCAGTGGCTACAACCAACGTCCACCGTCCACCAAAATTGAAACAAGTTGAAAATTTCAAACCGGTGACCACCATCTGTTGACGGTGGGTGGATGTCGGTGGTTCAGTGAGACTAACAGCATGTGATTCTTCTTCTTCTTCTTCTGCAGCTTATTCCACACATCGTCGGATGTAAGCCTCCCTAAGGTCTCTATTGCGTGTCTTTCCCATTCAATCGTATCCTGCCACTCTCTTTATGTCGTCTGTCCACCTGGTCTGTGGTCTTCCTCTACTTCTCGTTTTCTCAGGGCCTCCACTCTATGATTTTACGCGTCCATCTGTTATCTTCCATTCTTCCTACATGCCCTGCCCAGTTCCATCTCAGGGTGCAAAGTTGTTCTATTACGTAACCTCAGGATAGGTTACGCCCGGACTTGAATTATGGCAAGGAGGGATGTAAAAAGACATTTTTAGAAAGTAATTTTTGTTGAATAACCAATAATTAACAAATTTAAATTATAAATACAGCTGTCAGTGAAAGGATAACTAGCGCCACGGGATAAATTTGAACTAGTCGATTAACTGCAGGCTTTATAAACTCCGTTTTTAATCAACGCAGGCGACGGTTTGATCAAATGTTGATATGTTAGAATTATTGGTGTATCAGTTTTATTCTATGATAGTTAAAAACACAGGGGTAACCTGACCATGTTTTAGTATCACATTCTCGACCAGAGATGGTCTAAGTGCTGCCATCTCTTGGGACAGAATTTTTTTTGGGTTACATATAACAAGGCCAGCTAAATTAAATATTACATATTAAAACTTTTTCAGGCACGAGAAATTTTGACCAAAAAATTCCCTACATGCACAAGTAATTAAATCTTTAAAAATTGTGTACTATTTTGATAGTGCCTTCTAAATATTGTATAAATAACACATTGTTTATAAGTTTTTTGAAAAAAATTTTATTTGTTATAAATAATACAGGGGTGGTACACCTTATGTACCACTATGCAGTAAAGGTAATTTTACTTATGGAATACTTTAAAACAATTTCTGGTTTTTGACATGCACAGTGGTACATTGCATGTTTTGCATTTCCACTCTGTACGGGTTTGTTGGGTTTTGGTACTAGAGTGCCCACAACGTCGTCGACTGCATCATTCTGACTGATGAGCAACCAATGTTTTTCTTATTTCTGTCGGAACGTATGGCTTGTGTTTTTTCACTTGTACAGGAGTATTTGCTGATCTCTTTTTGTGAGGCACTACTAACTGTGTGTGATAAAAGACTTGTTACTACTTCACGTCGGAAGTCTTTTAATAACAAATTTGGCAGTTCCAGTTTCTTAAGTAGAATATAACTTTGACAATGCTAATATCGAGAAAGTGAAAAAAAATTCGATGCCACCATTTGTGAATTTTTCTGTCAATCTCGTACACTTGCTTCAGCTGATCGAGTTTATCATCACTATTCATGTGTTTGTTGTAATACACTAAAACTAGTGGACACGGGATGTCTTCTTTCTTGCCAGTTTTATCTTTCCTCATTACCGTGGCAACGCTGTCTATACTGTGGAAGATGGATATCAAATGTACAGCTCTCTTGTCCATCCACTTTACTGCATATATTCCCGTATCACTAGCGTAGCAGTCAAAATCACCTTGCTTTAATTCCTCGTCGGCCTCTTCTCGCATTATTTATAGTTGTGCAAGCTTAAATATTGACATTCTTCAAATGTTCCATCAGTTGTACACTGGAAAAATAATTATCGAAGTAGAGTTTGTGCTTTTTAAAATCTAGCCCTCACACAGTGTCTTTACAACATTTGCTCCAAGAGGTTTTTCAGCTTTATTTGTCATTTTGCCAGTGTATATTTGAATCTTGTAACAGTATCCAGATTGATCGGCAAGTACCCAGATCTTATAGCCTCTTTTAATGGGTTTTTTGAGTAAATATTTTATCATCGATTCATCGATTAGGTTATAACATTTTAGCAAGTTATTCTATAGCATTTCAAGAAACGGCCGAATTTTAAAAAGTTTATCGAAAGTAGGAGCATCACGATTTGGCAAATCGACATTGTCGTTCAGGTGTAAGTTTGAGAGCAACCATCCAAACCCGTTGATATTCATAACTTTACTAATATAAGGATCGTGTAAATCTGGCGCTGAGGACCAATAATCACGATACTGGGTAATACCTTTATTCCCATTAATATATTCAGGCCAGTTTTAAGTCGATTTTGTTATGCGTAAAGGTTTGTCTGAAAAACTATCTGCTGTATAACCTCATCAGAAATAAATAATGCGAATAAATCCCAGTTGTCCGTAAAAGGAAGTGGTTCTGGCACTTGACCTGTCTTACTCCACTGTGAAGGATTTCGGATAACTGGCTGAATTGGCATTACGACTGGTTGAACTGGAATTGTATGTTTTGCTACAATTGCAATTGTCTGAATTCATAGCAGAAATAACAATTTCAGAATTTGGGGTGAAACCAATATTTTCTGTTTCCGAATTGTCATCTGATTCAGCAGCAGACTCAAGATCAAAAAGTATGCCAATATACAGTTCACGCATTAATTCTTCTTCCGTAAGACCACCCACAACGCACAAATTCTCCATAATTTCTAGAAAAGTAAAAAACATAAAAATGTAACTAGCTGCATGGTGGTACAAATAAGGGACTCGCAAAAACGTCTCGGTAATTAATAAAAAATTCAAAGAATAATTAGTTTGTAATAAGGAACACTTACCTAAATAAATACTCTAACGATAATTGCACAAAAACAATTGTTATAAACAAATTTAAATATTTGTCACAAACAAAAGTAAAGAACTCGTTGATAACCTCAAAAGCAAGCACTGGCAAACATTTAAACCTAACTAGAACGAAAATTACAAAACTGAAACGCGCAAGACATCTACTACAGGTTTAGAGGACTTCAAGGTTTGCTTCCATGCTAATTGTACAACCTCAGCACCGCCATGCAATATGTGAAATCATATTCAAAAGGTAGTACTAATAATGTACCACCAAGGCCCGCTGAATTAATATTGCATATAAGGCCTGCCCACATCATTTAGCCAAGACGCAATTAGAAAGGACGATGGCGCCATTTGCGGTTAACTATACATTTTTTAAGGGAGAAATGTATAGTTCACCTCAAATGGCGCTATCGTCCTTTCTAATTGCATCTTGGCTAAATGAAGTGGGCAGGCCTTATATGCAATATTAATTCAGCGGGCCTTGGTACCACTATGCACCTAACATACCGTATGTTTCACTGAAGACGCAACATAGGGAAACACCAATGTATTTTTTTAGAACAGATCCAGGTTACCTGCGGTGTATGTACGAACTTAGCACTGAACCTACGTAATTGAGTTTATTTGATGCTAGAATGCGACAGAAATAGCGCCGGCATCTGTTATCGCGGCACGTAATTATTTCATTGTTTGGTTTTTAAATTGTCAATTGTAACAGTGACAAAAAGTCAAATTGTTAAACTTGTCAGTTACTAAAGATTCTACATCTACAATGCAATGAAGCACAATTATAGATTCATTATTATTTTTATATTAAAACAATATAATTTAAAAAAATTATTGATAATGTCATACTTTACATATTAATTTACTAAAATCACTATTTACGTAAACGTATAATTGTCACGTTTTTCTTGCACAACAATTCCGTACTTCACCAAATTCTACATTTTTCTCTATGTAACCAATTTCACACCTATCCACATGCACCATTAAGATTTGTAAGTTGCATTAATAACTTCTGACAGAAATTTTAGTACAACTGACTAGACAAATTCTTATTTTCATTACATTTTAAGTTCATTTGGTACCTGACTGATGATCACTTTCTTTCTTTTGACAGGATTCAATATAGTCCAGTCAAATTAGCCAAATTAGCCGAAAAAATTCACGTAGTTTTGAAAGTTGGTACAGTTGTTTGTTGAGGTGTCCTGACGAACATACTAAAAGTCCCCGGGGGTGGGAGGTGAGCTGGGGGTGGGAGAGCTGTTTGAAGGTCCCTTTCTTCACTTTTTCGCTAATAGCTTGAAAATTTAAAGTTATTGCGTTACGACCATTCTACACGAAAATGAAGTAGACAAAATTTCCTACCAAAAAGATTCTATGCATTTAATAAGATCAATATCTTAGGAGTAGAAGTGGGATGAATGTTAAAGAAAGTTGAAAAGTGTGGTAATTTTATTAAAAAAAAAAACTCAAAATGCTATGTCAATTATAATTATTATTAAGTAAAATGTCATCTTCTTCGTCCTCTTATAACAAATCTGCGGGCGCACCTTTGGTACACGCCCCCTGACAGCCGCAAACTGGGCTGCTCCTCATTCTCATCTTCACACTTTGATATTTACCACGCATCATTAAGGATTTTGCGACCCGTATCACGAAAGCATACGACGGTTTTACGTGTCTTTAAGTGACGGATTAGAATTCTGTCACCATATGTATATCTCCTTCAGTTTTGCGTTAATCGTATCCACTGTTGGCTTTTCCCTTTTTTTAGTTTTTCGCTAATAGCTCGAGAACCGCGCGGTTTTGAGGTACGACCATTCTATACGAAAATGAAGTAGACAAAATTTCCTACCAAAAATGTGCTATTCATTTTTGCCATAAGATCAATACCTTAGGAGTAGAAGTGCGATAAAGGTAAACAAACTTGGTAAATGTTGATTTCTGTTGCCAAATTTTTGTACAGGTTGAATTTCAACTTGAAGAGGTTTACCGAAGGTGGGTCATAGTGGGTGGTTTACAACCCTTCTCCCATGCCAAATGCGCAACCCAAGTGGCAATAGGGCTGTCATGTGATTAACAACTTCCAAACAAAGTTATAGTGCTTGAATGCAGGCTTTCGCGGCTGTTGTCCAATAAACTAATATTTTCCGGGTGTTGCCGTGGTCGTTCAATTTTACTTGACGTTTCGCTGCTCATACTGTCAGCTTCTTCAGAAGTTATTCTAAAGACTGATGTTGTTGTCTTACACGAGAGAGAGTACGTTACACCTACCACCAACTGCATACAACGTCCGAAGAACTTTACCACCTACACCTGGAACTAATCAATACTCTAGACGCCACATGGTGGGACACCATAGACCGTATCAGCTATGAGCATAGCGAACACCACCTACGAACAACCACCAACAAACACATAAAGAAGTTCGTAAAATTATGTTCCAAACACCAGAATATTACACACAAACTGGACGAAAGAAAAACAGTAGTGAACCTATCGGACCATCCACTTAGCAAAAATTGTGTATCAGTCCTATCTAAAGGAATGAACTTCGCTATCGCTCCGACTAAAATACCTAAAGAAGAAATAATCTCCGAAGTTGAGAGTGCCATAAGAAAACTTCCAGTCGAAGAAGCAGAAGAAATCAGACATGAAACTTGCCGTATTCTAAAACGCTCGAAAGCTCCAGCCAGAAACATCACTCGAGCTGAGGAAGAAGCATTGAGAGAAATACGAAGCAATCCTAACATTATGATAACACGGGCAGATAAGGGAAATGCAACAGTAATTATGAACACAGAGGACTACAAACAACAGATTGACTTATTGTTAGACCCACAACTATACAGCAAGTTAAAAAGGGACCCAACCAGAAAAATAGAAAATCAAACAAGAGCCGCCATTAAACAATCATCCATACCCATCGAACAACGACGTCACCTCTTACCCTCAGAGGCAAGACCACCTAGACTTTATGGTCTACCAAAAATACACAAACCTGGCAACCCCTTAAGACCAATCGTTAGCACATGTGGATCCCCAACATACGAACTGGCAAAATATGTCGCTAACATTCTACAACCACACGTTGGAAAAACCGAAACATTCGTAAAGAACTCAGAACACTTTGTCGAGTTGCTGAAACAACAAGAAGTAACCGCCGATGATATACTCGTCAGTTTCGATGTAGAGTCACTATTTACTAATGTACCAATCAACGATGCACTAAACATAATACAGCAACGGTTTATAACCCAAGGAATAAGAGAAGACATACCCGAATTAGCAAGAATCTGCTTGGACACCACATACTTCCTATGGAATGGGGATTTCTACGAACAGAAATCCGGTGCAGCTATGGGATCTCCTCTGTCCCCAGTCATTGCCAATATATTCATGGAAACACTCGAAGAAGAAGCTATCCAATCTAGCTACAAGAAACCGAAGTACTGGTTTAGATATGTCGACGACACCTTCGTCGTATGGCCACATGGAAAAATAGCACTAGAAGAATTCTTGAACCACCTTAACAATCAACATGAAAGAATTAAGTTTACCATGGAGATTGAGGAAAACGGGGAACTACCATTCTTGGATGTCCTAGTAAAACGAGGCGATAATAACAAACTAGCCCATGCAGTATACCGCAAGAAAACACACACAGATCGTTACCTCCATGCCAAGTCACACCATCATCCCCAACAGAAGCGATCCTTAATCAAAACCTTGATGCACAGAGCAAACAAGATCCCAGACGAAACAAGCAAACCAGAAGAACGGAAGCATGTTGAACTAGCTCTTATGAAGAATGGTTACACTAGAAAGGAAATACGAAATGCCTGCCGCGCGAAACCCAAAGAAGAAAAGGAACAACAACAAATTGCTACTTATGCCCGTTTGCCTTTTATCGCTGGAGTAACCGATAGATTGAAGAAAACATTAGCAAGGAAAAACATCGGTGTGAGGTTTAATACCATAAAGAAGATCCAACAAATGTTACCTCCAAACAAAGACCGTCTACCTAAACTGTTAACAAGAGGAGTATACCAATTAGAATGTTTATGCGGGAAAGAATACATCGGTCAGACAGGACGAAGCATCCAATGTAGAATAAAAGAGCACCAGAGAGACGCCAGGCTCAGAAACACAGAGAGATCAGCAATTGCCGAACATTTACATCAAGACGGCGAACACAAAATCAATTTTGAAGAAGTCAAGATACTCTCACGAACAGAAAACTACTACCCCAGAATAATTAGAGAATCTCTCGAGATAATGAAAAACAACAATAATAACTTTAATAGAGAAGACGGCTACCGCTTAAGTAATACTTGGAAATTAACCCTTCATGAAAGAAAAACCATCCACAATAAATGTCCTAGTATCCCCCATGCGCAGGACGTGCAGCACCAACGGAGCATAACAAATACGGAAAACCAACCACCCGTCACGGATTCACTCGACCAACCAAACGTCACGGTTCAACAACACCAACCAAGCGTTACGGCACCCAGGTATATAACGAGGAGCGTAAGACAACAACGTCAGTCTTTAGAATAACTTCTGAAGAAGCACAGTATGAGCAGCGAAACGTCAAGTAAAATTGAAAGTTATAGTGGCCCACGTATAGGAATGCGTATCGTCATTGTCGGCTACAGCTGTATACTCTTGGTTGTTGCAAGCGCTGTAAGTTCTTTAGTTTAAATTATTATAATTGTAACTGTGGCCTATTTATAGTTTGTACTGTTGGCCGCAGTATAAACCTTACTAAATAAATAAATAAATAACTGTCATAGCATTTTGAGTTATTTTTTTGTAAATAAAATTAGCAAAATCGAAATTTTACAACTTTTATTTATATTCACCCCGGTTCTACTTTTAAGGTATTGATCTTACGGCAAAAATACATAGGACCTTTTTGGTTGGAAATTTTATCTTCAACATTTTCGTATAGACTGATCGTAACGCTAAACTTCACGGTCTTCGAGCTATTAGAGAAAACGTGAAGAAAGGGACCTTTAAACAGCTCCCCCACCCCCGGCTCACCCCCCACCCTCGGGGACTTTTGGTATATTCTTCAGGACACCTCAAGAAACAACTGTACCAATTTTCAAAACTACGTGAATTATTTCGGCTATTTGCCATTATTTTGGCTAATTTGACTAATACTATTCCATGTTTTTAGTGATATAAACTCGACAATTACGAACATACTTAATTTCTTGGTAATCTGAAATACTGCAAACACAATCTCACATTTTCATAGAATTTACTTACGCTTTCTTTACGTGTGCTGTTGTAATAGGGCGAATTCAATTTAAAATATGCAGAATGCAGAAACAGCGATTTAAAAAATTACGCATTTTGCGTATTTTCTTTTTAAATGAAAGTTGTAGGTGCTGTCAAAATTGAGAACCAAACAATGAAATAATAGCCTGTCGCAATGACAGACGCCTTCAGTATTTCTATCTCTTTCTAGCGTTAACTAAATCCAATAACATACGTTCAGTACTGAATCCATATATATTCCAAAGGTACCGCGGATCCTTTTTGAAAAAATACATTGGTGTTTCCCTATGTTGCGTCTTCGGTGAAACACAGGGTATAACATTTGGTGGTACAAACCATGTACCGCTGTACCTGAAAGGGTTAAGGCCTTACCACTTTACTTAGCCAAGACGCAATTTGAAACAACGGTGGCGCCATTTGAGTTGAACTCCCGTAAATTAGAACTAAAGGGAAAAATGTATAGTTCACCTCAAATGGCGCCACCGTTGTTTGGCTAAATAAAGTGGTAAGGCCTTAATATGTAATATTTAATTTAGCTGGCCTTGCATATAGAAAGGTGCCGTTGGATATCTATTCTTATTTTTTAATCTATGATAATACTTATTTTTACAAACTTACGCAAACCAGCTCGTGGTGGATCCACTACTGCAATTGTATCATTGTTCTTTGATCTGTATAAAACAGAGCTCAAAATGTCTTCGGCTTTTCCAGCAAAAAAATCACAATTTTCTATGTTATTACTCTTAGCGTTTTCTTTAGCATCAACAACAGCTTGTGGCACTAATTCTATTCCAAGTACTTGATTACATCTCTTAAAAAAATTACTAAGAAATTGAATTATTTCGTTACAATGTAAAAAATACCTTAGCGAAACAAAGACCTATAGTTCCTGTACCACAACAAATATCGACTATAGTGGTATCTTCTGATGGTTCTGCAAGTTCAATTGCAGAACTATATAGAATTTCTGCACCTGCCGTATTTATTTGAAAGAAAGCTTCGGGGGATATACGAAAGTTAAGGCCTAATATGGTTTCCTGTATGTGGGTGTCGCCATGTAAATGTTCAGCTAAATTTACGTCCTCGTTACGAGTTCTACAAAATTTTACATCTTAAAGTCAAATGCTGCGTTTATTGTATATTTATACTTTTTCACAACAGCTTGATAATACAATGACGTTATTTGGGCATGCGTCCCAGGTCCCTCTGAAAAATAAGTTACTAAATCTTTTTTGAGTTGCACCAAACTGTCTTGCGATAAATTCTGTGGGTTTACTCCTACAACCAACATCAGTTGTTCCTTGGTACAACGCACAGTCAACTGTCTAAAATGTCCCGTTTGACACTCGGGATTAAAGACTTGCAAATCAGAAGCACGAACAAAGTCTTGAAAAGCCTATTAAAACAATGTTTAAAAATATAAAAAGTAATGTATTGCAACATTCACCTTAACTGCCACTTTCATTTTATTTGGAATGTGTTGCAAACTATCAACTGGTGCAACCCCAGTTCCGCCTTTTGCATAACTACTTATCCGAAAACCCACTGTTGGTAATGAAGTTTCTTCGTCTATTCCAACAGTAAATTCGCATTTATTGCGATACCTAAAAGAATTTTATTTATACATGCCTTAACTGAATAAATCAATACTAACTTGTCTGCTTGTTCTGAATATCTTATATCCAATAATTCACAAGGTAACTGGTTGTATAATAATTTTTGTTTATCTAACCAATTCTTCAAGGAAGGATTATGATGACCAAGATTATTACCCAATTTCATCAGAACTTTTCGCATATCTTCTTGCTTTGTTTTCAACTATAAATACAAAAATTAAAAATTGCTTAAATTCTTAAAATTATACCACATGCCTGTTCTTCGTAAGAAATATTCCACAAAGGAATAGTCGAAGATTTCAAACGTTCAACTTGAGGTCGATCGTCTGTTTTTATTTTTTTATTCGCGATATCTTCTTCAGTTTGTTCATTTCTTCTTTTTACAAGTGGATCCGGAGCAGGCTTGGCCTCCTGTTTGATTAAATATGTAATACAAAATATTTCGTTATACCAAATTACCTACACAAGCAGTCAGTATTTTGCCCTTCCATTTATATCCATTTATAGTTTTTATACCATTTTCTCTATCTTGCTCGCTACGAAAACATACAAAAATAAAAGGGCTCTTTTTTCGAGGATATTTTATTTTACTCGACGCCAATTTCAATTTTTCATTAATTAATTTCCGAAGTTCCTGTAAAGTACACATTTGAGGTGAAAATCTATTAGATCATTTATTAATTTGCTTTACGTTTACGCCATAGAACTTGGGTAGATTTTTAACGGCAATTTTAAATCTTTCTGAAGAAAACTCATCACGATCTAAGTAGGCATAAGGATTTTGTTCTTTATTGTCAATATCAGCACTTGTTTCTTCATTATCCAATTGTTTTGTACTTGCACAATTATTTGTATTTTCAGTTACAATGCTGCTATCTTCCGTAAGATCACTCATGATGATTTACAATTATTTATAGGAATAGGAAATCAACCAATCTAAAAAAATATAACCTAAAAGTTAAGAAACATGCCTAGATATTTTATTCAGAACTACCAACCACACAAATATTAATTCACTTAAAATTCCTTTATATTGGTAAAGCAGTGAAGTTCGGTTCAGAGTTCGATTGAAACTTGAAAGTGACAGGTGACGTTTGACATAAGATTGCATAATTTAACCGTTTGAACAATTTACTACCAAAAATGGATAATAAGCAAGTAACACAAGAATTTATATCGAAAGAATGTGAACAAGAATATGAAGGAAGTGCAGAAATTGAACCAGAAGAAAATATCCAAATAGAAACAAAATGTACAAAACTGGATACGACAGAGTTCGATGCAATACATCCCAGGTTTCGAACGCCAAAGAAAAAGGAAGAAATCGAAGAATTTCAAAATAGTAATGACTACTATTGCGAACAATGCAAATTGTATTTTGCACCAGACATAACGGGACTAAAAACTCATTTTAAAGAGGACATGGTGCAGCATCGACCTATCGATGATTGTTTTTATTGTAAGGGACCTGTTTATGCTTACAAATTTAACAATGAACAACAGATTTATCATAATTGCAAAGATAATTAATTATTAAATCGCGGTATTAGCACGCCAAAGTTTTATTAAAAACATGGTACCTGGTGGCGCCAAAAACGGTAAAAGGTACAGCAGCTTTAACTGTATGATATTATATTAAATCTAAGCATGCAAAAAGCACTTTGTTTCCTTAAATTTTGTTAAAAAAAAATCAGTTGCAACTTGCCAAAATGCTTTAAAATAGCTTTATTTCTAAAAATAACCGTACTGTAAACTGGTCATTAACTATACAAAAACTGAATCATAGCCCAATTTCTCATTTTTTGTACATATGATATTAACTCAATTAAATTTAATGGATTATTTATACTTAACAAATTATTTTGTTGATACTTTTTATGAATAGAAAGGAAGTTAATTAAACCAAATGGAATAGCAAATCAGGAAAAAATACCTCAAACTAACTTTAAATGTACCTGAGCCTTAATAGAATAATATGCAATATACGTATTAAGCAACAGCTCATATTATCAGTTAACTAACATCAAGACTGACTAGTAAATTAGTAATAAAACTTTTGCTAAATATGAAGTTACTACCCAACATATAAAAAAATATGTTCGTACTTACTGTAATTTTTTATTGTACATACTTGTAAATATGTACTATACTTTATTAATTGTTTTGTAAAAATTTATATTTTTAAATAATTGTAATTGTAAACTACATCCAAAATTGTGATATAAAAATGTTAACTGTGATGTTTTTGGAAAATATATTGGTTTACAGTATAATCATGTTGTTTTATTATTAAATAATTGTTTTTCTAATAGTACTGAAATTTTAAAAAGCTATGAAAGGCCACTCCCGCCTTGATTTTAAAAGTGCTTGCATTGCTACCAACCGCTCAACAGTTCCTAACAAAACATGGCGCAGGACGAACGTAATTTTCGTTCGGCTTATTACGAAAAAGTAGGATTTAAAAGTGTAGAAGAAAAGAAATCGTTGGAAATATTACTTAAGGAGAAAAACTTAGATCGTAGTAAATTAAAACAGTTCTGTTTACGGTTTTCTGTGCCATCCGTTTATAGGAACTTAGTATGGAAAGTTTTATTAGGTTGGATTTTGCTTTGTTTGTTTAGTTGGACATAAGGCGCGAATTTTAAATTGTAAAAATCTAATTGTAGATATTGTACCAACCCAAGTGGAATGCCAATTGTTTGTAATGGATCAGAAACGACAAGAATGCAGAGAAATGACCCGTGCTTTATATACAATGAGAGTTTTAGATCCGACTGCTCCTAAGCCCCAATTATTTTTTGCAATGTGGTTGTTACAAATGGGAAAATTAAACTTCGATGTGAATTTACATGTACTCATTTCTAAACGTTTATTTTTAAAACAAATAATAATGTAATTTTCTTCAGGTTGATAACGGGTTCACATTAATAGCTCGTACATTACCACAATTTTTTGATGACGATGCCGACTTATATTGGCTCACAAAATGTTTTTATACTTATACCCAAAAGTTTGTGCCCGATATTCCAAAATTAATGGACGCTACTTATAACTTATTAGAGAAAGAAGATGGTGAACTTTATAAATATTTAAAACAAAAGGGGATTTTAAAGGATTTGCCTATAGATCGTTGGTATGACAGTTGTTTTGCGGACATTCTTAAGGAAAATGCGCTTGGAAGGTCACAGTAATTTTAATGTGCTGTGTAAGCTGTAAACTCACAGTTATTTTATTATAGAATATGGGATAAGTTATTTGGTGGCTCCAACAAAATTCTAGTCTTCGTGGTAGTGGTGATGTTAACAAACCAAAGACACAAAATACTGAACTGTAATGACGCGATAAGTGTTACCGAATGTATTAATAATGTAAGTTAAGAGTACAAATGCTTAAGTGAAGCAATTAATATTGACTCTTGCAGTTACCCCAAGACACGACTGAATTTATTGTAAATAAAGCCATAGAAATGTGGCAACAACACGGAAGCCCTCTTACTATTCATGATAAACCAAAACCTTAACTGTGTATTCTTAGCTGTTAACTGTAACTATTTTTGTAATTTTTTAATTATTTTGTACCTGACTTTATTTAAAAGAAAATAAAATATTTTGATATTGTTATTGGACTATTTTAAAAATGTGATAAACTTTGATCTTAACAAAAAATGATTATGATTAGTGTTTGTAAACAGAATTAAAATTAGATAAATCTTTTTATAAATTGGAAAACAATTCATGATTAGAAAATATTTAATTATGTTCAGACTATTGTAACAACAGATCAATAAAATAACCAATTAGGGTAGGCTGTGAAATTGAATTATTTTGAATCGGTACTTTAGCCACATCCACAGAATGACATTTCTGACATGAATTATAAACTTTGTTTACAATAAAAATGTCAAATTACAAACGTCATTCTGTGGATGTGGCTAAAGTACCAATTCAAAATAATTCAATTTGACAGCCTACCCTAATTGGTTTTTTTATTGATCTGTTGTTACATGGCAGCGTAGTTAATCGTAGTTTTTAAATATATAGCAAAAATCCCATGATCGTTTCAGTTTGCACTAATCAGTTCCAGCACTGAATTTGTCTCATTATCAAACACAAATGAGTCACTTGATAGCAGCATGAGGATTTATCGCTTTTTAAAATTTTAAAAAGTTGAATGTGGTATTCAAAGTTCATCTTTCCAATAACAAACAAGAATTTTATTATGGAACCAGATAATAATATCAAGTTGTTGTTTGCTTTAATTAAGATGGAATTTATGTAAATATTTCTTATGACTGAGATAAAAACCGTAAAAAAACAATGCATAATTTTTTTAAATATGAGTTTTAAAGGCAACTTAATTTTTTTATATGCATGAATTTAACAGGTATTAAAACGAACAATTGTTATTTACTTAATCATTACCTAATAAGCATAGTAGTTGATGCACATTGAAATCCCTGGCACCGCAAGCCTAGATTTTGCCCATTCAATAAATAAATAAAATAAATTAATCATTATGAAAATTACAAATAAAAATATATGAAAAAATCAATGTATTAAGTACAAAAAAGAATTTTCAATACATTTCGTGATGAGAAATCGGCGCAAACCAACACATAAAAGTGAAGGTCAATAATGTACCTTGTTTCTTTATTCCTCTGATCTAATAGTCGCGCCTTCATACCGAAGGAGTAAGGTTTATTTTCCGAGTACCGGTTGTGTATCATTATAAACGCCGGAAATATTCGGTGACATAATTTCGTGAGTGTACCAGTAAACAAATAAACAAAAATGTTTGCCGGATTTTCATGTAAGTAACTGATATTCCTATAAATTCCGATACTTTGAAAATTGCATCTGCATTGCCGCTATGCAGATTATTGATTTATTTTACATTGTTAGCCCCTACATTCTTGAGAAAGGTCATGCAATCGATTATTAATAATTAGCCCTAGTTTCGTGGTCTTAAATTGTATTCAAAAATATTAATCTGCAGAAAATCGAAAATTCAAATGTTTTTTTGCGTTTCACGTTTTTATTGCGCCCGTGAGTCATGCGTGGCCTACTGTAATAGTTCTTTTTATTAGAGGAAAATTTTCAAAATCGATGACCTAAACCCAACCGAACATAACTGAGTTATTGCGTCATGGGCATATTAAAAAGAAATGTATTTTGTTCCTCTTTTTCGAAAGGTAAAATTTTGCTTTTAAACGCAATAGTGAGCAGGCCTTGGAAGTTTCCCTCCTCGGCAGATGATGTCATGCATTGCATTAATGAGCGTTAAATGAGAAAGACATTAAATATAAATAACACACTCTGAATCAGATGTGGACAATTTTATAATCCAGGTTTTCATTTTCTAACAGCCCGCGGTTGAATGCGTAATCATTTATTTTGACGATATCACGATATGACGACGCTCAATATTTATAAAATATAAAGAATTATCAAAATTATTATTATTTCTTTTATACCTAAAACCCTTTGATACGCCACTGATTCAGAATTTAAGGTCATACAGGGTGTTGCCAAAGAGAAAATTGTTACCCACACAGCTATTATCTCCAAATTTTGTCATTACTTTCTTTTATTTATAATTAATTTTTTTCTTGACCTCATTTGCAAATTTAACAAGGTATACGTATATTAATGAGGTTTTGTTAAGCAAAGAGTTAAAAAATAATTACACTACTTGCTGAGAATAATAAAACTCAATTCGAACAAGATTCCTAAATTAAACACCCAGCCTTCGATTCAAAACATATTATTGTAGCTTGCTGCATTCAGTATTTATAACCAACAACCTTTATTCAAGGTTTAAATTAAATATAAATAACGTATGTTCATTTAAAAAAAAACTCGCAGCAATCCCTGGAAATGATTTTCATATGTAACATACAGCCTAAAGTAGGGTTGCCAACCGTCCTCCAGCCGGGAGGACAGTCCTCCTTTGAACCAAAATGTCCTCCGTCCTCCAGCTACTGCGGAGGACGCAATTTGTCCTCCTTTTTACCACAATGTTCTAAAATCCCAAAAATAGCAAAATACGATATAAAAAATCCTAAGATGTATCTGTTCCTTTAGTTATATTTCAATGCTCGTCTCAGTATATTTCTGTTAATTTCTAGAAAACCTTTTAAGTTTAAGTCTGTTTTTTTTTTGTTTTATAATTTTATTATGCACTGTAAATTATGTTATTAAAATAAAATAATGAATTAGTGTTTTATTTAAATGCGTTTCTAACATAATATACCTATTTTATATATATATATACGGAAGTTTACAGCTGTCGCCATCTATCCGCACCCAGTTTCCATATCTTTCTATCGTAGCAGGCGTCTTCTTCTAAGTTTCTTGCCTGCATCGCTTCATTTACATCATCTCTCCAGCTTCGTCTTGGGCGCCCTCTTTTTCGCTTTTCAGGTGGGATCCATTTTAACACTCTCCTTGGCCATCTTATTTCCTCCATTCTGTTGACATGGCCTAGCCATACCAATTGCCGTTTTTGTACCTCGTCCATAATATCCTTGTCCATTTTCATCTTCTCTCGAATAGTTTCATTTCGTACCCTGTCCATTCTGGTCTTTCGGCAGCTTCGTCGTAAAAAGTCCATTTCAGTAGCTAACAGCTTATTTTTGTTTGCTTTACTAACATCCCACACTTCTGCTCCATAAGTAACTACACTTTGTACAATGGTAGTATATATTCTTTTCTTCGTAGTTTTTCTTATACTTCGGTCCCACAAGATCGAATTAATTGATCGAATTATATTTCTGCCTTTTTGCACTCGCGTAGTTATTTCTTCGTTACTACTACCGTTTTTACTAAATGTGACCCCCAGATATTTACACTTTTCAACACCCTTTACAAATTCATTTTCCAAAGGAAGGTTGTCAATTTCTTTATTTCCTGTAACTAGGTATTCGCATTTGTTCTGATTTATTTTTAATCCTGCTTGCTCCTAGGTTTCATTTAATTTTCTCACCATATAACTTAAGTCGTCGCTGTCTTCCGCTATTACAATCTGGTCATCGGCATAGTATAGGGTGTACAGTATATCATCTTCTATCTTTATTCCCATATTTTTACATTTGTTTTGCCACCCTCTTAGGGATCGGTCTAGATAAATTTTGAAAAGGGTAGGAGAGAGACAGCATCCCTGCCGTAGGCCTTTGTTTATTTTAAATTCTTGTGTTAATACACTGCCTGTCTTTATTTTTGCTGTGTTGTCTTCATATAGTTTATATGTGGCGTCAATTAATATCGGGTTTATTTCAGAGTTTTTCATTTCTTCCCATAGCTGTTCTGTAGGGACGCTGTCATACGCCTTCTCTAAGTCAATTAATGCCAAATGTGTCTCTCTATCTCTTTGTAGCCGTTTTTCAAGAAATATTTTTAATGTGAAGATATTATCGATGGTGGACCGTCCAGCTCTAAAGCCTGATTGCTCTTCGGGTTGCTGATCTGCTACGTCCTTCTCTATCATATTTTTCAATATTTTGGAATATAGTCTGCCAATTGTGCATATTACTGAAATTCCTCTATAATTTTTTGGGCTCGCTTTTAGATCCCTTTTTGTGCACAGGGGTTATATAGGATGTTTTCCATTCTGTTGGGACAAGTTCGCCATTTATACATCTCTCATATATGTCTTTTAGCATTGTTTTTAATTTCATGGGTCCATATTTAATTAATTCTGGGTAGATTCCCCCTGGACCAGGCGATTTTCCTATCTTTATTCCTTTTATTACTTCATCAATTTGTGTATCGTTTAACTGTATTTGTCCTTGTACCATTAATTCATACCGTTTTTCAACAAATTGAGGTCTTTGTTCTTGTAACAGATCTTGAAAATAGTCTTTCCATTGTTTCTGTACCTATTTTATTTTTACTAATTCCTGAAAAACATAAATAATAATTGTCCAAAATATTTTACGAATAAATAAATAAAATACTAAATATTACCACAAATAGCAATTTATAAAATCAAATAGTTATCTTCATAACAAGTGCGGGAAGTTAGCGACTCCGAAACGAATGCAGGACGTTACAGAAACGAGCGCAGCGAGTTTCTGTACCTGCATGAGTTTCGGAATCGCTCTTCCCGCACGTGTTATAAACAACGTTTTTCCTACAAACGTTTAGGAATCGTACTAAACTATTATTTTGTAAGTTTTCAAGTTGTCAAATTTGACATTTCCTTTTAAAGTAATAATCTAGTAAGGATGGTTGCTATGCGATTTTCTGATTTTTCACTTTCCCGCACTAGTGCGGGAAAGTGGACTTGACTTTCCCGCACGCAAAATGAGTGCGGGAAAGTAACATTTTTAAACGTTTGTAGGAAAAATATATACTAACGTATACACAATTTATAATTATTTTTGAACGCCGAACGATTGATATTACTATGCTAACATATTTTTTTCAAAAAAGTGAAAGGGCTAAAAAATTTTACGTGTGTCCTCCTTTAGCTCTCTGTCGAGTTGGCAACCCTAGCCTAAAGGTACGTTTTCGTAAGGACAAATCGAGGCGACTTGTTGGTTGGACATGTTTGCCGACCGACAAGTTGGTAAAATTGACAGGTGTTTATGTTGTCACTTGTCTGCAACGGACATGTCGAGAGAATGATCTTCGATTCGAAATCTGCAGTTTTCAAGATGGCAGATGATGAAGTAGTACAGGTTATATCAACTTTCATAGTGTTGGCAGGAAGTCATGCGATACTAGAAAGTC
Organism: Melanotus villosus; assembly: GCA_963082815.1. NCBI lineage: Eukaryota > Metazoa > Arthropoda > Insecta > Coleoptera > Elateridae > Melanotus > Melanotus villosus. The sequence goes on along the minus strand of OY720424.1, from coordinate 21,370,745 downwards.
AAAAAAGTCAAAACGGAAACGCAAAAGATTTTTTTTAGCGAAGAGGCGTTTGGAAGGTGCATATAGCTCGTTAATGAATGGTCTTCGCTTGCAAAGTGAATACGAGAACTTTGTTCGCATGTCTTTCACCGAGTTTGTACAGTTACTTCACGTAGTTGCGTCCCTATTATTAAAAATTGAGTGTTTACGTAGTGACAAACGAACGCCGACTCGACATGTGTGGCTAATTTTTGCATACGACATTAACATGTCGTCCGACTGTCCCGAAATGAAATGCATTTCGTTTACATTAGAACAGACAAGTCGGCGGACATGCCGGCCAACATGTTGCGTCCTTACGAAAACGTACCTTTTGACATACTTAAAACAAATTTTCAAAGCACTCTAGAGTTTTTTTTTAATGAACATACTTTAGTTAATACATAGATAGGTCAAAAATAGATATTAAAATATAATTTTGAATTTTTGAATCGGAAATTCTCGACATTGATTGCAATCGCAATAGTTTAATAAACTCACCGTATCTGGTTGCAATCCTAACTGCTCCAGACTTAATCCTGCTAGGACCTCATTAGAATAGTCACTAACTCAATGAACTTGACACATTTAGTTTAAATTTATATTTGCAATTACAGCGTCGATGAGAAGCATTGGCTCAAAATTTGAAAATCTGTTCACAAAGAAGAAGAAGGAGGTCGATGAATTAGTAGAAGAAAAAGAAAAAGAAACAAAAGAATTCCTTGATGACCAAGTCAACAAAACTGGGCAAGCTATTCATCAAACAAAGGAAGATGTTGGAAAAGTTACAAATGAAGCAGGTTAGTATTTAAATTAATCTTTAGGTTCGGACCCAACCACGACCGGAGCGTGGTTGGTGTTCAAGTCTAAGTAGAATTAAATTTAGAAGGGCAATCGATGTTGATAAGCTTAAATAAAAAAATTGATTTAATTTCAGTCGAAGATACGAAGAAGGCAGCAGCAGATGCTTTCGACCAACACCTTAAACGAGCAGAACAAGTTGTTGACAGTACGATTCAGAGCGCAAGTAAAACAGTCGATCAAAAATTAACCGATGCTAACCAATATATGGATAACAAACGGCAACAGATTCAAGGCGGTATCAATCAGACTAACCAGTACATCGATAATAAAGCCAAACAAGCACAACAAACCATAGATCAAACTAATAGCTATTTAAATAACAAAAAAGAACAAGCTGGCAACACGTTTGATCAGAAAGCCAACGAAGCAAACCAATACATGGATGATAAACGTCAACAAATCGATCAAGGTGTAAATCAATTCGACCAATATGTTGATAACAAGGCTAAAGAAATGGAGAAAGGTATAGAAAAAGGCATAGAAGATACAAATAAGTACATGGATAATAAAAAACAACAATTTGGTCAAAAATTAAACGAAGTAAACCAGTATGCCGATGCAAAAACGCGAGATGCTGCACAAGGCATTAATCAGGCTAATCAATATGTCGACAACAGAACCAGAGCAGTAGAGCAACAAATTGAACAGGGTATCAACAAGGCTGATACATACCTGGACAACAAAAAAGACCAATTCAATACAACCGTTGATCAGACATTACAAGATACTAATAAATACCTGGACAATAAAAGAGAGCAGGTTAAGCATGGAATGGAGGAAGCAAATCGACGTGCTCAAGAAGGAGGAAAGGAAATGGATAATATTAATGCAGCAATCTTTGCTAAAACGTCCAATCTTATTGCACATAAATAATTGAAATCTTGAAAAGAAATATTTTGTGTAAGCTTACGTTTAAAAATTTCCACTTTTTTATGAATTCTTGGTGTAATATTTGTATGTAACGTAACGCAAATATGCTTAATTTATATACGATTAGAGTATAGCACAATTTTTTTACAGGAAAAATGTATCTTGCCTTGTAATAGTTTCACCTGCCTCTGTTTTAACATGTGTCAATTAATTTTAAAACTGTTGATTACATATGTTTTAATTAGATTTAAGACCGATTCACACTGTCAATCTGATTATAGCTAACCAAGTAGCAGAGTGTCGGGAATAGAAAAAAATTTGATTAATCCGAAAATCCAAAACCTAAACCATTTTCTTTCTCTTAATGATGATCGTCTCTCTAATACTCCATGTAAAATACATGTCGTAATAGTTAAATCAGTAGCTGAAAGATGCTTAAACAATTGCATTGATCGACGCTAAATCGATTGATAACTGTTACATGAATAGTCCTTCACTGAATAAGTCTGATAGTGTGGATCAGCTTTTAAGAATATTAATTTAGGTTGTGCGTGCCTTCATAGGTGCTATTTGTAGAATGTGATTGTACTAACTGCATTAACCGTGCTGTGTTTAACTTAAAATATTTCACAATTTATAGAAATAAAATAATGATTAAACATGCAAAGCCTAAAAATAATTTAACAACGCAGCATTCTTAATCTAAACAAGAAATTAGACCGCACTATAGAGCTTGTATTTTTGATAGCAATATTCTAATAAAAAATTATATATAAGCTCATGCTAAGCAGTTAGATTATTTTTTATAAATGTATCTTCATACCTGTAAAAAACAATTTTTACAACTGTTGCAATATATGTAAATGTATTTTAGTAATTGTGTAGCAATGTAGTACATACACGAAACATACAAATAAAGATATGTTATTTGTGAAACTTGTTATTTATTTAAAAAAAATGATGTTGTTTTTTTAGTTTATTATAATATACAATCTGTCTCTTGGAACATTCAGTAGGAGTTTTGACAGTAAAGGACATAAATAAGACATGTAGCATCATGTAGGAAACAAACCAATATGATTGCATTTACAAAGCTAAAATGTTGTGAGTCTGGGCTGAACATCATCTTCTTCTAGTAGTGTCTCCACCAATTCGTTTGGATGGGCACTGAGGCGATTAACATAACGAACGCTATATTTTTGAATCTCATCTAGAATTGAGGAGATACCTAAGTCTTGCAAAATAACTTCATTTGGAACAAACCAAGAAGCGTTTACCATTGATCTTAGTACATTAGATTGAAATCGCCTTAAGATTTCAATATTGGAGTTACTTGCAGTTCCCCAGAGTTGTACACCGTAGCTCCAAATTGGTTTAATGATTACTTTGTAAAGCAGTATTTTATTTTCTATAGACCAGGGCTCCTCAAAGTGTGGGTCGCGACCCCATATGGGGTCGCGTAACTAAATTTGGGGGTCGCAGAAATTTTAGCAAGGCTAAAAAATTTCTGGACGCGTAACGACCGAAAATTAATTCACAACCAGTTTGGCAATACTGCACGTATATTATGTCTGTGAGTTAATGATAGTAAAATAACGTTTGTGCCAACTCGTCAATAATTGCAACTTGATCTATGCATTCTGTTGTCGCCTCTGCTTGCACAGTTGAGACTATTAATTGCATGTTGCATGTTCTGAATTATAGTGTTTTATCGTAAAAGTGTTCTACTGTTATTGGTGTTATTCCTTGACAAGTAAGTATAAAATTAATTGGCCCTTTCAACTTTTCACCTATATTTAAAAAAAATCAGATTCTTGAAAATAGATAGGGGTACGAGTAAAACGAAGTTAATTTTTATACATTTTTTTTATTTAATTTTTTTTAATTATGATGTTTATATTTCAGAGGAAAAATATTTTTTTGTTATGGATAAGTGGCTAAATTTAAACAGAAAGGATAAAAATTGTGATGACACTGCAGCAGATTCCTCGCTAGCGGGTTGTAGTAGTCGGAAAGTGGGACTTAACTCGACAAGAAAAAGAAAATATGACGATTCGTTTTTGTCATTTAGATTTTCTTATGTTAATCGTAATGAAGTGGAACAACCTATTTGCTTAATTTGTAATGAAGTTTTGGCTGCTGAGAGCATGAAACCATCCAAACTAAAATGATATCTTAGTACCAAGCATGCAACGTACTGCAATAAACCAAAGGAATACTTTGAACGACTTCTAAAATCCTCAAATACAGAAAAACAATGTTTTGAGAAATTTGTTACTGTCAATGAAAAGTATTTACTTGCATCTTACGAAACATCTTATTTAATTGCAAAAAATAAAAAGCCTTACACGATAGGAGAAGATCTGGTGTTACCTGCTGCAATAAAAATGACGGAAATAGTTCTTGGAAAAAAATATGGAGATGAAATTCGTAAAATTCCTTTATCGAATGATACTGTTTCCAGAAGAATTTCTGAAATTAGTAATGACCAATTACAGCAGCTTATTACTAGGCTTAAAAACAGCCCAAAGTTTGCAATTCAATTGGACGAAACAACTGATATTTCTAACTTGGCACAATTGTTAGTGTATGTAAGATATGCGTATGAAGGAAGTATACATGAAGAATTATTGTTTTGTCGTCCTCTGAGAGCACGCACAAGAGGGGAAGACATTTATCTTAAAGTTGATGAATTTTTCACAAATGAGGGTTTACAATGGAGTAGTTGCGTCGGTGTCTGTACAGACGGTGCTGGGGCAATGATGGGTGAGAATATTGGATTTATATCAAACATTAAAGCTAATGGCAATAAACATATCATTTTTACTCACTGCATGATCCATCGGGAAGCACTCGTAGCCAAAAAAATATCACCAGATTTAAATGCTGTGCTTTGCGATGCTATCAAAATTATTAATTTCATAAAAAGCCGAGCCCTTAACAGTCGCCTATTTTCAAACCTTTGCAAAGATATGAATTCCGATAACCAAACCTTATTGCTACATGCAGAAGTACGTTGGCTTTCAAGAGGACGAAGTTTATACAGATTATTACAGTTCAAAGATGAAGTTGTTATATTTTTAACTGAGCAGAAATCCGATTTTGTTAATTTTTTTCACAATGAGTTATGGCTTTTAAAACTGTATTATTTGTCAGATATTTTTGAAAAATTGAATGATTTATTAAACATGTCACTTCAAGGAAAGAATTGTAACATGTTTACATTAAAATATAAAATTGAAAGTTTTATTAAGAAAGTGAACATATGGAAAAATACAGTGGAAAATGGATCTTTAGAAATGTTTACAGCTATAGATGCTTTTATAATTGAAAATAACCTTTCCAAAGATTTAATTCTAAAAGTTATAATTGATCATTTGAAGTGTCTGGAGACACAATTTCAAAAATACTTTCCTTCAAATTTTGATGTTGAAAAAGAAAATTGGGTTCATAAACCATATTCAATTGAAATGATTAATGTCAGTCATTTACCATTAAACGCTCAAGAAGAATTTGCCGAGTTATCGAGCGACACAGGTTTGAAACTTGAGTTTTCCAAAAAATCGTTAAATGAATTTTGGTTGGGGATTCGGATAGAATTTCCAATACTTTCTGAAATGGCCCTAAACATACTTCTACCATTTTGTACTACGTATTTCTGTGAAGCGGCATTTTCAGCATTAACATTTATAAAATCAAAAAATCGGTCAACTCTGCAAAACGTTGAAGAAGCTCTACGTCCTGCAGTATCAAATATTGATCCAAGATTTAAGTCTTTGTGTAAAAGTAAACAAGCACAGCACACCCAGCTCATTAATATGAATATTTGGCTTTGTTTTTAATACATGGTAAAATAATATTCCTATGTATGCCAAAGAATTGTTTTCGAATAAATTTTCTTTATGATTTATTACCAACAAATGTTTTAATTCGTATTCCTAGTTTATATGCCTCTATAACCAGGGTCGCGAAAATATTTGCTCGGGTAAAAGGGGTCGCCAAGTGGAAAAGTTTGAGAAGCCCTGCTATAGACAACCGTGACTTTCAACCTAAGAGCCAATATATTTTTTGCATTTTAAGACCTAACTGCTTCCTTTTCATAAAAATGTGTTTTCTCTAAGTCTAGGTCAATCATCGGTCTAAGTGTAAACCCAAATATTTAACGTTTTCTTCCTGCGGTATTTGTGTACCGTTAAGCAAAATGAGTAGGGGGAGGGGGAATTACAGAAACAGAAAAAGTGTAAAGGCCCCATTTTAAAAAACGGAGGTACAATAGATAGTGGAAATACATTACAAATGACGAGCAGGCAACAATTTGGAATGAGAAAGCAAATGAAAAAGGATTTAACGCAGATAAAGAAAAATATGAAACTAGAAAAACCAAAATGGATAGGAGTGGAGGACAAAACGGTGCTACTATAAAGATAGATTATAAGTAATGGAATGTAAAAGGATTAAATGGCAAGGCGAGCAGGAAATTGTAGGAGAGTTCGAAAAAGCTGACTTAAATTACTAGGCTTGACAGAAACCAAGAAAAAAGGAATGGGAAGCATAACAATGAATAATTGGCACTGCATGATATATAGCGGTGTGCAGCAATCGAAACATGCCCAAGCAGGAGTAGCGGTCATAATACACAAGGATTTCATACAAGAAATTATCAAATGATATTTTATCTCAGAAAGGCTGATAAGAGTGGATTTCGGAAAAACAGAGAACCAAAAACTTACAATGATTGTTGGATATGGCCCAGCTGAAAATGAAGCAAAAGAAAAGAAGGATGCCTTCTGGGATAAGATACAGGACGAAATAGACACTGTCAGCGAAAATCTGATTGTTATGGATGACTTAAATGGAAGAGTTGGGTCCAGTGAAGTAAATGATTATCCAGTAGGCAAATTCAGAGAATCAATTAAAAACAGTGACGGTCAAAGGATTATACCTAGACTTTTGTATAGCTAACAATATGCGTGTTTGCAATACTTTCTTCAAACATAAGAATATCCATAAGTTTACAAGAGTAGGATGGACAGCAGAAATAAAATCAATTATAGACCTCATTTTAATACCAAATAAATGCTGCAAACTGATAGAAGATGTACGTGTTAAAAGAGGATTCGAAATTGGTTCTGATCATTATTTGGTGGTAGTTAAGACGAAAAACTGAAAACGAAAAATGGACAAAGAATCAAAGAAGGAAAACTACATTCAACCAAATATCAAGGTGTACAAACTACAACATTTTATGGAAAATATTCTAAGACATAACATATAGGGTAGCTGAAGAAGTCTGTGGTACGATTGCAAGGAGAGGGGCAAAGTGTACAGCATACGGTAGAATAATGATATAAAAATAGAGGTACAGAAGAAGAAACTGTGGAAAACGTACCTAAGTAACAAAACAGTTAGTAATTAACTAATTTTGAAAGATACAAACAACAGTTACAGAGGCAAAGTCAAAAAGGTGGGAAAAGTTTGGGCACAAAATGGAAGCTGACAGTAAAGGTAATGCAAAGCTGTTATTTAGAACATTAAAGAACTTAAGGAGGGACAACACTAATAGTAATATGGTGAAGTGTATAGAAGACATGGAAGGAAATTTGCTAGTTACGGATGCGCAGATAATTGCAAGATGGAGGCAATACTTCGCCGATATTATGTGAGCTGATGAAAATGTATATGTACACGATACTCAAGAACACGTAGGCGAAATCAATAAGGATAACGAACTAGCACAGCAGGAATTTAAAGAGGCAAATGAAAAATTAAGCAACGGGAAAGCAGCAGGGTATAATAACATCAAAGCAGAGCTGATTAAATGTATGAAAGGTGAAGTACAACAACTATTGTATAAAATAATGAAAGTCGTATTCCAAAAGACTGGTCTTTAGCAACTATTTTGCTCCTTTTCCAAAAAGGAAATCTGAATAAATATTCTAATTATAGAGGAATTTCTATACTCACTATTGCTAGTAAGATATACGAAATAATACTTGAAACAAGATTAAGAAAAGTATTTGAAGTAACTTTAGATCAGGACGAGGTACAACAGATTTAGTTTTTACCGTGAGGTAGCTGATTGAAAAAGCAGTTACTTAACAACATATTTGTACTTAGACTTTGTTCACCTGGAGAAGGCTTTCGACACTATGTCAATATAGTCCGTCCGTTCGCTGCAAAAAAAGGCCTGTCTCGATTTTTTGCTGGCGCTTTGTCAGTAGGTGCAGGAGAGCGGGGTGAACAAAGGGTACTATGTCCGGGTGGTGGAAGCGGTAATGTGACCTGTTAAATTCAAATTGAAATGTTACATCGATGTTTTGTTGAGACTTTTCGCTTGCAATGTGAAATATGTTTCCAGACATCGAGAACAATCCAAAAATACCTCTGCCAGCGTTTTCTGTGGTCAGGTTCGGCACCTAGGCCCTGCTTCCGGAAAATCCGGAAAAACGGCTCTCAGCGCCATGATGTAATGGTGAGACTTTTCAACGAAATTCGGGATATAGCTTAACCGTGGGTTTTCTGAAGTTAATGTGCTATTGCCAGGGTTTTTTTGTGTCACCGAAAGGGGTAATATGCAAGAAAGTGTTTTGCAACTTGGTCTAACGTAAACTGTTTTTTACCAAGGGTGTAAAACCGGAACCAATAGTGAAAAAAAAGTTTTTTATCTTTCAAAATGTTTGTATGACTCTTAACTAAAAATATTACCCTTGCAAGCGTTTTTTATCCAGTAGTTTTACCCCATTTACCCCTACATGCACCCCCATAGGTACTCCGGGTTTTGGGCGCAGGCTACTACTACAAAACTTCTGGATAAAAAACGCTTGCAAGGGTAATACTTTTAGTTAAGAATCATACAAATATTTTGAAAAATAAAAAACCTTTTTTCAACTATTAGTTCCGGTTTTACACCCCGGGCAAAAAACAGTTTACGTTAGGCCAAGTTGCAAAACACTTTTTTGCATATTACCCCTTTCGGTGACACGAAAAAACGCTGGCAATAGCACCTTAGCTTCAGAAAACCCACGGTTAAGCTATATGCCGAATTTCGTTGAAAAGTCTCACCATTACATCATGGCGCCGAGAGCCGTTTTTCCGGACTTTCCGGAAGCAGGGTCTAGGCGCCGAACCTGACCACAGAAAATGCTGGCAGAGGTATTTTTGGATTGTTCTCGATGTCTGGAAACATATTTCACGAACAAAACATCGATGTAACATTTCAATTTGAATTTAACAGGTCACATGACCGCTTCCACCACCCGGACATAGTACCCTTTGTTCACCCCGCTCCCCTGCACCTACTAACAAAGCGCCAGCAAAAAATCAAGACAGGGTTTTTTTGTAGCGAACGGACGGACTAATACCAAATATCTGGAATATTTTGGAGCTAAGAGGAGTGGGAAATAAGCAAGTAACCAACAGTCAGAGGGTGTGAAGCAAGGAGGTGTCCTATCTTATTTATTACTATGATGGATGAAATAGCTAGCGAATGTCGGCCGTACCGCAAAAAAGTACGCGTGGGCATCATAAATCTTCACAAATTCTGGTGTCAGAATTGTTATATTATGCTGATGACTTAGTGATTATAGCGAAATCACAAAGGAATTTACAGAACAACATTAATGCGTGGAATAATGGTTTTAGTAAATATCATTTAAACATTAATGTCGATAAAACTGAAGTATTAGTAATAACAAAGAACGAAATTCATGTAAATGTGAACGTGCAAAACAAGATTATTAAGCAATCAGAAAATTTTAAATATCTAGGATCTTTCTCAATACGCAGGGGGAGTTAGAACCAGAAATAGACAATAGGATAACGAGTGCTACTAAAGTTTACTCTGCCCTTAATAAAGCATTTATTCAGAAAAAGGGGGTAAATATGGACACAAAAATACAGCAAACGCAAATTACAGAGTCAAATTCTTGGATGCGCAGTAAACATCGTTCATGAAAAGGCGTTACCTTTTATGCAGTACAGCGAAGCTACATCACGTTGATTCTTCCATTTGCTATATTTCTTATATTTGAACAATGAAATGTCTTAGGTAATATAAAACAGAAACGCAGTTTTGATATAAGTTTTAAAATTTTCAATGCGTTTTGATGTATGTATTTCTATACATCGAGAGCAGCCGTAATTCTAACGGTAGTAGCGCTGTACTTGTACTTCGTCGTTGCCGACTCTCGGACGGACTCGCTTATTGCACGAGGTAAGCTGCGCAGTGAATTTGCCTCTGTAATTTACGTTTGCTGTAAGAGTGTTTAATAGTGTGTATGTACCGGTGCTAATGTATGGCTGTGAACCTTGGGTGATATGATAAGCGATAAAAATAAAATTCAAGCATGTGAGATGCATTTTCTTAGAGCGGAAATTGGAGTGACTAGAAGTCACAGAATTACAATAACACTGTACGTGAGTGGTATAACATTAAACCAGTCTTAAACAAAATTGAAAGAAGACAATTGATTGGTTTGGTCACATGGAACGAATGGATGAACGAAGAAAGGTGAAGCAAATATGCAAAGCGGGGTTGACCAAGACCTGGAACAATGAAATAGAAAAAGCGTTACAGAAGAGAAAGATCAACTGGAGATAAGCAGAAACGATGGCATGAAATCAAAAAGCATGGAAAAATTTCTACTCTAGTACCTCTACACCGTAAGGCAGATGAGGATGTGTGGGAAGGTATCTCTTCTTAGGGTAAAAGTCATGTGTACCAATTTACTTTCGTTAACCTTGATACGCCATTTATCAAATCAGAGTTTTAGTTTTTGCAAATAATCCTGGAGATATTGACTTGCTGCATTGGGTTCAGAGTGAGATGAAAGTACTGCATTGTCATCTGCAAATGTGGTTATCATGGTAAAATTAGTGGTGGGAAGATCGGTTGTAAAAAGTACCTATATACAGTATGTCCCCGGATTGAGTTTACAATAGGTATGATTGACCAAAAATTTTCGAATTGGAATTTCATATTTTAGGATTCCGCCCTGCTTGGTCTGAAACTTATTTTTAGTGTACTTTCGATTTTTTTAAATCAAGTAGGCCTTTACAGTTGAGCAATAACTCTTTTCGATTCAGGTAAAGTACCTTTTCCGCTCACGGTACACCAAAGTGTTACTAAGAAAAGTTGATCAGAATGAAAAGTTATGGCGATGTACAAATTTTCAGAACGATCGGCCGACTTTGATAAAATTCATTATTTGTCAATTTCGTTTCAGGTAAAGTACTGTTTCCATTCACAGTACGCCAATATTTTACTAAGAAAAGTTGTTCAGAATAAAAAGTTATGGAGTTATGCAAATTTTCAGAATGATGGGCCTACTTTGATAAAATCCAGTATTTGTCAGTTTCCTTTTGTGTCAACTTCATTTTCAAAGTAGGCCGATCATTCTGAAAATTTGCGTAACTCCATAACTTTTTATTCTGAACAACTTTTCTTAGTAAAATATTGGCGTACTGTGAATGGAAACAGTACTTTACCTGAAACGAAATTGACAAATAATGAATTTTATCAAAGTAGGCCGATCGTTCCGAAAATTTGTACATCGCCATAACTTTTCATTCTGAACAACTTTTCTTAGTAACACTTTGGTGTACCGTGAGCGGAAAAGGTACTTTACCTGAAACGAAAAGAGTTATTGCTCAACTGTAAAGGCCTACTTGATTTAAAAAAATCGAAAGTACACTAAAAATAAGTTTCAGACCAAGCAGGGCGGAATCCCAAAATATGAAATTCCAATTCGAAAATTTTTGGTCAATCATACCTATTGTAAACTCAATCCGGGGACATACTGTATAATAACGTGCTCAGCACACTACTCTAGGATACTCTTGTGTTTATAGAAACTAGAGACCTGTAACTATCTCTGTATCTGACAACAAAGTGCCTGTAAGTTAAATATGATTTGATTATTTCATAATTCGAGGGGAATGCTCTTTTAATTTTGTATAGTAGGCCCTGATGCCACACTTTATCAAAAGCTTGTGTGATATCGATGCAGACAGCCGAACAGTCACGTTTATCATTAAAATCTTTTAAGATTTTGTCTACAACTCGGTGCACCTGTTCGATTGTGGCATGGTTTTTCAGAAAACCAAACTGGTGATTAGGTATAAGGTGGTTATCTAAGATTATAGGTGTTAGTCTTTTTAAGAGCAGTTTTTTGAAAACCTTGCGGCAGCAGGCTAATTGGTCTGTACGAAGTTAGTTCAGTAATTGGTTTGCCAGGTTTGGGTATTAGTATAATTTCTGCAACTTTCCATTGTTCTGGAAAATGTCTTAAATTCAATACTGCATTTAGTAGATAGATAACGAATTTGAATCCTTTTTCCAGCAAACTGTGGCTGTAATTAGGTCGTAGCTAGGAGATTTTTGAGGATTTAGCTCTGACATGATAACTTGACTTGTTTAATTTTGAACTTAGTGGTTGGTAGGCTCAATTGAAAAGGTGCTTCTAAGTAATGTCGAATTTCATTTTCTTCTTCTGGTGTAGCTCTAGAATCAAATGATGTGAAAACTGATTCCAAATGGTTGGCAAAAGCATGAGCCTTTTTCTGATCACTTCTCGCCCAAGCATTATTTGTAAGATGCAGAGGTGTTACATGACCCAGCGGTTACTTTGGTTTTTTTGTAGCTCTCCAGAGTATTTTGTAGTTTCAGCTGGTGACAAGTGTTGTAGGTAATTTTGCACCGATTTGTTCTTGATATCATAAAGAAGTTGTTTTAGCTCCGATGTTATATGCTTAAGCCTTAGTTTAGAACTACTCTAAAGCTTCGTTCCTGTTGTGACATAAACTTATCAAAAGGATAATAAAAGCCATAAAACCTTGTACACTTTATTTTTACGGTTTATGTAACACTGTTTGGGCTTGTAAGTATGGAACTCTGTTTTTCTTTCAGTTAAAGCCTTAATTATGATGATATATTTTTCAAAAGTTTTGGTAAGATTTTTACGTCATCGTTATTTAGTATTTTTAATATGTATTCATTTTTTGCGATAGTTTCCAATAGTCGCACTAGCGGCTCGATGATTTTAATACCTGATAGGAATATTGGAGGTGGGTTGGGTTCCTTAGATTCTGGGTCTTTATCCTGATCTTCGTTTGATTCTGTTTGACTGTCGTTTAAGGGCTGAAATCGTTTTTTAGGATTCAACCAATATTCTGATTGTTTAGTCGACTTAAATTGCCTCTGTGTGCTATCACTGGTATCTTTGCGGCCTCGTTTTTTTGGTTTCAACTGTTTGCCACTCAGGTTCATGGGATGATTGGTTTGTTAATGATTAATATATAGCTGCATTGTTATGGTGAATCAGGTTTGTTGATGGAGTTTACAGAATATTACTTATGGTAAAATTTGATTGAAAATTATTTGCTGGCATGTATTAATAATGAATTGGTTGCTGTAAAAAGCCACAGTAATTGTTTATTTCTTTGTGTTACTTACTGGAGAAATAAGTGATCACGGCAGATTTTAAATTGAAGCAGCTCACACGATAATTCATTTTCGCTAATTGCACTTAGAGAACAACTTTACACCTCAAAAATCAGATGACCAACTCATTAAAAATTTTAGTGAAGCTTTATAAAGTTTATTTCAATATACATGTACTAAAACATCAAGTTTTACAAATTTTAATTTTTACTTTAAAGAATACCATATTCCACTCACAAAAAATAAATTCAATAGTCATACTGAAAACATAATAAGCTTACTGAAGTAGTACTTAATTTAAAATCGACATAAATTTATCTCTGACTTGTATCTCTCGGTCTATATACAATGCCTCTGCTTTTCATTTCTCTTACTATACCAGCTGGAAGTCGCCCAGACACAGAAATTGCATACACTCCTTTGCAGAAACGATCTACGATAAAACATATTTAATATAAAATGATTTATACCAACTTAACGAATTACTTACTTATTCTTTGCCATTTGCATACCCAGCTATCTTCTGGGCTCATTGCGGCAATCATTCTGCAAAAAAAGTACATAAACGAAATATCAAGTTTAAACGGTTAAATAAAAGTTATTGGTAAAACTATCCAATAGACACATATCTGCAATATAGGGTTTTTCAAAAGTAAGTCGTATTTTGAAATACTGATATTTTTATCAATCATTGAGCAATTTGAAAATTAAAAATGCCTGTATGTGCAGAAAGAAATGGGATTTATTAAAAATATTACATTTATCGTAAATGTTGTATGTGGCCGCCATTTTCTTCTTGAACAAGAAGTAACCTTTCTTCAATACTATAAACCGCAGCTCTGAGGTCTGCTGGAATAGCTGCTATGTTTTGTGTAATGGATTCCTTCAATTGATCGATTGAATTAGGTTTGGTTAAAAATACCCTTTCTTTTAGATATCCCCATAACAAAAAATCAGCAGGGTTAAGATCTGGCGATCTTGCAGGCCAAATTACAGGAAATTGCCTACTGATAATACGGTCTCCAAAATTTTTCCTTAAAAACTGTTTTACTGGATTAAAGATGTGCGGAGGTGCACCATTCTGCATAAATATGATATTTTCAATGTCGTGCTCTCGTAATAATGGTATTGCATAATCACGAAGCATATTCAAATAACGTTGTCCATTTACTGTAACTGCGTTTGTTCGTCCATCCATAATCTGTTCAAAAAAATACTGACCTATGATAAACCGTGATGTAAAGCCGCACCAAAGGTAACTTTTGAATCGTGAAGTCCTTGTTGAATGACCGAATGCGGATTATTGAATGACCAAATTCGACAATTATGTGTGTTCACATCACCATTAAGTTGAAAGTGTGCCCCGTCAGTCCAAAAAACATTATCAAGCCATGTGGATTCACTTGCATTTCCACTATTGTACGCAGGGCAAAATCAGTTCGTATAGCTTTATCAGCTTCCTTCAGTTCGAACAGAACTTGCATTTTATATGGATACATTTTAAGTTGCCTTCGACGAATGTGCCATATTGTGGTGTTACCCATCTCGACGTCCTGCTATTTTATTGACACTAGATGTTCTATATTCGTTTTCATTTGCTAAATTTTCCGTTTCTTGTAAAACTTCAGCAACTGCAACATCTGTTGCCACAGGGGGTCTTCCTGATTTCTTTTTATCCATAACAGAACCACTTTCTTCAAATTTTGCTACCAGCTTTTGAAAAGCTCTCAAAGTGCATGGGCCGTCTCTTAGACCGTTACGAGTACGAAAGCCTGCCGAGAAACTCCGTCCACATTCGTAATAACATTGGACAAGTCCAATGCGAGTTTGCAGAGGCAAAACCATTTCTTTTCACAAAAGAAATTGTGTTCTAATGTGAAAAACCTGTGAAGATACTTGCATACAATGTTATTTTTCGTTCAATTGTTTTAAACAAATTTGTTGCTATGATGACCAAAAAGTGAAAATAAAAAAATCCCGTTTTCCTTGTGACGTGATACTGTCCTTATTTTCAAACAAAAATGTATAAAAATCAGCCACGATACGAGTAGTTTAAAATACTACTTACTTTTGAAAAACCCTATACAGGGTGCCCGGATTTCGTAGGGACAACATGGGTAACTTTTGTATTTGAAGAGATAGAGAGATGGTTAAATTAGCAAAAAGGTGCAGGTTCGAGAGCTCATTAAGAATCCATTTTCACATTTTACTTGTCATGGCCCACTTGTTTAAAATTTTAAAAAAACCATAATCTCCTAATTTCTTTTATTTGCCGTAACTTTTTTGTTACTTAAGATATTGAGATGCGGTTTGAACTAATTTGCATGGTAATTTAAATACTTTTCTTTGCACTTAATAAAACCAATTTCATTTGTGCAAATTTTTAGTAATCTAACCTAACCTCAAAATTTTAAATTGGTACTATGCAATTTTTTTGATCCTTTTAAGAGAGATTTTTTTTCTGAATGCAATGATGTATCACATGATATGTAAACTTCTTCAAAATTTTGAAAAACAGAGCTTATTCTTTTTACGGGCAGATCTCACTAGTGTGCCATGATTTTTGTTTCGAAACATAATTTCACAGATAAAGCTAGGTTCATGCACTAGCGATTCGCGATTTGCGGAATGCGATTTCCGCAAAATTTTGGGGTGTTTTTACCAGCTAGTTCATGCAGTAGCGATTTCACTCGCAGAAAGTAATAACTTTTCATGACCGAACAGGGTGTTTTGTAGGTTGATAGAAGTACTTTAACAATTCTGACATTTTGTTTCTTGTTGTATGCTCAAGTTTCAACAAATATAAACAACAGTATTGGTTTTTAATCGAATTCGTAAACACAATCAAAGACAATCAATGTATTCTATGCAACCAACACAACTAGTTTAAGGTTATGTTAAAAATAAATAAAAACGTGTTCTACAGTCAACAACGCGTCGATGAACGCATGCGCAGTTCAGAATATAATCAGCGGAAATAGCAAAATATTGAAATCGTTCCCAAGTTCTGCGGAAATCGCAGAATCTTGAAGTACCTAGTAAATTGCCGCTTAAACTGCGTTCAAATTTAACCAATCAGAACAAAAATCGCTTTCCGCAAATCCCGAATCGCTAGTGCATGAACCTAGCTTAACGTGATAAACAAAAAACAAAGTTATTGTGATCATGGCACTAGTGATTTCTGCCTGTAAAAAGAATAAGCTCAGTTTTTCCAAATTTTGAAAAAGTTTCCATATCATGTGATACATCATTGCATTCAGAAAAAAATTCTCTCTTAAAAGGGCCAAAAAAATTGCATGGTACCAATTTAAAATTTTGAGGTTAGGTTAGATTACTAAAAATTTGCACAAATGAAATTAGTTTTATTAAGTGCAAAGAAAAGTATTTAAATTACCATGCAAATTAGTTCAAACCGCATCTCAATATCTTAAGTAACAAAAAAGTTACAGCAAATAAAAGAAATTAGGAGATTTTGGTTCTTTTTTAAATTTTAAACAAGTGGGCCATGACAAGTAAAATTTGAAAATGAATTCTTAATGAGCTCTCGAACCTGCACCTTTTTGCTAATTTAACCATCTCTCTATCTCTTCAAATACAAAAGTTACCCATGTTGTCCCTACGAAATCCGGGCACCCTGTATATCACACCCATTCTCAAAATAGGGAAAGAGTCGCGAGTGATCGAAAATGGATGCATGTCCTCAGAACGGTCACGTTATTTTCAGCTGAAATCTTATTAATAACACTATCAGTAGTGTGTATTTATTTGTGTGGTATTAAATAAAAATCGCAATAATTTATAAACAAATAAGTTAACATCAACAACAAGAGGGGCTGTCGGAAGGGTACCGCAATAATAGCAATGGTTAATGATAATGATAAACGTGATAACAGTGAACTTTCTCCGCCAGTAGATAACAGTAAATACTATGTGCTTCAAAATGAAAATTCCTCGCAAATAATTTACCGTGGATGCAATGCAACAATATCTATACAGGGTGTTAATACTAAGTCGTTACACCCGAAAATGGCAGTTAGAACTCATTAACACAAACAACTTTTCTTAGTTCCAATTTTTGATTTGGTGCCCCGGTTCGTAGTTATTGGAGTTCTTTTGTTTTTCGAAAAATCGTCATAACTCCCTCATTTTAAGGACTATTGAAAAAAAACAAAAATTTTCAAAATTAGCTTTCGGCTCTCTAAAACATTTGCATTTACAATTATTTTTTGAAAAAGTGGAAAGTGTAATAGAAAAGAAACAGTTAAGCTGGCTAGGACATATTATAAGGATGAAAGAAGAAAACTTGGTGCAACAGATATGGGATATGGGTTGTGACAAAAAACGATCAAAAGGGAGGCCAAGGACAACATGGAATGGACATATTGAAAAAATACTGAAGAAAGAAGGAAGCAATCTCAATCAGGCAAAAACACTAGCAAAGGACAGGAAAAAATGGAAGGTAGAAGAGGGAAGCAGATAAGTAAGTAAGTATTATTTTTTTATTTTTTCAAATAACAAAATGGCGATCGAGCAAAAATTTCAAAACAAGATTTTTTGATAACCACTCCATCGATTTTTGAAAGTAAAACATTTATAAAATCCTTGAACTATCTACTACAACATTTGTCCTAAACATTTTTTTCAATCTATCCAAAAAAAGTCTTTATTCATTTACTTGAATTACAGATAAATACAGGGTTCGTCAGTGAAGCGGGAAAATTTAAAACTCCTGTATCTACATAAGTTTTTATTTGAGCATTAATGTTTTTACAGTTTTCTGTTAAGTTGGACTTGCCATTTTATTTTTTTTTAATTAACGCTTGACAGATGGGCACTATTACGATCTACGCACTCTTGTAGTCTTACATGGGAAACCGTTGCATAGTCCGAAGGTGACAGTATGGTGTGCACTTTCATCATCTGGCATTATTGGACCATTATTTTTTTAAGACGATCGAGGAAATGCTACAACCGTTAGTGCAGTTCGTTACACAAACGTGGTCACAACATTTTTGATGTCAGAGGTGGTTCGATTTCCACAGATGGTTCCAGCAAGACGGTGCTACCAGTCATACTGCTTTAAGGAAACTCTTTCCGAACCATATCATATCAAAAAATGCAGACATTGTTTGGCCTGTTAGATCTCCTGATTTGTCCGCATGCGACTTTTTTCTTTGGGGCTGGCTCAAGAGCAAGGTGTACGTCGAGCGACCGCAAACGTTACCGGAAGTAAAACTAAAAATTCAAGAAGAAGTTGCACGTATTACACCGGAAATGTTACGGCGAGTAATGGAAAATTTTCGAGTAAGACTACAAGAGTGCGTACATCGTAATGGTGCCCACCTGTCAAGCGTTATTTTTAAAAAATAAAATGGCAAGTCTAACTTAACAGAAAACTGTAAAAACATTAATGTTAAAATAAAAACTTATGTAGATACAGGAGTTTTAAATTTTCCCGCTTCACTGACGAACCCTGTATTAACAAACTAAAAAATCACTTAAAACGAAGTAGTTTCCTGCCATTGAACAATTAAACAAAAGAAGATTAGATTTGACAAGTACACTATTTTTAATACATTTACAAAATGGCCACCATTCGCAACAACGCAAGCCCGGCAGCATGCTTTAATGTTGGTGGAGACCTTCGCAAGGACTGCCTGCTTCTCTTTTATATATTCTGCTGCAGCCACTATTCTAGCCACTAGTTCTAACTCTGTGTTCACCGGTGTCTCGTATACAGAAGTCTTCATCTAGTGGAGTTAGGTCGGGGCTCCAGGCTGGCCACGCAATAGGACCTCTCCTCCTAATCCACTTATTTGGGTATTCTCGATTTAGCAATGCCTCTCGCGTTGTGTGAGCCGGTGCCCCATCATTCTGAAACTAAAGTCTCCGTCTGATGTTTAATGGCAAGTCCTCAAGAAGCTCCGGTAGCACAGTATCTAAGAAAATAAAATAATTTTCCCCGTTCAAGCGGTTTGGGAGAAGGTAAGACCCGATTACGTGCTCCCCTACGATTACCCCTTTCGATTACCCTTGTGCTCGTCGATGGGTCATCTTCAACAATATCAAGTACAGCCTCTTCAAATCCAGGGGTTTGACGTAATCTGTTGGCGTTCCCACCAATTGTTGGGTAAAAACAACTAGCCTTTGACAAACGTCTACAACTTTTTTTTTATGGCTACTTGGTTGTTGACGATTAGGGTATCTTCTGCGATAGATTCTTCTAGCTTCCTGTGCATTACGCCTTGTCTCCCCAAAAACCAAAAGCATGTCAAGAAGTTCAACGTTTTGATCATAGTTCATTTTTACGTACAAATTATGCAAAATACGCACACAAATGATTAACTTTAAAGTATTTAAATTTGTAACATACAAACTAGAAAACATATACGTGCATTAAGTTTGAAGTATCTTGTTCGGCTTTGTGTACTTGTCAAATCTAATCTTCTTTTGTTTCATTGTTCAATGGTAGAAAGCTACTTTGTTTTAAATGGTTATTTTAGTTTGTTAATACTTATCTGTAATTCAAGTAAACGAATAAAGACTTTTTTTCACTACTAGTATCAGAAGATGTCATTATTGACCTTATTTTCGAGCCCAGAAGATGAATTTCTCTCCTAGTGGTCAATAATTTTTTATTATTGACTACTGGTTAATAATAAAAACAATTGCTATGCGCTTAGGTGCCTATTTTAAATATGTTTTACCCAAATGTCAATTGAAATTAACCTCTCCCCTTGTTTTCGAGCAGGGCTATTTGATTTTTGTGGATATTTAGAAATAAATATACGCATCTGTCATTTTATTTTTTATTTATGTAAAAATGATTAATTAAAAGGAATAAAGGTGCTAGTAGTGAAAAAAATAGTATATAAACCACGGTAGAGAAGACTTTTCTCAGCCTCACAACTTATTTCCCTCCATGCTTCGCATGTCGGGAAATAATACTGCTCGGCTGAGAAAAATGTCTTCTCTACCTTGGTCTATAATATACTATTTTTGGATAGATCGAAAAAAATGTTTAGGACAAATGTTGTAGTAGATAGTTTAAGAATTTTATAAATGTTTTACTTTCAAAAATCGATGGAGTGGTTGTCAAAAGATCTTGTTTTGAAATTTTTGCTCGATCGCCATTTTATTTGAAAAAATAAAAAATAATTGTACATGCAAATGTTTTAGAGAGTCGAAAGCTAATTTTGAAATTTTTTGTTTTTTTTCAATAGTCCTTAAAATAAGGGAGTTATGACAATTTTTCGAAAAACAAAAGAACTCCAATAACTACGAACCGGGGCACCAAATCAAAAATTGGAACTAAGAAAAGTTGTTTGTTTTAATGAGTTCTAACTGCCATTTTCGGGTGTAACGACTTAGTATTAACACCCTGTATATTTCCATGAAAACCAAATCTCAAAACACAGCTAAAAAACACAAAATACTAGAATACCAATATACCTGCATGAAGGTGATAACTAGGCATAGGATTTCTATGCATTTGCATGTTTTTTCTGCTTATAGCAAACATATGCAGAGTTATATTTCTACATGTTTAAGCCACATATGTATCACATACAGGGTGGTGACTCGAACACCCGAACATAGGGATTTAACATGTAAAATCATATTTTCGTAATTTCCTGCTCCCCTAATTATTTTAGGTAAAAAAGCTTCAAATAAAAGTTGTAGAGCATAACATTCTGCATCTGAATCAATAAACAAAATTAATTTTGCGTGCCTTGTAACCTCAGAAATTAGGAATGAAAATGGCGTAAATCACCCCAAAAATAGCGATAGCCATGGAATTGAAATAAAAATTAACAAATGTTAACGGTTTATCTGTCAAGTTACGCTGCGTTAGTTTAATTTTATTATTACTTGTAATTACTGTTGAAGTGAAAATATGGCCAACAATTATACAATAAGTGAAAAAAATCAATTTTTAAAGTTTTTTTATAGTGGTAATAGTATAAGACAAGTGCGAGATCTATTTGCGAATTTATATCCTCATAGACCAATTCCGTCGACATCAACAATCCATACCATCATCAATAATCAAACAAAATATGGGTCAGTGTTCGTCCCTTGCAAGAGTTGCACTAAAAAACAAATAAATATTGTACCAGAAGAAGATATTGAAGCTGAAGATCATAACGCTAACGAAATCAATGTATTAGCTGCGGTATCAAATAATCCAAATGTGAGCCTTAGAGAAATTGGATCTGGATTAGGTTTGCACCACACCACAGTGCTAAAAATATTAAAAAAACACAAATTTAAATCTTTTAAATTTTCCGTGCACCAAGAAATTTTTGAAGAGGATAAATTTAAGCGTATGTCATTTTGCGAAAAAATCATGGAAATGGCGAATATGGACAGAAATTTTATACAGAATATTTGTTTTTCGGACGAGTCTACATTTAGCATAAATGGAGAGCCGAATCATCGAAATTTTCGGAGCTGGTACCAAGAAAACAAATATTTAGTATTAAATAATCACTCCCAATACAGAGCAACTGTTAATGTTTGGATTGGAATATTGGGGTCTAATATTATAGGACCTTTCTTCATTGATGGAAGAATGAATGCCGAAAAATATTTGGAGTTACTCCAGACCGAGATTGGACCAGCTATAGACAACGTTGCGGGGGGAAATATAATTTGGTTTCAACAGGATGGCTGCCCGGCTCATTGCACAAATGAAATTAGTTTATTTTTAAATCAGTGTTTCCCAAATTGCTGAATAGGACGCACTGGACCAGTAAATTGGCCAGCTCGATCCCCAGATTTATCGCCGAATGACTTCTTTTTATGGGGACATTTGAAATCTCAGATTTATAAAACTAGGCACGTAAATGTAGACTCGCTAAAACAAAAAATAATAGAAGAATGTAGGAGAATTACAAACCGGCAATTAGCTAATATGCGAGGAAATTTTTATAATCGGCTTGGATTTTGTTTAGCAAATCAAGGAGGGTTATTTGAGCATTTAATTTGAAAGATGTCATTATTACTATTACCTACCTACCGATTTAATTTACAAAAAAGAATATTATCTTTTGTTTATGCAAATTATTTAATAATATAAATTATAATTTAACATTTATATTCGTATTTCCTTGTAATAATAACTAATTACAACAATGTGTTGATTACAATAATTAAAATACAAATTATAATAAAAATTGATTTAAGAATTAAATTTTCTTCTGCTCTTAATTAAAAGTAATTAGGTACTCCAATATTATTAATTATTAAAAATGAGTATAATACCGTATTTAATGGCAAAATATGCATGGTCCAGGCTATAGCGACATTTTCATGCTATAACAATAACTACGATTGTGGTGACGCTGACATCACGATATAGCGATCATTTTCCTCAAAAAATTTAATTACATTATTATCGGTAAAAAAATACAAAAAACATAGCAATTTTATTTATTTTTCGTTTTTTTTAATTTAAAATTAATTTATGTACTATTGTTCACTTCAACAGTAATTACAAGTAATAATAAAAATAAACTAATGCAGCATAACTTGACAGATAAACCGTTAACATTTGTTAATTTTTATTTCAATTCCATGGCTATCGCTATTTTTGGGGTGATTTACGTCATTTTCATTCCTAATTTCTGAGGTTACAAGGCACGCAAAATTAATTTTGTTTATTGATTCAGATGCAGAATGTTATGCCCTACAACTTTTATTTGAAGCTTTTTTACCTAAAATAATTAGGGGAGCAGGAAGTTACGAAAATATGATTTTACATGTTAAATCCCTATGTTCGGGTGTTCGAGTCACCACCCTGTATGTCAATTTGGAAGTGCATATAAATGCATATTTAGGTGTTTTTTATAAATGCATGCATATTTTAGCATTTTTGAGCGTTTTACATGCTTTAATTATGAAATTTCTAATATTTTTTAAATAATTTTAATATTTTAGACAGCCAACCAAGGGCGGTTTAGTTGAGTCTAGGAAAAACCCATAATCTAAGCCTATTGTTAAAAACTAGGCTTTAAAATATTTTACTGCTTTAACCATCTATGTACTTGTTAATATTCTCTAAAAAAGAAAAAGTTTCAACTAAAATTTAAATATTCTGCAGTATTATGATAAATAGGTACCTATCAGGAAATTTCAAAGACCCTTCGACAACTTAATGTTCATAGAAAAATTTACCTGTACTTTTGTTTACTAATCTTTCAAATAAGACAGTTCAGAGAGGTTCAGATAAGGTGTTGTATTGTACAGTGTGCGACGATAAAGTAAATGCAACAAAACGCTTTCAAGTTACACAACATCTCAACACGGTTCGACATCAAAAGTGCATATTTAAGTGCAATTGCACGTTTTTATAGTGCATAAGTGCATGCATATTTCAGCAATTTTAAGTGCATATAAATCTTATACCTAGCTGATAACTATAAAAAGTAATTAAGGACATTAAGAGATTGGCCATTCAAGAAGGTAAATTTTACGGATAAACTTAAACAGCATAGACGATTTTCACAAAATTACAAAATTCTACGACAAAAATAATTTTAAATATCATACATTCCATGAACCTAACATACAAGAAAAACAACAATCTGTTGTGATCCACAGCATACCCACTTGGCTAACAGAGGAAGAAATATTGGCAGAACTAAAAAGACAAAAATATCCAGTAACTAAAGTTTCCAGATTATACAACAAAGAAAAATTACTGACTCCGATTTGTGCACTTGAACTGGAGAAAACCGACAATGCAAATGAAATTTTCAACCTTTCCAAATTTATGCACAGTATAGTATCCGTCGAATCAAGAAAACGGTCCCAAAATATCCCTCAGTGCAAACGCTGCCAATGTTATGGGCACACATGCAACTACTGTAAATTGGAGCCAAGCTGCGTAAAATGCTTAGGATCACATCTCTATATGCACTGCCCCAAAAATAAACCAAAATGTGTCAATTGTCATGGAGAACATCCAACTAACCACTACAGAGGTTGTGAACATTTTAAGTAAATACAGAAAAGGCAGATGACGGATGACTAATAATACTCTGACAAGACAACTCAGATCTAATACAAAATCATTGTTATCTGATAGAAGATGGGCATAGCACAATCCCAAATCGCCAATCCATCCACAGAACTAGAGAACTCAAGCAATATTATGACAATGATTGTTAAAGCAATAATAAATAAAAGCACTATAGGCCATTAAGGCCTGTGGCTGATTTAACAATTTCCCTCCATCTTTTCCTGTCAACAGTCTGACCCCACCAGTTTTGAATGCCTAGCACTCCTAAGTCCTTTACACCTGCTCATACCATGTTATCTAATCTATTCCGCAGTAGTTTTCTTGGTAGGCCTTGTTCTGGCAACCTGAATACGTGCCCTAGCCACCCGATCCACTGCGACTTCACTATTCCCAGTATGTCCATGTTACCAAGACATTTTAAAACCTCCCGGTTACTTCCATAGTCCTTCCTCCTGTATCCCGCCCATATTTCTCCTATTTTCTTTCCCATCTGCACAGTTTATTTTGATCACTTGTATCTGTTGGTCTGATAACTAATTTATAAATTCATAATTTTGTTGCATTAGACACATTCTTGGATTTCAGCACTCTATTTAAGGAGCACACACTTTTATTGCCACTGGCTATTCTTGCTGCTATCTCTACTGAATTATCACTGGTACTTGTAACTGTGGACTCTAAAAACTTGAACTGGTTTACTCGGGTTTACTGCTTCGAATTTATACATTTTATTTTCAGAAATCTTTATTCTTAAGTGACCTTGTGCTTTAGCAGAAGCCCCTCCTATATACATATATTTAGTCGTGCTGCCATTAAATGCTCTAGAAAAATAATAACACAGCAAATATATGAAGAAATAAAACTTTCTACAAGCAATAAAAAAGTCAGTAACATTAGCTACGATCAACAACAGCCAAAGAAGATCAAATGATTACATGCATACACCGTTGAACATAATACAACTAATAAAAGAGAAACACAGAATTCGCCGAATTTGGCAAAACACCCGCCAATAACAATGCAAAACGCAACTAAACAATGTAATTCGTAGAGTAAAAAGTGAACTAGATGAATACAGAATTAATTTGTACCAAAATTACATCAAAGAGCTAGAACCTCACCACCCCTCAATGTGGCAAGCTACTCGCAAATTCTTTGACAGCCACAAGTAATTGGGACACTAAAGTTTTTAATAGTCATGTGTTTAATTTTTGTGATAAAAGTACGTACATTAATTACTGGTACGAATAACATTCAACTTGATTTTTCTAGAAATTTCGCTTATTCAACCGTATGATATTTTTAGATGGTCACAAAGAGAAAAAAAAAATGCTATAAAATTTCGACCTAAAAAATATAGGTTGCCATTTAAAAAAAGTATAGATGACGTCATAGCGCAAAGGTATGACCTTGAGAAAAATATTTAAAACCATCAGTTTGTGGAAAATAATCTGTTATAAACCTTTTATCTAAAACTTTTTTTTCTAAAACTAATAATAAAGGCTCCAGCATCGAGGTTCCTTACTTTTTATTCACCCTGTATAGGTGTTTACCACTTCAATTACAGTATACTTGTAGAGACTTCTAAAACAAAGCGTTTACCACAGTAGCATTCTTGGACGTAGCCTAGGCCTTCCACAAAGTTTATTATTTAAATTGCTACACATCGACATCCCTGATTATTTGACAAGTATTATACGATTGTTTCTTACACATCGCACATTTTCCGTACGAATTAATTCATCATTTTCAATACTTAGACCCATCCATGCGGGTGTGCCACAAGGGCCACTTTTATTCAATATACCGGGTGTCAACGAAACCTGGGGCACCTCCATAATTTTTTTATTTTTTAAGGTATCTAAATGAAATTTGGTATATGTAATATACTCTTTAAATAGCGTTGGCTGACATAGGAAACAAGTTACTGTCACTTCCGGTTTCGGCGGAATTGACATCAACTTTGATATTTTACATGGAACACCCTGTATGTTTATACATTTTTGGAATCTCCATTCAATTTTACGTATGGTAGTATCAAGTTTGAGACATTTTGATGACAAAATAACTACTTACAGAAGAGTTTATTTATTAATCTAAGGTGCCATGGCCTTCGTAAAATGGAAGTCAGGGTGCTACGACACTCAAAACAAATTATTTTAGCACTTCAACTGTAACAAGTCTGTCTTTTTTTTGTGCATTTCATTTGTTTCACTTGTTTTGAAACTCAGTATCTAGATTTAAATGTCCAAAATATGGTTTTTTTGAACGGAGAGTGTTATTCCGAATTACATTTTCATATTAATCCCGTGTTATTGGTGTCAATAAAATCCTTGAAAAACGCTCGTTTTTAATATCCTAGTGTCCCACCCGGTCCCACCCTAGTGCCATTTGAAAAAATAGAGTTATTCTCGAAAAAGCATTTTTGCCAACTTTAGGCCATTCTAATACAGCAGTGTCTGCCAAACTGTGTGCCGCGGCACAGTAGTGTGCCGCGAGGGATTCCAGGTGTGCCGCGAAAGATTTAAAAATATAGGTAAAAATATTTGAGCGTAGGGCTTTGCTGGATCAGAAAATTCAGTCCGTCCACGCGACTGATAATAGTTATTTAAGTTACAAGGAATATAAGGACGTATTAACGTTTGAGGTAGGCGAATACGAGCCAAGGCGAAGCCAAGGATCGTCGCCTCCCGAAAATGTTAATAGTCCATACATTCCGTGTTGCTTATTATATTTTTTTCGCTACCATTAGCAAGTAGTTAAAGAACAAGAAAATATTATTTGCAACGTATGAATTATTTTGTGATCAGTTTTTGTGGTAACTGCGTCCTATACTTAGCAACGCAAAAAAAATATAATATAATAATAACAGTGGTAACAATGACAACGGTGAACTTGCATTTCTGTTATCATTGTTCATTATTTTCCTAGGAACGTAAGTGACACTATTAAGTGCCATCGTCAAAGGTAACTAAAGCTCGAATGTTATTAGCCACTTACAGTCACTGTTGCCATGGATGTAAGGCCTACTTACTTTGCTGGTAGCGAAAAAAGTATATTTAATTTTATTGGGATTTTTATTTGGTGTGCCGCGAAACAAATTCTCCTTGCCCAGTGTGCCGTGAGGCAAAAAAGTTTGGCAGACACTGTAATACAGCAACTAAAATAGTTAAAGTTCTAAAACAATTTGTCTCGAGTGTTGGGGCATCTTGACTTTCATTTGGCGTTAGTCATGGCACTCTAGATTAATTTCTGCAAAAATTTACTTTGTCATCAAAATGTTTCGAACTTGATACTACCATACGTAAAATTGAATGGAGATTCCAAAAATGTATAAATATACAGGGTGTTCCATTTAAAATAACAAAGTTGTAGTCAATTCCGGTGAAACCGGAAGTGACAGAAACTTGTTTCCTATGTCAACAAATGCCATTTAAAGAGTATATTAAACATACCAAATTTCATTTAGATATCTTAAAAAATAAAAAAATTATGAGGGTGCCCCAGGTTTCGTTGACACCCTGTATATGTCCACAATATCCCCAATTCGACACAACAATTACTATGTACGCTGATGACATATATGGCATATAGCTCCAAACGGTGATGTTATTAAGATGGTGTCTCCACTAGAGTTGTGTTTATCGATATTTTTGACATTCGATACGATACCGATACGATATCGATATTTAGCTATTGTATCGATATTGTATTCCTCGGTAATTATCGATACCGATACGATATTTTTTATAAATAAAGCACAAATTAATATTAAGGCATATATTGAAACTGCATAGTAACAAATGCCAGAAATTAAAGAAAAAAAAAATGGCAGACATAGCATGCTACACATCAGCTGTGTGAAACTGTGAATGTCAACCAATCAGCAAACAGTTTCGTAAAAGGACCAATTACAAGAGTAAACTTGTACGACGTCGATCGGGTAAAGTCGGCTTATAAAACAACTGTATGTAGAAATTATTTTGTAAAAATACGAAACGTAAAAAATAATATTTAAACGATACATATCGATCCTGTATCGATATTTAATTTGTGTATCGATATTGTCTGCTTGTTTACTGAATCGATATGATATCGATATATCGTATCGCTAAGCACAACTCTAGTCTCCACTCCTTCAATTGTTTGTGAACTGTATTCTTTGACAAGTTGCGTACTAGTTCCAACAATTGCTGTAAGATAGCGCTAATGACAGTTGAATGTTGACACCAAGAACTGCCAAAATATTTAATTTTGAATGTTATCGCAACTCTTGGCGACACAAAGTATTTATGTTTCGCCCGTGCTTTTTACATGATTTTCGAAAATGCCCAGAAAAACATTTGGGAGAACAATTTATGAAAATGCTTGTTTGCAGCATGGCAGCAAACCTTTTGCAAAAAGAAAACCTATTTAATTCAAAGAAAAAATCGATTTGTTTGTTTGTTGTGTTTTTAGTATCTGCAAAAAGTGCAAAATTTTTATAAAATACCAAAGTCTATGTCGTCATCTAGCGGCAAATATCTAAACTAGTACGTATACTATCAAACGATACAGTACAAAAGTTTTATATGGAAAATAGTGGGAGTAAGAACACCATATCTTAATAACATCACCCTCCAAACCCAACAAAATGTCAAGCTAAAGTGTTTACTCTCAGACGCACAGCAGATCCAGCTAACATTGTAATAAACAATGAAGAAATCTCATGGAATACAAGGGATAGTGCAATCAAATAACTACGAATATACCTAGATCGACAATTAACTTGGGGATTTCATATAAACTGCAAATTAAACGAAAGGTACGCCGTGGTTTGCTATATATACGTATGTTCAGATTTAACAGGCTATTAAGGCCCATAGCTTGTCGAGGAGGACACACCCAGCCATAGTAAGTTGAGCCTCGTTCGGGCTTGCTATGCTGTACCCAATAATAAATAAATGCATCACGCTAATCTGTAAATCTATCATGCAGCCTGTAGCAATGTATGCTTGCTGTTGTATATGGGGTTCTGCTTCATCGACGTATATCAGGAAGATCCAGATTCTACAAAACAAAATATTACGAATAACGGAATAACCCCAAACTCACCACGGTATATAAGAAATCAACAACTACACTCCGAACTAAACATCCCAACTATTGAGCAATTCATCGGCAAAACACCAAGAACATTCTTTAAAAACATAAATAATTGTGCGGGAGGAGCTCATTACCACCTACGAAGAAAGCATATTATACATTAGTGTCTAAAACGTAAACTGACTCAAGATCTTCTTTCATCTAATGACAGCGATAGTGAATAAATTGGTGATATTATATCAATAAATTTAGTAAACGAGTAAGGCAATAAGGTAATCCTGATGCGCACATATTGTCAACTGTAACCTAAAATAACTGAACTATGCATAGCATTTGATTACAACTGTACTGGTTAAATAAATTTAAAAAAAAGAATTAAGGAAAATCCAACTCATGGTGACAGGTATTTATTACCTTTGTTATGCAAGAAATTGGTGAAAAACTACACCACTGAACTCGGAGTACATTATATTAACTACAAACATTGGGTTTTCAAATGTTCGAAATCCAGAAATTATCCATCATAGTATAAGAAATAATAAGACAAAACTTAAAGCCAACGTATATTACCATAAAGCTTCAGCAGACCTGAGGCGCAATTGTTTTTATGTCTGCAAAATATGGGTTAACTACAGAAAACTAAATTATTTGATTTATATGTGTATAGTAGTGTGGTTAAAAACCTCCACTGTTTAGTTTCAATGCAATGTTATTTGTACCAACAAACATTTGTTACATTTAAAAAATTAACAGATCCTTAAACAATAAGATTAGCATTATCGATACTAAAAATGATATCAAAAAAACCCTTAACAACGTAACAACAAGAATTAAAAAGGAAACATACCCGTCAAAATTTGAACTGGTACAATCGTATACATTGTCTCGATTATTCTTCATTCGTAAAAATTCATCGCAATTATCACAACCTTCGTATTCAAACTGATCAAAAGTCTGGAAATAAGGCAAAATTAGAAATAAAAAGAAGTTAACCTGACATTTACACAAAACATACCTTTATTAAAGAGCATACTAAACAGGCCCTTAAACCTCGTAAATCCTTAGGTACAGTTTCTAAAGTCATGTTTTTTACAAATAAAAGTTATTTTAATGGGTTAATACTGCACAAATTCTTAGCAGAAACAGACGAAACTAACCTCACTCAAACTTAGCTAAAAACAAAGTGCGTTCCGTGTTCCGTGTGTTAAGTTGTGCGTTCTGCGTTTAAAAAAGTGGCATTGGTAGCGTTCAAGTAATCCTTTTCGTTTGATGTAAAGAAAATTTCGGCTTTATTATAAACTAATTTGTTTATATTCATTTCTTGTGTATTTAACCTTTGAAACGAGTTTAAATTTACTGCTTAAAATAATGTAAGTATTATAAAAATTTTATTATAAAAAAATTAACAAAGGCGCCACTGCTCAGCGCAGCACGTGCGATGATAGTTATTATTGTAATTTGTAACTTAACCTTACTTTATTTTAAATCATAATTCCTGAGATTAAACTAAATTATCTCGTTCAAGTAATATTTTATAATTTGAAATACTTTCACTCAACTAGCATCCTAAAATCTGGAGTGCTTTTAAAGCAGCTTAGAAAATGTAAGTAGTGTTTTATAAATTTGCTTGCTTAGCAACGGAGAGCCATTCGACAGCATTCGACTAACGTAAAGAGTATTATTGCTGTAATATTGCAACAATTTACTAGTTTTACTGCAAATTTATGTTAATTCGCATTTTTCGTACACTTATACTCATTTATTTAATGAAAGCGATGGATCCTCTTTAAACTCGCATCACGCTTCACCAGTTCTTACTGATATCGATACTTCTAAATTAATGTTTACTTAGCAAGGATGATCCAGAGTATCTCTTTCGTTTTTAAAACTTGGTATTTTAGGTATCAACAGTATAAAAATGCAACATCGCCCAGTGACAATCGGCCTAATTTTTCTTCGACCAGTTCTTCAACTAATTTTCAAACTACAACTTCAGCAAATTTAAATTCTCCTCACCAAAATCAAGTAAGTTACATTTTAATGCATTTGTAAGAATGATTTCTAAATTATTTTTAAATTAGATGTCCTTTAACCAATATGTACCCCAAAATCCATATTTTAAACAACCCATGGATACTAACAATGTCTACAATAATAATAAAGCACAGAAAACTTCCTATTTTAAGAATGTGACATCTACAATTGTTCGCCCTACTGAAAACAGTTTTAATAACTATAGTTTTCCAAATCGTAACAATGATAATAATGGGTCAAACGATATGAATCACACTTTTGATGCCAGTTTTACACTTCCTCCAAATTCTCACATCCATCAAAATTCAATCAATAACCGTGAAACCTCAAGAAACAATTACTTTCCGCAACAGGCAACAACAAAGTTGTTAATTCCAAAGAATCACAATGAAAATTCTAACAAGTATGGTCCTGAACAAAATAAACAGAATAGCCAGAGTATTAATGATAGACTAGCCAGGAATGCGAAGGTACCTAAATTTAATTTATTATCAGTGTATCAGATTGCAATATTTTAATGTAAAATTTTATAGAAGAATGAAAATGAAAAGATCCGTATATTTACTGGAAATGCTGACAAAATTATTAAATGGCACAAAATTTACAGGAATTATTTTTGTTTCTATGAAATAATTGGTAAGAAAATTCGATTAATCATATTGTAAACCATTAAGAATTTTTTATAGTAATAATAATGTAATACTGTTTCACAGCCTCGATTGTTTCCATTCAACAAGGCACAGTCCGTTTACAAAAAATAATGTTATTACGTGACAAAAAAGGCCCCATTATTCAAATTATTCACTACGTTAAGGACCACATTAAAATTGAAAATTTCTTCGTTGGACAGATGTTAAGGTAACTTATTAATATCTTAATCGAGCTATAATTTATCAGTTTTATTTTGTAGGTGTGTTGGACGTATGGTGGGACCCAATATAATGCATGGTTTAAGTATTCGCGAAGCTACTGACGATGAAGTTGGAACTCTTCAGCGAATGTGTTACATTAGCGACCATGCTATTTCCAAAGCCTTACTAAAAGTTTAATCCCTTACTATCCAAAACTTTATGATATTTACTTATATGACTAATAAACCTGTTAAAAGCTTTCATAATTTATCTTAGATACTTAACATAAGTTTGAAAAACTTGTTAAAAGTTAGTTTTTAAGTTCAATGTGTTAAATCAGTTGTTTATTGTTTAAATAAGACTTGTTTAGTTTATTTTAATGTTGAACTAGATCTTTGTATAAAAACACTATGTAAACATTTATATAATATTAATAAGTTAATAAAGAATTTATTTATAAACAGTACCTATTAAAAATACAGATTAAAATGTTACAATTTCCACTTTTCACTGTTAAATTCAAATTCAGAGTTGGGACAGTCATTTGGATTACTGGGGAGGAACAAATTCTAGTCCTTAAACATAAACAATTAAAACATTATAAAAGCAACAATATTAGACATAAATACATTTTTGCAATATGGAAAATTGGCAAATTTAAAACTGGAAGTGGAAAAAATGGTTGTAAATATGACAAGCTTTTGTGAAATAAAGTGGAAATTTCAGAATAATAATACAAAAGTGACATGTGATCGAAACACTACAGTTAGTATAATAAACATGGGCACTAAACACATAATTCGAAAAAACATTTCCAGGATATTAACAATACGATGATAAACTAAAGAAGAATTCAATAACTAACTACTTAAAACGGATTTATGTGCCAACTTTTATATGTGATGATCTGATGATGAAGAAATAAGGCACTACGTGTGAGAAAACAACTAATATGGTGTAAAGATGCTCAAAGGATAAAATGGAAACTCCACATATAAGGGAAGTGACTGGCAACAATACAATAACCGAAGAGGAAACTGTGGGTAACAGCCCATAATCAATTTGATAAAAGCAATTAGAAAATAACGACAGATCAATAAAAATACCAATTAGGGTAGGCTGTGAAATTGAATTATTTTGAATTGGTACTTTAGCCACATCCACAGAATGTCATGCTGTCATGCAGTCATGAAGTGAATATTGCCACTCTCCATTTATCTTCCGCCGGTTTGAAAAAAACATTCAATAGCTTTCGCTTTTGGTTGTGTAGTGAATACCATTTTTGCAAACTTTAAATTTTTTCACCAAATAAAAAACTTAAAAAATTTGACAAGAGCGTTCAGTTTTAAATTTTCATGTCAGAAATGTCATTCTGTGGATGTGGCTAAAGTACCAATTCAAAATAATTCAATTTCACAGCCTACCCTAATTGGTTTTTTTATTGATCTGTCGTTATAAGAACCTTTAAATGAAAATAGAACATAAAACAAGAACTAAGGAATAAAAATAACAGAGAAAGTAAAAGGGCAAGAGAACAGTTCATAAGTGATAACCGTAAAGATATTCATCAGAAAATCTGAGAAGAAAGAACAAAGCAGGCATAAAACAATTAAAAGATTCTTTACCGGGAGAAAATTACAAAACCATGGAATTGAAGATGAAATGGTACATTACAAACAGAAGATAAAAATATTACAGCTTGGGTCGGATTTCCTCTTTTTAGAAGGGTGATGGTCTCTAACTTCTTACACATTTTTCGTATTTATTGGTTTAACCATTTCTTTCCACTTTCTTCGGTTTTCTGTATTCCTAGTGGCTTGATGCAACGTATCACCAGTTAGTTGTTTTATTTGATTGCACCATTGTTCTGGAGATCGTCCACGACTACGTGTACCCTCCACTGTTCCTTGGTTTACCAGTTTTTCTAAAGAGCTTTTACCTCGTCGGATTTATATGTCCAAAGTAAGTTAGGATTCTTGACTGGTCAACAATCAAGGGCCCAAGGTTAGGCAACCAAATATAGTTTATAGGAAAGTTTTTTAATAGAAAACAACTTGGGTAGGATTCTATTAGGCTTGATAGTGGTTGTGGCAGTGGCGTAGCCAGGTAGGGGTTAGGGGGGGGATTCAACCCCCCCCCCCCCATGAGCACCCGGAAGATGTATCAAAACGAATTTAAAGAACACGGTGAGCGAAAATCGATTGAATGGTTTGGCATCAATGAATATTCATCGTGACATAATAATAAAATCAGGAGAAGTACTTGACAAACTAGCGGAAAATCCAAGCTACGGCTGTGAAAAATATAATATGTATATCTAATATTCCATTATTTTTCTTTTAAATATTTTTTTTGTTCTTTGTTTTCTTACAAATTCTAATAAAATTATTAGGTATATTACTTCAAAATATATTGATATTATATCTTCACTTTAGTTAACCCCCCCCCCTCCCATGAAATCATCCTGGCTACGCCACTGCGTTGTGGTTCCTTGGCTTCGTTTATAATTGGGACATTTGTTCTTCGTTGCGTCCATACCACACGCAACATTCTTCTCCAGGCCCACATTTCGAAACTGATCTTCTTGTGCTCGATTGCTTTAATTTTAATTGCTCCAAGACTCTGCTCCATATGTTAGTATGTATGGGAAAGACTAGGGTGTTCGTGATTTGCATTTTGGTGTTGATTGTTATATGTCTATCTGTCCAAACTTTATTTAATTTAGCCGTTGCGTTTCTAACCATTTGTATTTGTCGCCTAATTTCCTCTCCATTATTTATTTGTACCCCGAGATATATAAAATCGTGTACCGTTTCGCTACCTCCGATGGTGCACATTCGACTTGCTTGGTTACCATTGTATAGGTTTCTAATTATTTGTACCAGATGTATGGGCAATACCCAGAGCTTTTCCCATTATATGCTCTTAAATGCTTTGCTGTAGTCTACAAAGCTTATGCAAAGCGCCGCGTTGTATTCTCCACTTTTTTCTATAATTTGTCTGAGATTGAGGATATGTTTTCCTGTTCCTCTTCCACTAGCGAATCCGGCTTGCTCTACAGGGATTTGCCAAGTAAGGTATGATTCCAGTCAATCATGTACTATGTTGAGTAGAATTTTGCTGGCATGAGAGATACGGGAACCAACCGATAATTATCGCATTTTTCTTTGCTACCTTTCTTATCTATGGGGATCAATATTGTATCTGGTTCTTTCTCTATACTTTGTTCTTGTGTCTCTTCGAGTGTTCCATCTTCATCTTTATACAGAACTTCAGTAGTTCCTCCAATACTCTAGGACAGTGTTTCTCAAAGTGTGTTCCGCGGAACCCTAGGGTTCCATTAGTACTTGGCAAGGGTTCCGCGCAAAGTCCCGCAAAATACAAAAAAAATGTTACCGTATTGCGTATTGCAACGAAATCTCCCGAACATATACGAAGCGTTCATTTTAACATTGGTCCGGTTCCACACTACTTATATTTACAAAATAGTGTTCCACGTGAAAAAAAGTTTGAGAAACACTGCTCTAGGACAGCGGTTCTCACCGTTTTGGGTTCCGCGTACTACCCAATTTATAAAAAAGTTTAGTTTGTTGGTGTTGCGGTGTTGGTAACCCAAACATAATTAATAATAATAACAATATAGCTCTACAGGCATTAAAGGCCTATGGCTTCGGTTTTCTTAACTATTTTCTTCCATTTTCTTCTGTCCTTATCACTTTCCTTCCAGTTTTGAATTCCTACTTCTCTCAAGTCTGTCTTTATTGCGTCGAATCATTTCTTTCTTGGGCGTCGTCTTATTTTTTTTCTCATTCAGCTTGCTGTAACTTTTTTTTTTACTCTGTCCTGAGCCATTCTAACCACATGTCCCAACATCTTGCCTGATTTATCTATTTGTTCTTCTCCTCCAATTTCCGTCTATCCTTTTTACCTTCAGATACTTTTCTCAACATCTTCCTCTCCCATATTTCCAATTTTTTTGCTGCTGTCATGTTCTTTATCTTGGTCTCTGCTCCATACAATACTGTTGGTTTGATAACTGTTTCATACGCTCGTAGTTTGGTCTTTCTTGACACATGTTTTGATTGTAAAATATTTTTAAGACACTAGCTGCTTTACTACCCTTTCTTTCATCTTGTCAATTTGTGCTTCTTCCTAACTGCGATATTTTATGGTTACTCCCAAGTATTCAAATTCATCTATTTCCTCAAAGCTGTACTCCTCTCCATTAGTGACCTTCACTCTTATATTACTTATTCCTATCAGCACCTTATACTAATTTTGTTTTATTCTGATTTATACACAGACCATATTTTCTTACTTGAGATTCTAACAGTTTTACCAAATTCGCCAGTTCGTGTTTAGATCTCGTTATCAAGGTTAAATCATCAGCATATGCAATGCATTGATGTTGATAAATGACTCCACTTCGTTATATTCCACATTTCCTCGATTACTTCCAATACTAAATTACAGATAGTTATGGACAGGGGATCTCCTTTTATTAAATCTTTTTCTACCATAAAACTATCTGACAACCTACCTTCTAAAATTACCCGGTTTCTCTCTCTCTCTCTCTTTACAAGTACAAAACATAATTACCATAATAAAAGTTAAATATTTAATTTAGTTAGAAACAAAATATCTATTATTATTATTAGCATTTCCGAAATTGTTAACATAAAAAAAAATTATAAAAACCAATGAAAATGTTATATAAAAAACTGTTCAATTAAAATTAATGAGAACGAACATGTTTTGTAATTTTACAATTTTTTAATATCAGGTTCTATGTTACTTAGCTTTAAGCGTAAATTAAGCTCAAATTATTTAAATATAATTTTTCAAAAATATCACGTACCACCTGTAAGTCCGTAAGTCGATCGTGTATCACCAGTGGTACGCGTACCATAGGTTGAGAATCACTGCTCTAGGATATCTGTATTAGTTATTTTTGTTCCATCTTTTGTTTGGAGCGTCCAGGATTTTGCCTGGAATTGTCTATTGATTGCCTTAATCGTTTTATGTAGGTCTTTAGTATTATTCTGAGTAGGGTGCTTTTCTACATCTTCGCACAGGCTCTTTATGTATTCATTTTTCTGCAAGCACGTTGGATTTCTTGGTTCGTCTGTCGGTATTATATCCATTCTTCTTAGGTGTTTAGTTCTTGTAGTTTTAATGTTCTTCTCTCTTCTTCTAGTTGTAGGGTGTCGTCTGTTATCCATGTATTTTTTTATTGCTTAGAGTTTTGGCATCTCCTTTGTTGTTGGTTTTATGATTTATTTTGTTTGTTGCAATAAGTTCTCTTTATCATTCTCAAAGAGGAGCTGTTCCGATCTGATGCTCAGCTTGTTGCAATGCACTTACTAGTTCTACTTTTCCATTCTGATTTTTTCCTTGGTATTTTTTAAATTTTGTTCGGTAGGTACCTACTCAGTTACTAATAGGCGATGATCGCTTCCACATTCGGCCTGGAGATTGAAATATGGTGTTAGTCACAATAAAGTTCTTTTCAGCGCAAAACTGTATCAGTCTTTCACCACGTTTGTTCCTTGTTTTGATGCCGGATCTACCTACTATGTTCCTTATATGTTTGTCATTTGTTGTATTTCCAATTTTTGCATTAAAGATTAAAGTCTCCAACAATAATTTTAATTTCTCTTTTTGAAATAGATTGAATCGCAGCATGTTCGATGGTATCATCATTGGCTGTACTTGTTGGCGCACAGATCTGAAGAATATGTGTATAGGTACTGCGATTCATTTCCTGAGAAGTACACCGTATTTCCTTTTGAAGTTGTAAAGTGTCATTGTCTTTTCCAG
This sequence comes from Melanotus villosus, assembly GCA_963082815.1. NCBI lineage: Eukaryota > Metazoa > Arthropoda > Insecta > Coleoptera > Elateridae > Melanotus > Melanotus villosus. Next base: position 21,332,737 of record OY720424.1, on the reverse strand, counting down.
TGAGTTTCTGAGATTTCTGCGAGTGAGATTTTGCAATGCTGTGGGATTGTGTAATGGAGTTCGTTTTCTATAATTCGTAGTTTGCCTAGTTGGAGTAGGCCTCTTATGTTTCAAATTCCTATGCTAAACGGATAACTCCACATCAAAGGGAAGTGACTGGAAAAAATACAATAACCGAAGAGGAAACCGTGGGTAACACAGGTCATAATGAATTTGATGAAAGCAATTAGAAAATATAAGTACCTTTAAATGAAAATAAAGCATAGAATAAAGACTAAGAAATAAGCAACAGATAAGCAATGATAACTGTAAAGATGTTCGTCAGTTTTACTGGGAGAAAATTACAAAACCAATGAATTAAAGATTTTCATTACAAATAGAAGATAAAAATATTACAGCTAGGTGGAAACAGTATGTAGAAGTCAATAAATGTATAGCTTTCCTGAAGAATTAATACAGGTAGAAGAAGAAAAAGCCTTATATGATTTGGTTACGGACAGAAGGTAAAACGGAAAGAATAAAAACATTGTCAAACTACAGTGCTACAAAATTACTTTAAAGATAACGTGGACGGATGCAGTAATCAACGAGGAGCTACTGGGGAAAAGTAACTAATAAATCTATTGAAACAAATAGGGGAGGCGGTACGATAGTGAATATTGATATGGCGCATCGCTCTGCAAAGTTAAGCATCGGTGCCCATCTGCCCATGATCAGAACTCGGATGGGTGATCCAAACCAGGCTCAGCTTACTTACGGTTCGGTGTGTTCTCCTCGACAATCTATGGGCCTCAATGGCCTGTTAAAGCGGAATATATGGAAACAAATAACAGACAGAAGAAAGTAGATTATTCAATACATTTTAATAAGGGGCATTGAAAACAATTACTAATACAATTATTGAAGGTGGGAACAATGAATGAAAAGCCATCAATTGAATAGGATGGATCACTGCATCCAACAAGTCCAGGGACTGACGATTAAGAACGGGGAATAATTTCCAATGTAAAGCAATCTGGAATGCATCCGGAATAAAATTATGTAATTACATCAATTCAAGTTAAGTAATAATAACCTACTATGAGTTCCATAAGGAAAACCAGCTTAGACAATATTAAACCAGAAAACAACATTATAAAAATGTGTTTTACTTCAGAATAACTCAAAGCATGTGTCTTACGAACGTTATTCCGTTTAAGGTTTAAAAGACGTTCGTTAATGTCTTGAATGCCCTTTTCAAAAAACTGTATAAAACCAGTTTCCTTCATAATGATCAGCAGCCTGTTTATTTGTTCAAACATAGGATAACCTTTAATGAAACACATGCTCACATCTGGAATATTTATAGCATTATTTTTAATAATATGAAGTAGAGGTCGTCCATCTTCAGGATTAAGATAAAATCGTGATATAACATATTCAGCGAACATTTTACTTTTAGCTACTGCAAAATCTCTCTTAAAAGCACTTCTGTTTGTACAGTCAACACCTAATCCACATTTTATGTAAGTTTTACTTATATATTTCTCGACAGGATCAAACGATTCTTCGAATAATTGGTTCATGAACTGATAATATCCATATTCCATACCTGATTGGAGAACATCATGGAGACTTGAAATTTGTTTTTCATAAGACAGTACGCTAAACATAGTTACTATTTTACTTTGAAATGCTGTATTGACAATGAATGCCCCTGAGCACCACATTAAGAGAACAAACTTTACTGGTTCTTTCGTTGGTTTTACAAATATAGAATTGCTCAACAAACCTTGGAAACTTACAAGGAGGCAGTAAATGAAATTTTGAAGATTTTGTTTTTCTTTGGTTTTAATTGATAAGATGTATACAACAAATGCGGTAAAAATGAGAAATATTATTATGATAATCCAGATATATAAGTTGAAAATAAATAAAACGTTCCATTCATTTAACGGCCTAGCTGTTGGCACCAACCAAATAAGTTTGTCTTCTACGTAATTAAAAGTCATATCAAAATAGATATGTTTCATCAGGGTACTGGTGCGAAAGTAACCTACGCCTAAATCTATTTCATAATTAAGCATTTTATTTAGAACACCATTATATGTTCCGTTAGGAATTCTACTACCCCAATTTTCATACGTTTTTATATATTCTACCTCAAAGTGCATGACTTTTTTAAGCAATTTTAATATTTGTATTTCTAGCCCTGTAGGCTTCTTGTTGTCATCGCAGAAAGTGTAAGGTATGAGACAAACTACACCAACCTTCACAATGTTATTATTCCAAGTCTTAGGTAGTTTATTGGAGTATAACTGAGCATTGGTTTGCGAAACATTTGTACAATTATCGAGCAAGATAGGGTCAGTATTTAATATATTACGTTGCAAGCACTTCCGTGGTTCGGAGCCCACGTTAAGCTGTAGGTCCCCTATGCCTGTAGGCTACTTTTAACACGCACACCACAGGCATATGGAGAGAGGATAGGCAACGCCCTGTAAAGGGTAGCCACTTTAAGAAGAAGAAGTATATGGGAAATACGAAAAAATTCTTAGATTTTCTTCGAAATACTGAAGCACCACGACATTAAATATAAAATATTTCAGTAAAGTTTTAAATATATCTCTTAGGTTTTCTTGAGCAACTATTACAAATTTTGCTCTTGGATTCCAAATTGCATCTTGGCTTAAAGATTGTAATATGAATTCAATATCGTTTAGGTTATCGAAGAAAATTAGATAAACGTTTACTCGTTGATGTTCAAATACTATTAACGGTCCATTATAAATGTTTTGAATAACTTTTGGTTCAAAGCTGTTGTAAAAATTAGTGTCTAAGTTTATAGCCAATTTAAATTCTTCATCTTTGAGATACTTATCGTGAATCTGTATTAAGCACTGCTGCAGTGTTTCTTTCTTGTCAATCGTTGGTAAAAGTTTATCGTTACAATTAACGAATATTGTCGCAGATAGTAGCACTGCCACAAAAAGACCCAGCACTTTCATTTTTTAATTTTTATCTCTTAATATTTTGCACAGACTTTTAAATATAGGTCTGATTTTCTGTCGAGTCATCGACTGTCTATTCTGATATAAAAAGATATGTAAAAGTATATACGAAAACTAATACTGATTATACATATTAATATAATAAAACGGCTTTATTATGAGAAGAATAAATTGGGGCATTTTATTTAATGAAAAGTTATGTCGGGACTGTCATTGCTGAAAGACCGAATTTAGGCAAATGAATATTCGGACATTGCTCTTTAACATTGCAGTGCGTGTTGATTTGAATTTTATATTTAAGTGGTCTTAATAAATCAGAAAAATTCCATTAGATAATTATCTCCCCTAACTATGCCACTGATCAAGCTAAAGTTTTCTTATTACTATCAGATTATGAGTTTGGTAAATCCTAATTTACCCTATAAAAATTAAAAATAAATCCCCAACGGTTTTCAACATATTAAAAAAAATCAATTTAATCTGGCCCTTTAGAAAAAAAAAAATTAAAAAACTTCACTATTTTTCATGTAGTTAATGCTGGTAACGTATGTCCCAAATATTCACCACCACCCTGTATTAGTACTTACTGTTGTCGGGCAGGTTTACAACCAGTGGGTTGGGGTGGTTTTTCAGTTTTCTTAAATATTTGGCGCTGTTGAAGGTAATAACATCCTTAAAGGTTTCCATGTTTCCCTGTATAGAACAGATTTGCTAACGTACTATGGAACATTAATAATGATTGTAAGAACCTTCGATTGATATTTTCGAAGAATTTCTATATTTGAAGTGCTTGATGTTTCCCATAATATTATAGTCCAGTGAATAAGTACATGTTACCTTGCAAAAGATCAGGTAGAAGATTTTTTTTTTACTTGTATATGTTAGGGTCAGCATTGAAAAACCAAGTTTTCCAGTTCGGCTGACCTCGGGAGAACTTTCTGTGGCCAAAAAACCACGAAATTTTAGGTCTTTTTTTGGTTTTTTCAAAATATCTCAGATATGATTCGGTCTAGCGCTTTCGTGCATCTTTCTCATCTTAAAGAGGACAAAATTTACAAACAAATTGTATTACCACAACTTTTTTCTTAACCCAATAACAAGCGCGCTACAGCATCCGATATATTGGAATGTTTTCCCAACTTGGTGAAAATAGAGCTTTATTCTATTTTCTGATCAAATTACTCGTATTTGTGTTTGGTGTTACAATTTTTTTTAGTTGTCAATAAACCGTCTGCAACTAGTTCTGCATTCCCCCTCCTCTTCCCTCCTGCCCATCCTTTCCATCCCTCCCCCCATTCCCGCCGCCCCTACTAATAGTGGTAAATTTGACATCAGGTTCCCCTTGTGGATAAAGACCGGTGACAGCCAATCCATCAGGGTCGGCTTGGAGTTGCTCTATCATATCCATCGTTTCGTCTTTATCTTCCTCTGTGGCAAAAATCTCAGCCACATTTTTACAAGTGAGGCCAGTGAGGCAGTGTTTGTTTACAAATCGTTGAGCATTTCAAACCTGCTTTTCGGCTGGTACATGCTCCACTGCAAACCTTCTTGCACGAACAAGAAAGGGCTTTGAGTAGCTACTCAGGCGTTGGATCTCTACACGTTTCAATAGGCCTTACACCATGTTTACTGCGTACCCACCCGCACTCTTCTGGATTTTTTTTGTTTTCCGACCAAGTTTGTTTGTACCTGGTGGTAACATCGTAGAGCATGATGTCGCGCATCATCTCATATTGGTGGTAGCCTGAAGAGATTGAATTTACTTTTTGTTGCCCATTTCCTAAATATCCGATACCGTAGTAGATCCAGTGTTTGGTCGGTCCTGATGTCACCACTATGCAATACAAGAGGAAACCTTTCTCCTGCTCAGTGGTGGCATCTGGATTCTTGAACACTTGCACAACTTCCTTCATATGGGGATACTTCTCAAAAATGGTGCAAAACCTTTTTTCCATGGCCAAAGAGAGAAGTGGTATCGCACCCGCTAAACGCATGAATTAAAAGAATATTTTCAGTGTCATCCTTGAATGATGTAGTTGAGAACAACGCATCTGCTGCACTTCCTCTTCCAGGATTAAGAAAAACAAGTTTTTGTGCGATTGTCCTAGCCCAGTCGTCAGTACAAGAAGATCAATATCTTCCCCAACTATTACTACGCTTTCGAACTCCTGGCCCTTTGCAATGGCAGTTGTAACGATTGAAACATCAGCAGCCTCCAGCAGAAGTATACATCTTAAAACGGCGCAACCTTTCAGAACCCTTTGTGCCACTATTTGCAGCATCTGATGGATATTCATCAAACACAACTGCAACCTGTGATTTATAGTGTTTTCTCAAGTAAGAAGAATAACTGTTGGCAATTGTAGCAAAGGAAGCATTTCGAGGTCAAATAACTTTTTGTAAGAGATACCCTCCATCAACAACAGCAAACTTATTCTTCGCAACCAATATCTGTTCCTGAATTGGGGTAAAAGCGCTATATAATGACGAGTTTGTTCTATCTTACTATCTTATCTCTTCTCTTGAATTTCACACTCTGAAAATCTTTATCAACTATTCTTCTTACCCCTTCCATTCGTACTTTTTGGGACATATGGCAGTTCACATCTGCTTCTCCAATGATTCAACTGCTCAGTTGCATTATCATATCAGTTTTATTGCCCGGGCTTCGGCATTCGGTACACCTGCCTCTTCCCTCTCTGTTCCTCTCGACTTCTCTTCTCTTTCAACCTTATGGACCCTAATCCCAAACCCTTATCTGCTGAAGATATTTTATTTACAACTAAAAATGGTAATACCAAATATACAGGGTGTAACACAACTTATCCGAAAAATTTTAACCATATATGCACCCTTAAATAAGAAGACGATTTGTTAAAAAAAAAATTTAATAAAAGTCCAACACAAAACGAGATAAAAATTGTTAAAGTTACAAATTAATTAAAATGACAAAAATGGTAATTTATCGAACACTGCATAAAACAACTGCTGCCAAAAACTAAAGAAGTACAATGTAGTAATCTGTCAGCTTGTGAGCGAATTGTTAGTAGTAAAGTGATAGTTATTTTTTCAATAAAAATGGCACATGCGTACAGTAAGGAGTGATGGATATTGTATTAGTGTACAATTTTTATTTCGTTTTGTGTTGGCCTTTTATTATTTTTTTTCACAAATCGACTTCTTATTTAAAGGTTCATGTATGGTTAAAATTTTTCGGATAAGTTGTGTTACACCCTGTATCTTATTATACGAGTAATGGAATAAAGTGCTATTTTCACCAACTTGGGAAAAAATTGCAATATATCGGGTGCTGTAGCGCGCTTGTTATTGGGTTTAGAAAAAAGTTGTAATATTGAAATTTGTTGGAAATTTTGTCCTCTTTAAGATGGAAGAGAAGAAAGAAAGCACTAGACCGAACTATATCCGAGATATTGAAAAAAACAAGAAGTCTTAAAATTTCGTGGTTTTTTGGCCACAGAAAGTTCTCTCGAGGTCAGCCGAATTGGAAAACTTGGTTTTTCAATGCTGGCCCTAATATGTACAAGTAAAAAAAAAAATCTTCTACCCGACCTTTTGCAAGGTAACGACCTTTTTAAGTACCTATTGACTGGACTATTATCTATAGGTCATTATTGGCTTTAGAGCTACTTTGTAAGGACGGCTGTGATTTTCTATCTAGCCAGTAGAATTTGTAAACTTTGGAGTTCAGTTGTTAACACTTGTTCCAGATATGAGGGGCAAGAAATCGATAAAAAATGCCAAAGAAGAACAATGGAGAAAGATATGCAAAGAAATTGATGAAAACGTATGGGAGGGAGGGCTACAAAATATTTAGCTACGAAAAAGATGAGGGTACTACCAAGAACGATATTAAAGGTAGGGGACCTAGATAAAATCGTTAGGGAGTTGTTCCCGCCTGTAAAGAAATCAAATGGGGTGAAACGGGTGTAGGGCAAGCGGAGATAATACCATTTAGAATGGATGAGCTGGTGACGGACACCAAAGATTTAAAGGAAAAGAAGGCCCCATGTCCCGATAGGCTATCTCCAGAAATAGTGAAAGCGGCTATTAAGGTAGACCCGGAAGTGGCACTCTATACTATGAATAAGAATCTAACGGAGGGGTCGAGAAAGTGGAAAAAGGCGAGATTGGCTCTTATAGAAAAAGAAAATAAACAAGGGGACGGCAAGAAGAAATACAGACTAATCTGTCTATTGGACGTAATGGGAAAAGTAATGGAATACTTGTTAACAAGAAGACTGAGGAGTGGGAAGCCTCTCAGAACGACAATATGGCTTTAGGAAGGGTCCGTCGACCGTAGACGCCATGGGGGAAGGTTATGGAAATAGTGCAGAGGGTAAGAAGGGTGGCCTCAAAAAACAGGAAATATTGCATTATGGTGCTGATCGACATCAAAAATGCCTTTAATGCAGCAATATGGGATGGCATTATAGAAAAGCTAAACGAAATACAGATAAGCCCATACCTGGTCAGGATTGTTCAAAGCTACCGGGTGATCAACGGAATTTATAATTAGAGCAGGCTGTGATATTTACCATAAAGTTGGCAACACGCTTGCAGTTTGAAATTAAAAATTTTAAGTGTCAGAATTGTGACATTTATTTTTAAAAATGTTTGATATTCAACATAAAATTTTTCTCACTGAAAGTAATTTCAATCTTTTTTCTTCAAACTTATTTTATTTCTGCGTTTCAGCAAAATAATGTTTACTATATCATCAAAAATCGTACAAAGCACGAGCATAACCTCAAATATAACAATTGTCAATTTATTATTAATTTCTCAGTGTGTCCAACCACACAGCATAAAATAGCACCAATCACAGCCTCCTCTAATTATAAATTCCGATGATCACCCGGTACTTAGAAAACCATAGTATAATAATCCAAGGAGGCAGGGAAATGAAAATGACATGCGGAGTCCCCCAAGGGTCAGTACTAGGGCCTATACTTTGGAATGCCTTCTATGACGACGTTTTGAGGGTAGATGTTCCAGAGGCAGTTAAGATTATCTGCTACGCGGATGACACGGCTGTGATAGTCACAGCCAAAAGCCAAAAGAAACGAGTTGATAGTGGCTAACACCAATATGGCATTAATAAAGATTGGCGAGGCAATAAGGGCTAAAAGACTACAGCTACCACTCGAAAAAACAGAAATTGTTATTTTATACTGCGGGAGGACATTCACATAGGTTACTATAGAAATGGAAGAAACAATAGTAAGGCCGAAGGAATCGGCCATATATCTGGGAGTAATATTCTCAAGAAATAACAATATGAAATACCACGTGACATACGTCACAGGAAAAGCGGAGAGAACAATTAAGGCATTAAACAGGCTCATGCCGAACGTACGGGGACCGAAAGGCGGCAAGAGAAAGGTACTGAGCTACGTGGTGCACTCGATAATGCTGTACGCGGCACCAATATGGGCTGAGAAGCTGAGGGAGGCAAAGTACAAGAGAATGATGCTTCAACAGCAGAGAAGGATTGCTATTCGTGTATGTAGTGGATACAGGACTAGATCAAATTTTGTTTTTTAATTTGCAGATATTTCTAGTAGCTTTGGAAATCTTTATGTTGGATTGCATTCAAAGTTTTTAGTGGTATTTCGGTAGTAAGCGTTGATGTTAGTTGCTGTCTACATCAGCTTAACCAATCGGTACTTATATTGGTTATAAAGAGATGGTTGCCTTGGATTCATAAGTATTGAAATGCTTTCTGTAATGAGCGTTGGAGTGTGATCAGAAGATAAATCAAGACAAGCTTCTGCTTTAGTGTAACCCTGCTGTAGTCCTCTTGTGACGCAAAAATCAAGCAAATCTGGTAGTCTATTTTTATCGGTTGGACAATATGTGGTATGACCACTAGTTATGTGACCCAAGTCTATTATGGATTTGTGAAGTGCTCTGCCTTTGGGGTTTATTAGTCTTGAGCTCCAATTCGTATGTTTAGCATTGAAGTCTCCCCCTGCTATGGACCGTTTATTTAAGGTATAGAACAATGTCGTGAACTCTTCGATACAAAATACCTAGGTGGGCAATATACCGCTGATATTGATAGAGAGCAATTCCAATCTTCAATTACAACAGTCGTGGCTTGAAAATAGGTACTCTTCGCTGTATTTGTTTACCTCATAGTGCTTTATTGAGTTCTTAATTATTATAGCTGTACCTATGTGTCAGGGGTTATTTTGAGGATAATCTAGAACTGCACAAATTGGCCTGACTGAACTCAGATAGTTTGGGAAGAAGGGGGGGGGGGGTAAATTTTTAATTTCTGAAAATTTAAAATCATGCAAGTAATAATTCAATAAATTCGAATAATATGTTTATTGAAAATTATGATATACAGAGTGATTCTTGACTTATACGCATAATTGCGAGGAATTCGTGATGTATAAGTAGGGATGGGTAATTTAAAAAAATTGTATTGTGCTTAATGGCGATAAAACTAGGCGAGCAGGAAGTAGCCAAAGCCATTAATTTATTTTGATTTATTTAAAATTTTTAATCATAAAATTATTTTTATTTTGTACTGCACAAAATTAAAATTAGAACTGCACATTTGAAATTTAGAGCTGCACAAACAAGCTAGAGCTGCACACCAAAATAACCCCTGCTATGTGTCGTGCAATCTGTGTGCGAGGTGTCATAAATTTTGTAGCATGGAATTCTAATGAAACTTCGACTGGCAATGTGAGTTTCAGAAATTAGAAATATGTCGATATTATGTTCTTTTATGAATATTTTTATTTCTTCTGCGTGTTGGCACAGCTTAGAAAATTGATGAAATCGCCTCCATTTGAGACATTGACCTGTGCATATGTAATCATTTCGAATTACCTAAATAAAAAATAGGTAACGCCATGTTATCGGCTATAATTGAAAAGCGTGACTTTCAACCATTACATATCGTCACATTTAATAATACGCCATAAGCAGAGTAAAATTTAATAAAAGAAATACGTCATAAAATTAATATTTACTGAATTAATAAAAGCTGTTGAAAATAAAAATTGGGATAACTTTTTATTGCCATTTAGCTGATAATTGTATTGTTTAACTGTATTTAAGCTTTTGTGTTATCAAACAAGAATAAACACAGTCCTTTAAATTTAATATTCTTAAACGACACTAAATCGTCATATTATTAAATTTAAATGTTTTGATTATTAGCTCTGTATTTTATTATTGCTAAATATTATTTGCATTTTCAGTAATAAAGAAATCTTTCAAATATTTCTGTTTTCTTGATATGTGTTTGGTAAACTGCACAATACAGTTATAAATAAGATATAGGATCAATCTTTAATTAATACTTTAGTAAGTGGGTTAGCGATTTGGACAATAGAGCTGAAAAATTAGGGGCCTCTCATCATTTAAAAAAAAAAATAATTCGGTGAACAGTCGGTTGCATTCTTTATTTAATCCCTTAATCTTTTCAAGTGGCTATTAAAGGGATTATCGGTTGTACTTTTTGAAATATAGATTAGTGTTATTGTTTCAAGCGATTGTTTAATAATTGCTTTGTAAAGAACACTTAAGTGTGAGAAATTAATTTTGTTTGTAGATTTTATGCAGTTCCTAGCATTCTTTGATATTGCCCAAATTTGTGTAATTACATGGAATTTTTCTATTTACTGCCAATAACAATTTTTAAAATGAAAATAGCGGATAATATTAAAATATAAGACGTACAGTATTTTTTGCTAAGTCAGGATTTTGACTTCGATAAAAAATATATAAAAGAATATAAGTAAACGAAGCAGAGAAAATCCTGGAAATTATAAGAAAACCCCGAACGATTAGAGGCAGAAAATTCTCAAAGGTGTACTATTAATTTTGCGTATCATCTTTTAATTACACGACGCATTGATTGAGTGTCTTTGTTCTAGAATGCCCAATAAATACATAGTTTAAGAATGAACTTGCAAATCCTTATCACATTTAATAAATTTTTAAGTTTGGCTACTTTATACGTTTTTGTTTTTAAAAGTAAATCTGATTTTAGACTATGAAAGTTTTAGAACGGAAATATGGAAAATAACATCATTGTAAAATTGCGTTTTATTCAAAAGTTATCGACCGTTCTATCCTTCACAATATCATTCTGATAATAAATTTATTACGAAATTATCAAACGTAATTCGAAATTCCGTAATAGAATCGAAAGTAGCATTTACTTTACGGACAACAATTATTCATCCTTCACCTTAATGGCTGTAATATTGCGGTAAGTACCTAATAATAATGTTAAGGCGTGTTTTCTGCCTAAATCTAAATATGTATAATTTATAACCAAATAAGTGTCTTTTTGTGTTTAAATCAATCAATAACAAAGTGTTTTATTTGTTACTTTTATGTAAGTGGGAGAGATTTAATATTTTAGGCAATTTCCTTAAGGAGTTTCGTGGGGTCAAGCTAGTAACGATTAACAACAACAAAATTAGCTAAACTAAATTAATCTTGTTGTTAAAAGTAGTTTTAGTAATGCACTCGTGTACGTACATACCGTGTTCGTATTAATGAGGGAATTTTAATAATTTATTGTTTAACAGTGATAGCGACAGTGATAAGAACATAATAATCTTGCTATAATAAAAACCTGCTGTAATTGTGAAATGGTTATTCTCAAAGCCAGCTGCACTAAGTACGTTTGGTAGATGCTAGAACTGCTTTAATAATTTAATTCAAAAAATAAATAAAAAGGTACCAGTGAAAGTTTTAAAAGGTGTTCTATTAACATAAATAAATAAACGTTGCGTTTTTATATTAAAATTAAAAAAAACGTGCAACAAGTGTTTTAAAACCGAAGAAAAATATGTTTTCGACGTAAGTAAACTAATAAACGTTTCACAGTTTAGTTCCTAAACATAAGTTGATAAGTTAACATTTAACAACGCTGTTGATGTCGTGACATTGACCAATAAACTTGCGTAATTGAATACAACATTACCATTTTATTGCATTGGTCTTCTTATGTATTCAGCCTTGTGATAATGCAAGGACAATTTCTTTTGAATTAAAAATATTAAATATCTTGATTTCTTTTTAAATGACAAATTTTTGAATGATTAAAGGAATATTCGATTTTTATTCCAGAACCAAAGGTTAAAATAAAACTTCACTTTTTTTAAACAACGTGGAATTCCAACTGAAATTCCCCGATGATAAGCAAACATAATTTTTCCATTACAAAAATAGATCTTTTTATTTTTTTTTTTTTTCAAGAAAGCATCAGAAAACAATATTTAGGGTTATTTTCTAAAATTCCAGCATAATTCAAAAATTGATTGGCGCCTGAACAGAATTTTCTTCTTTCTATTCAGGGTGTAAATAGTTATTTGTACAACTAGTAATGAAAGCAATACTTTTTTTCATGAGTTTGAAGTTTGATGCACGACGGCGAAGCCGGAGTGCATCAATCAAACGAGTGAAAAAAGATGCTTTCTTACGAGTTGTACACAATATTTTTTTGTATTTTGATATCTTAAATCCCTCAAAATAGGATAAAAAGGATTTGAAAATTTACAGTTGCCAAACTGACAATTTACAATATTTTATTTAAAGCATACTTACTTAATGCAAAATGTAAAATTAAATAGTTAAAAAAGTGTTGCTTTCTTTATGATTTTTTAATAAAAAAAGACCACTTTTTTTGTCAAAATGCAAAAAATTAATTTTTTCTTCCCAAAATTTGAGTGGAGTCTTTTGTTGACTACATGTATAAAAAATTATAAAACAAAATTTTGCTTTTTATACAAATTTTTGGTCTACAAAATATACTCCAAATTTATCAGATTATCATTATAATAAATAATAACAAATAGCTTTGGCCACCCCTAAAATCATTGTTCACAAAAATGCTTCAAATATTTCCAAATGAATGTACAGAAAAACAAATTATTTCTAGCACAGCAAGATATTAGACAATTATATTTTATTATATATTATGTTTTCACGATTGACTAACAGAAATATTGAGCAAAACTTCAGAACAACTTCAAATTATGAAAATAAAAATAAAAAAACTAAGAAACGTTACTTTATTTTCTGTTTACCTTACGTGTAATAAGTGTAATGAATGACCAATTCGTCACTTTTATGTATTGAAAGTAAAACAGGTAAGTGTTCTTAATATGTTTGTTAAATTTAGAATTTGTTATTGAAGTAAATAGATACTACAAAAACAAACAAGCACATAAATATGTTGCTTTCTCTTATTTTGTATTAGTATCAAAATACTTTCTGATATTTTTCAGCAATCCTAAAATACTATTTCAAATTACATAACGTAATACCAAAAACTTACTTTTGGGCAAAAATTTATTTATTCTGATTCTGACTTTAACAGACAAACCTTTTGTTGCAATATTATAGTTGTGTAGAAATAAATATTTTTGCAGGAAGAAACAATTAGTAGTATTTGGTGTAGCTGGCTTGATTGTATTCGTTGTAATAGCTTTGTCCTCTGGACTTTATTTTGGTTTACAACCTGCATTACTCGAAGCTGAACCTTACGTCGGGGGAGTTGTTAGTAATGGATATGAATGCGCTGGCATTGGAAGGTAAAAACATGTGTTTAAATTTTTAGTTAAGGATACTGCACAAACGTCGCAAGATTCGATAAACAAATCTCGTTATGAAATTATTGTAATACAAATTTACCTACGGTTGGGATATGAACCTATGTTCTCTTGGTTACAAAGCAGATCCTTGTTCTGCTGGGTCACCAAGAGATTCCTGAATCAGTTTTATACCGTTGAGATGGTTCAAAGATTTTCAGTTTTTAGTCAGAGCTTTGCATTTACTAATACAAAAATTCTAGTTCAATTCTGCTAAAAAATGGTTCAGCAGTTGATGCAGCAGTTGCAGCCTTATTCTGTGAAGGTATAGCAATGCCACAAAGTATGGGATTAGGTGGTGGTTTTCTAATGACGATTTATATAAAAGAAACTAAAACCGCAATAACTTTGGATGCAAGAGAAACTGCACCACTAGCTGCTGATGAAGATATGTTTGGTGGTAATGCCAGTTTGGCATATAAAGGTATTCAGTTATTATTAATTATTTATTAATATTTTGGGTTTAATATTTTTAAATACCACAGGAGGGTTAGCAGTCGCAGTACCTGGTGAATTACGGGGATATTGGTACGCACATCAAAAATATGGCAAACTGCCTTGGGCAGACTTAGTTCAACCCACCATAGATCTTTGCAAAAAGGGCCACTTAGTTACTGAATATTTAGCTAAAATGATTAAAGGCCAAGAACATCAAATTCGGAAAGATCCTGGTTTGAGGTACTGTTTATTTTAAAATCTTTTGTCTTTTAAATTGAAATGATTTTGAAAATTTTGTATGTCCGTTCGAAAATACTCATTTTAGTTTTCATACGTTATTCGTTTAATGTAATTTTCAAAAATATTTTAGCGAAATTTTCATAAATCCCAAAACTAACGACACATACAAAGAAGGCGACCACGTAAAAAGGGAAAAACTTGCAGGTACTTTAGAGGCGATAGCAAAGGATGGGGCAGATGCCCTGTATGATGGTATATTAACTAAATCGTTTGTCGAAGACGTTCAAAGAGTCAAAGGGATTATAACTGTTGAAGATATGAAACAGTATAAGTAAGTTTAGTTGATTTTTTCTTCAGCTTAGTTTACAACGGAAGTAAATTTTTAGACCAGTCTGGATAGAACCAATTTCAGCAAAGCTTCCCAATAATGAAACCTTGTTCACGACTCCCTTGCCAGGTTCAGGTGTAATAATAACATTTATTATGAACATCCTCAGTGGTTTTCTTGACCATAGCAACATAAACACCGTCAAAAATTGGCAAAGAATTGTTGAAAGCTTTAAATACGGATATGGAAAACGTACAGAACTTGGTGACCCAGCATTTGTGGAAATGGGACCCGTGAGTATTCGCTATTTCAAATACAGATCCCTATTGCATTTCGTAAATTTAAGCTATTAAAAAATTTGACTTCTGCTGCGTACGCCCAAATGATCAGAAATAACATATCGGATACAAGAACGTACCAAGATCACAAACATTACGGCGCTAATGTAACCTTAGTTGAAGACCATGGTACAGCTCATATTTCAGTGTTAGCCCCAAATGGTGATGCTGTCTCTGTAACAAGTACCATTAACCAGTAGTAAGTTACTTGTGGAATAAGATATATGAAATAAACCGCCTTTAATAAACAATTATTCGTAGCTTTGGGGCAGGTTTTAGATCACTAAGTACGGGCATCATTCTTAATGACGAAATGGACGATTTTTCTGCCCCTAACATTACAAATAATTTTGGTATCCCACCGTCTCCTGCTAATTTCATTCGTCCTGGTAAGAGGCCTGTATCATCCATGTGCCCAAGCATTATTGTGAATCAAGATGGTGAAGCTGTACTGGTAATTGGAGCTGCTGGTGGTACCAAAATTACTACAACGACTGCTTTGGTAAGCATCTCGTTTGGGATTGTTAATAAAGTTTCAAAATTAAAAATTTATAAAATTAGGTTACAATGAGATATCTGTGGTTTGGAGAATCATTATCAGACGCGGTCTCCCATAGTCGACTCCACCATCAACTATTTCCCATGCAGATTGATTTCGAACACGATTTCAACAAGGTATGTTACGAACTGTAATATTTTTCCTATAACGATGTTTTCACGGTGTGTTTTGTTATTATAAGGAGTTAGTGAATGGTTTGAAAGCTCTGGGGCACGTGGTTCATGTTGGCGAAGCTAATGATGGATTTGCTGCCCTAACAGCATTAGCAAAACGTAATGGTACCGTCGAGGGTAGCGTTGATCGAAGACGAAGTGGACAAGTAGTTTTGATTTGATAAATGTGATTATAGAAATAGGATTAAATATATTTAGTTGAATCGTAATGCTCATGTACTTAATTTTGAAAATTTTACCACAAACTTTAAAAACTACTTATGATAAACACTTTATGTGTTAAAACCGTTAGTTTAAATCTTCTTCGGTAGAAATTAAGAGATTTAGTATTATACAATAATTATTGTAAGTATTTGTGAGAAAATAAAAATGCTATGCAAATTTTAAAAACGCAAATTATTTTTACAGCTTATTGACAATAAACAATAAGTTGACAGAAAAAAAAACATAATTAAACCTGACAGTTCATACCGTTCATACTATCGTACTATCAGTTTTGCCATTTTTGCAGTTAGTAAATATGGTTATTTTATTGCTAAAAAATAATCAACAATTTTGTTATATTTTTCCATAAACTAAACGGAATGCAATGATTATAGAACACTTTTTAATAAAACCTCAAACTAAGAAAATAATTATGGTGATTGACAAACAAATTACGATATGTAAGTCCTGTATTGAAACCTTACACCGTCAAGGTATAAAGGCTACGGATTATGTATGTATGTAAGTCCTGTATTCTTATATTTAACAAATAAATGAGATTAAGTAGTTTAGCTTTAATTTGTGAACCTGTAAATGTGATTTAGTAAGAGTAACTCATTTTTTATTAATCTCATATAAAAATCTACAAAGCAACATACTGAAAAGATCAAAATATTGTGGGAATTATAGCAGATCACCGATGTTCAGGTGGGGGTTCCGGTGAGGAGTCAGTGGGTAAGTCGGAAAAGAAGTACGATAACGACGGCAGACGTCTGAGGCCGTTTCAGATATATTAAAATATAAATGTTATTTAATTAAAATAAAGAAGTTGCCCAAAAGGGTCCGTTTAGCTTTCCTAGAATCCCACAATATGTACATTAGACATTAGCCCTCGATAATTCAAGAGGTAGCCGGTTCACCTCTCAGTTGAGAATACACATGTTCGAAACGTGGGTGTTGCCGTAGTATTAATTTTTGAACGACTAAAGGTATAAGCGCATTATCGGTAGCCACAAGTAGAATAATTTCTTGTGTAAATTCACTAAAAACTTGTAATTTTTCATAAGACAGCCAGTTACAAAATAATTCTTTTTAAGGAAAAAAGAATTCATAATAATTGGTGCAATCTTCTTGATAATAGTTGTTGTATTAAGCATAACCTTGGGAGCTTATTTTTCCCCGGGTTCTTCTAAAGCTAAATATATTCATACACCCCACAAAAGATCTAACAAAGTTAGAAGTGCTCCATATGTTGGAGGAGTTGTTACCAATGGGTACGGATGTGCGGATATTGGAAGGTAAAATTTAACCAAAGAGTAACTTATTCGTATACAACTTTTTCAAATTATAGCTCCATTTTAGTAAAAGGTGGTACAGCAGTTGATGCAGCAATTGCTGCACTACTTTGTGATGGTGTATCACGACCAGAAGCTTTGGGTGTAGGAGGTGGTTTTCTAATGACCATTTATATTCGGGAACATAAAAGCGCACAAACCTTAATTGCTAGGGAAACTGCACCGTCAGGAGCTACAGAAGATATGTTTCACGATGATCCCAATTTGGCATCGAAAGGTCGGTTTTATAAAGTCAGAAGTTTGAAAACTAATTGTTTTTGTTGTAAAGGGGGTTTAGCAGTTGCAGTACCTGGAGAACTCCGTGGATATTGGTACGCACATCAAAAATACGGCAAACTGCCTTGGGCTGCCTTAGTTCGACCCACCATAGACCTTTGCAAAAGGGGCCACTTAGTTACTGAATATTTAGCTAAAATGATTAAGGGCCAAGAACATCAAATTCGGAAAGATCCTGGTTTGAGGTACTGTTTATTTTAAATATTACATCTTGTTCCCTTTAAAACTTAAACGAATTTAAAAATTTTGTTTGTTCGTTGGGCAAATACTAACTTTATTTTTTACGTGTTATTCATAAGATTTAATGTAATTTTCAAATATATTTTAGTGAAATTTTCATAAATCCCAAAACTAACGACACATACAGGGAAGGCGACCACGTAAAAAGGGAAAAACTTGCAGCTACTTTAGAGGCGATAGCAAAAGATGGGGCGGATGCCCTGTATGATGGTATATTAACTAAATCGTTCGTTGAAGACATTCAAAAAGTCAAAGGAATAATAACTGTTGAAGATATGAAACACTATAGGTAAGTTCAGTTAATTTTTCTTCAATTTGGTTTACAAGGGAAGTAAATTGTTAGACCAGTCTGGATAGAACCAATTTCAGCAAAGCTTCCCAATAATGAAACCTTGTACACGACTCCCTTGCCAGGTTCAGGTGTAATAATGACGTTCATCATGAACATCCTCAGTGGTTTTCTTGACCATAGCAATATAAACACCGTCAAAAATTGGCAAAGAATAGTTGAAAGCTTTAAATACGGATATGGGAAACGTACAGAGCTTGGTGACCCAGCATTTGTAGAAATGAAACCCGTGACTATTCATTATTTTAAACACAGAGCCCTATTGTATTTCGTAAATTTCAGTTATTAAAAAATTTGACTTCTGCTGCGTACGCCCAAATGATCAGAAATATCATATCAGATACAAGAACATACCAAGATCACAAACATTACGGCGCTAACGTAACCTTAGTTGAAGATCATGGTACTGCTCATATTTCAGTATTAGCCCCAAATGGTGATGCTGTCTCTGTAACAAGTACCATTAACCAGTAGTAAGTAGCTTGATGAATAAAATTTAAGAAATAAAAACCTTTAATAAATAATTTTTCGTAGCTTTGGGGCAGGTTTTAGATCAATAAGCACGGGCATTATCCTTAATGACGAAATGGATGATTTTTCTGCCCCTAACATTATAAATAATTTTGGTTTCCCACCTTCTCCTGCTAATTTTATTCGTCCTGGTAAGAGGCCCGTATCATCCATGTGCCCAAGCATTATTGTGGATCAAAATGGTGACGTTGTACTGGTAATTGGAGCTGCTGGTGGTACCAAAATTACTACAACGACTGCTTTGGTAAGCATCTCGTTTGGGATTGTTAATAAAGTTTCAAAAATCAAAATTTACCAAATTAGGTTACAATCAGATATCTGTGGTTTAGAGAATCGTTATCCGACGCGGTACCCCATAGTCGACTCCACCATCAACTATTTCCCATGCAGATTAATTTCGAGCACGATTTCAACAAGGTATGTTACGAACTGTAATATTTTTCCTTTAACGATGTTTGCACGATGTGTTTTATTTATTATAAGGAGTTAGTGAATGGTTTGAAGGCTTTGGGACACGTGGTTCATGTTGCCGGAGCTAATCATGGATTTGCTGCCCTAACAGCAATAGCAAAACGTAATGGTACCGTCGAGGGTAGCATTGATCGAAGACGAAATGGACAAGTAGTTTTGATTAGATAACTGTGATTCTAGAAATAGGTTTAAATGTATTTAGTTGAATCGTAATGCTCATGCACTTAGTTTTGAAAATGTTACCACGAACTTTAAAAACTACTTATGACAAACAGTTTATGTGTTAAACCCAAATCTTCTTTGATAGAAGTTAAGAGATTTAAATACTTACAATAATTATTGTCATTTGTGAGAAAATAAAAATGCTATGCAAATTTTAAAAGGGCAAATTATTTTCACAGCTGATTGACAATAGATATTAAGTTGACAGAAAAAAAAAACATACATAATTAAATTTGACAGTTCGTACTGCCGTTACTCTACTAAAGGGAATGAAATTTATTATTAGAACACTTTTTAATACAGCCAACAGCAGCAATGCTTTTATCGGTAACAGCCATAGGAGGAAGCCCTACTCCTTTTTGATGCTGAACAGAATTCCTTTCGCGTTCAAATTCCTTATACCATCGGCAAATTGTAACCAATGAAGGTGCTTATTCACTAAAAGCTGAATCTAAACTCTCTTTGCACTCATAAGAGTTTAAACCTGTTTTAAAATCATAATAAATCATGATTCGAAAATGCTCTCTGGTTAATTCCATTTTTTAACTGTAATGTCACTTTAAAAAATTAGTAACTTGAGTTATAACGAACGTAACTTCAACAACTAAACTTCAAATCACAGATAAAGAGTTGCTCTAAATAACACTGTATGTTTTGTTTTTCACGGCCTACTAGATTTTCTTATTCTCAATAAATTCAGCTTGGCCCTCGTACAACCTCAAACTTGCTCAAACTGAGAATAGCTAGTTCGAAAAGTGAGTCGTTCAGGCTCGCATGTGAAAGTTTGCGGAACAAGCGTAGCGAGTTTTGCAATTCACATAAGTGCCTTATTAAAGACACTTTTCGAACGTGTATCATACAAGATTTTTTAGCTACGAACGTGCAAATAGCTCTAAGTAGAAAAATAAATAAATAGTAGGGGTTAGAATATTTGAAATATGTATGTTTACAGGGTAGTACTTAGGTAAATAGGGAATAGAAATCAAATAATAACACCTAGTATTACAAAGACTAATAGGCAATAGGGGCATGCGAATGGTACATATGGGTACACAAACCAAAAGTAGGGTTCACTCAAGAAGGAAGCTCTGGACTTAAGAAGAAAAATCGCAAGGTATGTGAGGGAAAACCAAGAAAAATTCAACTGCAGCTGGAAGAAAATATTAAACAAGAAGAAGCGCCGCGGCTCTAGTTGGAAAAGGCGTAACGTTTACAGCTCATCAAGAAATCTCCGAGGATATCTGCTCAATGACAGTAGAAATAAACAACCACATTAGAGGTTTTATAGGGGTGCACATCTGCACATACCATCGGACAAATGGATGTACAACTCACTGGCAGAAGTATACCAGGAAACAAGGAATGCGATCAGAAGAACGTCAACGATAATAGTAGGGGAGTTCAATGCACACCTAGGTATCGAAGAAGAGGCAAAAATTAATAGGACCAAAACTGAGGCATCGCAAACGGTATCGTATTGAAAGACTTTGCACACCTCTTCCGACTTCATATTCAAAACACCTGGAGTAAGTCGAACTCCATTAGAAAAGCATGGGAAAAGGGAGAACATCAAGCACAATTGGATTGGTTTCTAGGGAAAGAGGGAAGCAGGCCAAATTTTATCACATATGTACAAGCATCATGGCACCATGAAGTACGCACGGAATACCTACCTGTAAAAAATAACGGTTAGACTTAGCTAGAATTAAGTAACATATAACAGGGCAGGCATGTCTGCGCTAAGGTGTTTCATACCATAGACCTAGAAAACTAGCGGTAATACTAGAAATAGTGTTAGTATAAAATGAAAAAAAAACTTGATTAACCATCTCGGTCATATATTCGACTCCCATTGAATATGTGATCTACTAACTGCCTTGCACTGTAGAAGCGGTGCCTAGCGGCTAGCGTCACAGGCATGTTAACGTCATACAGTGTTCCCTGTTAGCATGGGGTGGGCCTGGCGTAATCCAGGATTGATCCACGAGGATCTGCTCCATGTCAATTGATGAAGATGATGATGAATAAAATCAAGGAATAAAGACAATCAAACTATCTGAGTAGGAATATTTTTCCGTATCCAGAGTAATAGATAATTTTGTTTACGTTGTTTACAAGCAGAAACGCCAAGTAAAAATTCATTTCTTTAAATAATTTTACTTTTCGCACTAGTGCATTAAAGTGTTACTTTTCGCATGGAAATCAGTACGAAAAGAGTTATTTATCATACAATTTGATTTTTTAAAAACTCAATTGCAGCAGGCCGTATTCTGTCTTAATAACCTTAGAACAATTGAGTTTTTAACAAATCACATTGTATGTGAGTGCTAAAAAATAACGAAGTGCGGAAACACAAGCTTAAAGTTCGAAGTTGTCGCTATGCAACGAGACGAAGTCGAGTTGCATAGCCACCCGAGATACTTTAAACGTTTTCGCAAGAGTGTTATTCCAAATTTTTTTTGTTGATCAACTACTATGTTGGTCATGAGTCGCTATGGAAATATTGTTTGTTTGATAAATGAAAATGGAAAAACTAAACAAAGTTCCTGAAAATATTCTAGAGAAAGGGAAGTTATTGAGGGAAAAATTGTTGCCCGTGAAATCTAAAGTTGCTTACGAGAAGGTTTATTCAAGTTTCTGCCATTGGCGTAATATAGACAATTATTGTTGCTATTTTTCGTGTTTTAGTAGCTATTTGTAACGACAGATAAATAAAAAAACCAATTAGGGTAGGCTGTGAAATTGAATTATTTTGAATTGATACTTTAGCCACATCCACAGAATGACATTTCTGACATGAATTTAAGGTTATAAACTTTGTTTACAATAAAAATGTCAAATTACAAACGTTATAAAATGTCATTCTGTGGATGTGGCTAAAGTACGAATTCAAAATAATTCAATTTCACAGCCTACCCTAATTGGTATTTTTATTGATCTGTTGTTACAATGAGATAGTAAAAGTGCATTTTTTCCATTCTAGATGTGAGAGTTTTGACCGAGGGGAAGCCGAGATCAAAAACACGTCGTGGAGAAAATTGACCTCTTTCTCCACGGGTTACTGTCCAATGAGACGACGAGATTTTACTTTCCTCCACGGGTAGTATTTATCATTACTATGACGATTATACGACGGTTCATTGTTTCGTTAAAAATTAATTGACGCTGACATTTGTCATCGAATCTGTGTTTTTGTTATACCGTGTGTCTGACTTGAGCGACGAACATAGGGAAATAGCATGGGAAATCGTATATATGCAGATTCCTGCTCCCCGTTTGAGCTGATATGATTGATAGTGGTATCAATCGAAAGACAAAAAAGTGCGCTTAATTTGATACTACTTTACTTGAATTTGTTGCTTGTTTAAGAAAGAAATAGCTTAAAAACTACAATACATAATTTGCTTTTTATTCACAAAAAGCAGACCAGCTATGATAATTTGAAGTATTTA
Source organism: Melanotus villosus (assembly GCA_963082815.1). NCBI lineage: Eukaryota > Metazoa > Arthropoda > Insecta > Coleoptera > Elateridae > Melanotus > Melanotus villosus. The sequence continues at coordinate 21,309,922 of OY720424.1, read as the reverse complement.
CGAACTGTGCAAAAACTGCCAGTATAAAATGTTTTGACAATAAATACCCTCTCCTTATTAAAATATTTAACATTAGTATTCATAGTAATTAGGTAGATACGTGAATTGATAACTGAGAGCAAATAAAATTTATTTTGGCATAAAAAAAACTTCAAATTTGATCATGGCTGGTCTGATTTTTGCGAATAAAATGCAAATTGTTTATTGCAGTTTTTAAGCTATTTCTCTCTTAAACAAGCAACAAATTCAAGCAAAGTAGTATCAAATTAAGCGCATTTTTTTGTCTTTCGATTGATACCACTATCAATCGTATCAACTCAAACGGGGAGCAGGGATCTGCATATATACGATTTCCCATGCTATTTCCCTATGTTCGCCCCTTAAGTCAAACACCCGGTATAGACACTTCCATAAATAACAAGATGAACTCAGCCAACAAAATCATCAACGCAATCCAAGCTTCCAACAGCAGTGTACGAAATTCGGAAAATGAAAATATAACAAAAACTTAAACATTGATACTCATGTAGATGTAAAATCGCCCCCCTTTACTATCGTTAATTACGGTACCGTTCATGTATATGTTGATAGTAAAAAGGAGATATAATAAGAAATATTACACAATTATTACTAAATTATTTGATTAGAAAAAGTATAGTGTTCAACTCTTGAGAAATGGCCATTTCCATTCGGATCAATTACTCCACTCGCCTTTCGGCTCGTGTCGCAATATTTCATCCTCATGGAAATGGCAAACATTCTCAATCGTTGAACAATATACTATTTCCGAACGAATTGTACACAAAATTTTGTAAAATTCGATAAAGAATTCCTTGTCATTTTAACTGAATATTTTATTTTTTATGTCGAATACTATACAGGGTGTATCGAAAATCGCGCATATTATTTATATCACGCGATTCTACGTCAAAATCCAAACAAAAAACTCCAGTACCAATTTGCTGTTAACTCTTTAGTTCTGGAGTTATTAGCAGCCTTAAGTCGTATTCTGGTTTGCTCGTCGTGTCATATTTTTATGAAATAACGATTTTTAGCTGTAGTTTAATCAACAAAAGAAATAACTAATCTGTAATTGTACTCAACATACCCTTCGTTTACTTAATTAGAATTTCCATCCGAAGTTTGAAATTTTTGCAGTGCTTGTGCTTTTCACAAATGTTGCAACGGTGTACAATGTGATATCGCAACTGACGTAGTATGACTAACCACACAGTATTGCTAAGTTTACAAGACTTTAATTAACAATTCTTCAAAAACTACACGTTTTGGCCTAAAACATTTATACAATTTTTTGTACAGTTTTTAACGCAGAATCGCGTGGTGCGAATATTATGCGCCATTTACGATACACCCTGTATCATCAAGTTCGTTTTGATGTAGTGAAATGTTTCATTGCCATGGAAAAATTGTTCTAATTTTATAGTTAACATACAGTGTGCGCCATTAAGTGTGCAACAAACGGGATTTTTTTTATTCTTTGCAAATAACAAATTTGAATACCACCAAAAGTGGATGCATGTTCCATAACAATAATAACTATATTAGGTGTACTTAGAATGGCTCCAAGTCAAATAGCATACAGGGCAGGCCAAAAAATTAAGAAAATGTTCAAGAATAAAGTGGCCTTATTTTCAAAAACACATCAAAATCTTATGAAGAAAAGTTGTTTAGATTGATAAGATAGGCCCAAATGCAAAAACAATGGCCTTCTATTCGAAACAAAAAATCGGAAAATTTTGAATTAACCCCGTATAAAGATTTTTTTTCGAATAGGAGGCCATGACCTTGTATTTGGACATATCTTGTAAATCTAAACAACTTTTCTTAATAAGATTTTGATGTGTTTTTGAAAATAAGACCACTTTATTCTTGGACATTTTTTTTTGCCTGCTCTGTATGCTCTTTGACTTGGAGCCATTCTAAGTACATCTAATATAGTTATGGAACATGCACCCACTTTTTTTTTATTTGCAAAGAATAAAAAAATTCCATTTGTTGCACACTTAATGGCGCACACTGTATATAAAAATAGATTTTTTCATTGTTTCTCTTTTGTTTTATTTTTTCATTCTAGTTAGGAAAAATTGCACTTTTCCTAACTCAAATGTATTAAAAACTTCAAGAATTCCTTACCGAATTTTACAAAAGTTGTTTACGGGAAACGTGCTTTAAAATGCTGTTTATAATCTAGGATGAGAAACAAAGAAAGGTAGCTCAGTTGTAAGAGGGCTAGGCTTGCATGTTGCAAGTCCCGGGTTCAAATCCCTACGTTAGTGGAGATTTTTTCTCAGGCCTCTGGGATCGGTACTAGGCCTGGTGAGACCCTTCATAGCTGGGCTTAATTAACTGTGCTCTACTCGGAAGACTGGTCTATGAGATGAAGTAACAAGACCACTACACACGTAGCAACACACACATGACACAGCCGTCTGACCACGGCCAACTTCATTCATATCCACTAACGTGTATACAGGGTGGTGACTCGAACACCCGAACATAGGGATTTAACATGTAAAATCATATTTTCGTAATTTCCTGCTCCCCTAATTATTTTAGGTAAAAAAGCTTCAAATAAAAGTTGTAGAGCATAAAATTCTGCATCTGAATAAATAAACAAAATTAATTTTACGTGCCTTGTAACCTCAGAAATTAGGTATGAAAATGACGTAAATCACCCCAAAAATAGCGATAGCCATGGAATTCAAACAAAAATTAACAAATGTTAACGGTTTATTTGTCAAATTTCATGGTGGATGGAAAATTTAAAAGATTTAAATTTGTGTTTTTTTTACTATTTTTAGGACCGTGGTGTGGTGCAAACCTAATCCAGATCCAATTTCTCTAAGGCTCACATTTGGATTATTTGATACCGCAGCTAATACATTGATTTCGTTAGCGTTATGATCTTCAGCTTCAATATCTTCTTCTGGTGCAATATTTATTTGTTTTTTAGTACAACTCTTGTAAGGGACGAACACTGACCCATATTTTGTTTGATTATTGATAATGGTATGGATTGTTGATGTCGACGGAATTGGTATATGACGATATAAATTCGCAAATAGATCTCGCACTTGTCTTATACTATTACCACTGTAAAATAACTTTAAAAATTGATTTTTTTCACTTATTGTATAATTGTTGGCCATATTTTCACTTTAACAGTAATTACAAGTAATAATAAAAATAAACTAACGCAGCGTAACTTGACAGATAAACCGTTAACATTTGTTAATTTTTGTTTGAATTCCATGGTTATTGCTATTTTTGGGGAGATTTGCGTAATTTTCATACCTAATTTCTGAGGTTACAAGGCATGCAAAATTAATTTTGTTTATTGATTCAGATGCAGAATTTTATGCTCTAAAACTTTTATTTGAAGCTTTTTTACCTAAAATAATTAGGGGAGCAGGAAATTATGAAAATATGATTTTACATGTTAAATCTCTATGTTCGGGTGTTCGAGTCACCACCCTGTATATGGCCGTCCCAATTCCATTTCTAAATATTTTTGACAGGTCCTCCTGTCAGCGCTCTCTCCGGCATTTAAACTATGTAATAGATGTCGCCACAGGGAGGACCAATGGCCGACTTTCTTAAAACCTGTTTTTAGCTGAATTGGAACGGCCATATATACACGTTAGTGGATATGAATGAAGTTGGCCGTGGTCTGACTTGAAGTAATGCCTAAAGGCGGTTCCGAGCAGATTGGCTATACACGCATACAAGAAATACACAAAAACAAAGAAAAGGATGGGAAACGTGTTGTAAAATGCTGTTTATAATCTAGAATGTAGATATTAAAAAGGTGACTTAAAATGTGACAAACAAAAAATAGCTATTAATAATACAAGTGCGAAAACACAAGCTTGAAGTTCGAGGTTGTTGCTATGCAACGAGACGAAGTCGAGTTGCATATACAACCGAGATACTTTAAGCGTTTTCGCAAGAGTTATTCAAATCTTTTTTTGTTCGTCAACTAAGTCAACTACTATGTTGGTCATGACGTCATGACTATCATGAGCATATCTAAAGCTGCTTACGAGAAGGTTTATTCAGGTTTCTGCTATTGGCGTAATATAGACAATTATTGTTGCTATTTCCTTCGTGTTTTAAATGTTTTTTTTCTACTCCCACCATGGAAAGTGGGATTTTCAGACTTCGTCTCCATAGATACGAGTATTGAAAATGAGTGTTTGCCGAACAAGTGAAATTAGTCGGAAAGTAAATTTTCCGCACGCACAGGCATGATTTTCGGTGCGGCAAAGTATAATTTTGCCGCACCGAAATCAAAATGTCATAATGACATTTGATGAATGTCAGATTTGATTTTGCAGAAATATTTAAATTTTTTTATGGAAATGTGGCTGTAGAAAAAATAGTGTGTAATACATGTGTTGAAAGCTTGTATTTGCCACTCTCATGTGACTGCAGCACTCACTATCGTTCGTGCTGCAAACTTCACATTCGTGTGGCAAACGCAAGCTTTCAACACTTGTATTACAAATTACTATTATCAATGCCCGGGAGATATATGTCTGTTAGCGCACTCATTTTGCATGCGATAAGGACTTCATTACCGCACTGTTTTTAAACTGTGGTCGTCATGGATCCGTCCATTTTTACAGCTACTATTTGAATTAATTTTCGACTTGTCAAAAAAATTATGTAAAACGTCAGATTGTTTTTAAACATTTTTTAGATTTTGCACGGGCGTAGATAAAATATTGTACGATACACGTGTGATAATGCATTATTAAAATACTTGTTTGATCACACAACTCGGCTATCGCCTCGATGTGCAAATTTCAAACGCGTATCTTAATAATGCTCATATCCCACTTGTATCGTAATAGATATTTTCCCACGACCATATAAGAAAGTCGCTCCTAACGCACAAAAAAGCAGGCGCGAAAGTTGACAATATCGTCTGTGCGATTTACTTTCGCAAAACAAATGAACAACCCGTGCGATATGAACACGTATAGGGATAATTCGCACAGTTTGCGCAATAATAGGAAGCTGCGGCCGGTTCAAAACAAAAAATGACGGTCGTTTTACCTGAACTGTCATTGTTACTTTTTGACATGTACCTAATTTTTTATTTTGGTCGTAGGAAAAATAGTGTTCGTAACTCGTTCGAAAGGCAAATATCTCCGCTCGTGTTTATAAATAATTCTACTCGTGCTCCGCTACGCTCCGCACTCGTATATCTATTTATAAACACTCGCTTGATATTTGCTACTTTCGACACTTGATACGAAAATAACTATTACTAGTTGTATAGGTAGATATTTACGATACAAGTGGGATATGAGCATTATTAAGACACGCGTTTGAAATTTGCATAACGAGGCGATAGCCGAGTTGTGTGATCAAACAAGTATCTTAATAATGCATTATCACACGTGCATTATACAATATTTTATCTACGCCCGCGCAAAATCTAAAAAAACCTATCCATGACAACCACAGTTTAAAAACAGTGCGGTAATGAAGTCCTTATCGCATGCAAAATGAGTGCGCTAACAGACATATATCTCCCGGGCGTTGATAAATATCTATTATATCATCCTATAAGGTTATCATGCTAATAATTCCCTAGCAACGAGTTGTGTTAAGATACCTTTAACAGCACTAGTGCTGTAAAGCTTAATTCGCTTGGATAACAACACAATATGACAGATTTACGTTACACTTTATGAACTGTCATTGAACTGTCATTGAAAATAATTTTTTTATTTTTTGAAAAAAATTATTATAGGATGATATAAACCGTGTTACGGCACACGCAACGTTATTTGCTGGTTACATTACTCGAGAATCATTTTAATATTAAGGATTTTGTGAATATTTGTATACATCGAATGAACTATTTGCAAACATTAATATTCAGAATATTCATGAATTACATTTAAGACAGGCGTAATCATGAATTACGCACAAAACTATACACATCCTGTGCCTTATAATATAAGCACACATCCTACCACATCATACGTATACGCACCAGAATATACCCCCCTATCAAAGCCAATAATCTCCCAAGACGTACCCCAACAGAACGTACAGTTTGGCAGCCAACAACAACATTTCTCACAACCACCAATCCGGAATCACAACTATCAGCAATCATACCCACCATTGACGCAACCGATGGAGTCAGAATGGACAACTGTCCAACCAAGGAAACGAAATAGAAGCATAGACGCCGAAATCACCGAACAGGGAGAGAAACATGACTACTGGCTTGGCAAGCCTGTAACAACTAGCAATATGTTTGATGTACTTGATAACGGGGACTCCAATCCTAATGATCAGCATAGTAACGAAAAGAAAGAGCCAAAACCGCCGCCCATATTTATCTCGGGCGTCAAAAATATAAATCCACTAATTAAACTACTAGAAGATACAGTAAAAGAAAAATATACCACAAAAACATTAAACAATGATCAAGTCAAAATACAACCTCTGGATAGACAAACATACACCACCATTATCAAAGCTCTAATGGAAAAGAAAACTGAATTCCATACATATAAACCTAAGCAGGATAAAGCTTTTCGGGCTGTCCTAAAAAATATGCCCCATACAACTGATCTAGCCGAAATAAAAAGAAGTATAACCGAAAAAGGGCACGAAGTCACCAACATATGGAATGTAAAACAAAGAAAAACGAATATACCATTACCAATGTTTTTTATTGATCTAAAACCAAAAGATAATAATAAAGACATCTATAGCATAAAACTACTTTTAAATTCCTGTGTACAATTCGAAGCACCCCACGCAAAGAGGGAAATCCCACAATGTATAAAGTGTCAAAGGTACGGACACACAAAAAACTATTGTAACAACTCACCACGATGTGTCAAACTGTCAAATGTACGGGAAATCATCATACCAGAGATTGCATCAGAAAAACAAAAGATGACAAAGTTACTTGTGTAAATTGCAATGAAAACCACCCGGCTAATTACCGTGGATGTGCTGTCCATAAACAGTTACAACAAAAAGTATTTCCGACACTTAGACAGAGAATCATCACTCCAAGAACGCTGCAACCAGGAATAACATACGCGCGAGCAACAAACTATAGCACACAACAATTACACGCAACCCCAGACACACAACATCAAAACATACCTTTGCAGACACAACCAACTAATGACTTGACAGAATTAAAAGACATGATGAAGAAACTCATGGAACAGATGAGTACACTATTAAATCTCCTGACAGCATTTATTACTAGATCCACATAATGGCACAAACACTAAAAATTGGAATATGGAACGCCAATGGATTGTGCCAACATGCATATGAACTTAGTCTATTTCTACTCACTAATAATATAGATGTAATGTTAATCTCAGAAACACACTTCACCCACAGAAGTCATTTCAAACTCCGTAATTATCTAACGTATCATACCAATCACCCAGATGACACAGCGCATGGAGGCACTGCAGTACTTGTTAGGCAAAATATAAAACACTATGAAAGATCAGCATTCATACAAGAAAACATACAAGCTACCAGTATTACTGTTCAGGACGACCTAAGACACCTAACACTTTCAGCAGTCTACTTTCCTCCAAAATATACTAACAAACAACAGGATTATGAAAATTTCTTTAATACCTTAGGTAATACATTCGTCGCAGGAGGAGACTACAATTCAAAAAATGTCTGGTGGGGCTCTCGAGCCACAACACCTAAAGGCAGACAGTTGCTGTCTGCTATGCAACGTAACAACCTAGGGTTTTTATCGACTGGTGAGCCTACATACTGGCCGTCCGATCCCAATAAGATACCGGACCTATTAGACTTTTGTGTAACTAAGGGGCTAAACACCCGAATGTTTACTACAACATCATGTTTTGATCTTACATCCGATCACACACCCATCATAATATCTATGTACGCAAAAATCATTGAGAAACGGAAAGAACCATCTCTACATAATAAGCACACTGATTGGAACCTCTTCAGAGAAAGGCTAGATCAATCAATCAGACTAGACATACCACTTAAAACCAAAGTAGATATAGAATTAGCAGTTGAAGAATTAACCAAAATAATCCAAACTTCTGCATGGCATTCAACACCTGAACAGGCAATAAATAAACCTCAAGAAAATTGTCCTAAGAATGTAAGACAGATGATTGATGTAAAACGAAAAGCTATAAAGCGATGGCAATTAACCAAATCCCCAGACGATAAGCGAACATTCAACAGACTAGCTCGTCAACTAAAAACATTGTTGCAACAACTAAAAAACGACACACTACAAGAGTATTTACAAGGACTTACTGCAACTAAAGAAACGGACTATTCACTGTGGAAGGCTACCAAGAAGTTAAAACGACCACTACCTGCAATACCACCTATACAAATAGCAAACAATGGATGGGCAAGAACTCCAAATCAAAAGGCCACAGCATTTGCAGAACACCTTGCCTGAAGAAGAACTTGAAATGCGAAATATCCTAGAAGCTCCGAACCAACTTACATTACCTCTAAAATCCTTCTCTACCTTCGAAGTTGAAACTATACTAAAAAAGGAAATACATCCAAAAAAAGCCCCGGGCTTTGATTTAATAACAGGAAAAATTCTGCAAGAGGTCTCCGAAAAATGTGTCACGCTTATAACTTACATATTTAATGCCATTCTGAGAGTGGAATATTTCCCCTGTCAGTGGAAGGTTGCACAGATCGTTATGATCAATAAACCAGGAAAAGACCCTACAGACGTCACTTCTTACAGACCGATAAGTCTACTACCAGTACTCTCCAAGGCATTCGAGAAACTCCTCCTGAAGCGAATCCAACCACTACTGGATGAACACAATGTAATACCGAATCACCAGTTCGGGTTCAGATGCATGCATAGCACTACAGAACAAGTTCACAGACTAGTCAGCAAAATTAACCGAGACTTGGAAGGAAAACGTTATTGTTCTATTGTTCAGCGGTATTTCTGGACCTTACCCAGGTATTTGATAAGGTCTGGCATAGGGGGTTGCGTTACAAAATCAAGCGATATCTACCACACAATATATACCTCATCCTAACCTCCTACCTAACAGACAGACACTTTTATGTCAAACATCAAGAAGTACACACTAAATTATACTCAATACACTCAGGTGTACCTCAAGGAAGCATTTTAGGACCAGTACTATACCTTATATATACGTCAGACATTCTGACATACAGAATGACAGAAATGGCCACTTATGCCGACGATACCGCTATTCTGGCATCCCACATCAATCCAGAAAGTGCCTCCCGCAACCTACAAATTCATCTAAATAAACTCCAAAAATGGTTCAGACGATGGAAACTTAAGATAACCGAGTCTAAGTCAGTACACGTTACATTCACCATGAAACGAGAAACCTGTCCAGCAGTAACGATGAATGGAATTCTGATACCACAAGAGATGACACTAAATACTTAGGTATACATCTAGATAGGAGACTGTCTTGGCGCAAGCATATTTTCACCAAGCGCAAACAATTAGGACTAAAGTTTCGGCAGATGTATTGGTTACTCGGCAGACATTCACCATTAAAACTGGAAAGTAAACTCCTAATCTATAAGATGATACTCAAACCCACATGGACATATGGAATCCCGCTATGGGGGGCAGCCAGCAGTTCTAATATAGAAATTCTGCAACGTTTCCAGAAGAAAGTGCTGCGTGCTTTAGTGAACGCGCCGTGGTATGTGCCAAATGTAGTGTTACACAAAGATCTAAATATTCAAGGAGTGCGGGAAGTGATCACGAAGCTAAGCGTAAAATATAGTGATAGAATTCAAAATCATCCCAATGAACTGACGACCATATTGTTTGAAGAAGGAAACAGAAGACTGAAAAGCTATCTAATTTTGCCCTATTAAGTAACTACCATTGAAGTAGTTTTATGTTATTAAGAGAGTATTCACTGGAATATCTCTCATCATGTCAATATACATAGACATTGTAATACTTAAAACACACCATGTACTCATTACCCACCTAACTGGGTAGATTGTACGAATAATGGAGAGATTAAAAAAAAAAAAAAAAAAAACGATACTAGTAACGTTATGAAGCATTTTACATTACGAGAGAAAAGTTTGAAAGAACGAGCGACGAAGGAGCGAGTTCCTTTAATTCTCGAGTAATGTAACCAGCAAATAACGTTACGCGTGTCGTAACACGGTTTATATCATCCTCTAATAATTTTTTTCAAAAAATAAAAAATTATTTTCAGTGACAGTTCAATGACAATTCATAAATAGTAACGTAAATCAGCCATATCGTGCTGTTATAAGCTTTACAGCACTAGTGCTGTTAAATGTATCATAACATAACTCGTTGCTAAGGAGTTATTAGCATGATAACGTCATAGGATGATGTAAATTACCATTAAAACACGTTGTTATGGGAAACGTGTTTTAAATGCTGTTTATAATCTAGGATGTAGATATTAAAAAGGTGACTTAAAATGTCACCCACAAAAAAAAACAATTATAGTGATTGACAAGCAAATTATGATATGTAAGTCGTGATTGATGTATTCTTATATTTAACAAATAAATTAGGTTAATTAGTTTAGTTTTAATTTGTGAAGCTGTAAATGTGATTCAGTAAGAGTAACTCATTTTTTATTAATCTCGCACAAAAATCTACAAAGCAACATACTGAAAGGATCAAAATATGTACATTAGCCCTCGATAATTCAGGCAGCTGAGAATAGGTACACATGGTCGAAACGTGGACGTTGCCGTATGTTTTAACAGCTAAAGTTACAAACGTATTATCAGTAGCCACAAGTAGAATAATTATTTGTGTAAATACACTTAAAACTTGTAATTTTTCATAAGAAAGCCGTTTACAAAATGACTCTTTTCAGGGAAGAAAGTATTCATAATAATTGGTGCAATCCTCCTGATAACAGTTTTTGTTGTAATGGTAGTTTATTTTTCCTCGAGTTCTTCTAAAGCTAAAAAAGCTAAATATATTTATAGAAGTGCTCCATACGTTGGAGGAGTTGTAACCAATGGGTACGGATGTGCGGAGATTGGAAAGTAAAATTTAATCAAAGAGTAACTTATTCGTATACAACTTTTCCAAATTATAGCTCCATTTTACTAAAAGGTGGTACAGCAGTTGATGCAGCAATTGCTGCACTACTTTGTGATGGTGTATCAGGACCAGCAGCTATGGGTGTAGGAGGTGGTTTTCTAATGACGATTTATATTCGAGAACATAAAATTGTACAAACCTTAATTGCTAGGGAAACTGCACCGTCAGGGGCTACAGAAGATATGTTTCACGGTGATCCCAATTTGGCATCGAAAGGTCGGTTTTATAAAGTCAGAGGTTTGAAAACTAATTGTTTTTGTTGTAAAGGGGGTTTAGCAGTTGCAGTACCTGGAGAACTCCGTGGATATTGGTATGCACATCGAAAATATGGCAAACTGCCTTGGGCTGACTTACTTCGACCCACCATAGATCTTTGCAAAAAGGGCAACTTAGTTACGAAATATTTAGCTAAAGTAATTAAACGCCAAGAACATCAAATTCGGAAAGATCCTGGTTTGAGGTACTGTTTAATCTTTTGCCTTTTAAATTGAAATAATTTTGAAAATTTTGTTTGTCCATGGGGAAATACTAATTTTAGTTTTCATACGTTATTCGTTTAATGTAATTTTCAAATACTTATATTTTAGAGAAATTTTCATAAATCCCAAAACTGACGACATATACAGAGAAGGCGATCACGTAAAAAGGGAAAAACTTGCAGCTACTTTAGAGGCGATAGCAAAGTATGGGGCGGATGCCCTGTATGATGGTATATTAACTAAATCGTTTGTTGAAGACATTCAAAAAGTCAAAGGAATAATAACTGTTGAAGATATGAAACAGTATAGGTAAGTTCAGTTAATTTTTCTTCAAATTGGTTTACAAGGGAAGTAAATTTTTAGGCCAGTCTGGATAGAACCAATTTCAGCAAAGCTTCCCAATAATGAAACCTTGTACACAGCTCCCTTGCCAGGTTCAGGTGTAATAATGACGTTCATCATGAACATCCTCAGTGGTTTTCTTGACCATAGCAATATAAACACCGTCAAAAATTGGCAAAGAATAGTTGAAAGCTTTAAATACGGATATGGGAAACGTACAGAGCTTGGTGACCCAGCATTTGTAGAAATAGAACCCGTGAGTATTCATTATTTTAAACACAGGGCCCTATTGTATTTCGTAAAATTCAGTTATTAAAAAAATTGACTTCTGCTGTGTATGCGAAACTGATCAGAAATAACATATCGGATAGAAGAACATACCAAGATCACAAACATTACGGCGCTAACGTAAACTTAGTTGAAGATCATGGTACGGCTCATATTTCAGTATTAGCTCCAAATGGTGATGCTGTCTCTGTAACAAGTACCATTAACCAGTAGTAAGTAGCTTGAGGAATAAGATTTAAGAAATAAAAACCTTTAATAAACCATTTTTCGTAGCTTTGGGGCAGGTTTTAGATCACTAAGCACGGGCATTATCCTTAATGACGAAATGGATGATTTTTCTGCCCCTAACATTACAAATAATTTTGGTATCCCGCCTTCTCCTGCTAATTTCATTCGTCCTGGTAAGAGGCCCGTATCATCCATGTGCCCAAGCATTATTGTGGATCAAAATGGTGACGTTGTACTGGTAATTGGAGCTGCTGGTGGTACCAAAATTACTACAACGACTGCTTTGGTAAGCATCTCGTTTGGGATTGTCAATAAAGTTTCAAAAATCAAAATTTATAAAATTAGGTTACAATGAGGTATCTGTGGTTTAGAGAATCGTTATCAGACGCGGTATCCCATAGTCGACTCCACCATCAACTATTTCCCATGCAGATTAATTTCGAGCACGATTTCAACAAGGTATGTTACGAACTGTAATATTTTTCCTTTAACGATGTTTTCACGGTGTGTTTTATTTATTATAAGGAGTTAGTGAATGGTTTGAAGGCTTTGGGGCACGTGGTTCATGTTGGCGGAGCTAATCATGGATTTGCTGCCCTAACAGCAATAGCAAAACGTAATGGTACCGTCGAGGGTAGCATTGATCAAAGACGAACTGGACAAGTAGTTTTGATTAGAAAACTGTGATTATAGAAATAGGTTTAAAGGTATTTAGTTGAATCGTAATGCTCATGTATTTAATTTTGAAAATTTTGCCACGATCTTTAAAAACTACTTACAACAAACACTTTATATGTTAAAACCAAGTTCAATTAAATTTTTCTTTGATATATGTTAATAGATTTAGTATTACACAATAATTATTGTATTTGTGAGAAAATAAAAATGCTATGCAAATTTTAAAAAGGCAAATTATTTTTATAGCTTATTGACAATAAATAGTAAGTAGGGAAAAAACATATATTCTGTTCACAAGCTGTTCACTGATCTCATGGACACTAGATTTATGTTGGCATGCACTGAACAATTTTGGTGCCTATTGGTACAAAAAATTTGCTCTGGCATGTTGTTATTTCTGGTTAAGTGCTAAGAGTATATGATTGGAGGGAAATTTGAAATAAACAAATTATAAAATAAAAATTTTCATGCAATGTAACCTAAATGTTGAACAATGAATTTTACCGAAAGAGGACACAAGGCAATTGTGGAGCAAATTTTCAAAACGGAATAACTCCAAAAAACAGCCTTTCGGGAAAACAGGAAAAACCTCTAGCAAGTTCAGGTTTAAAATTTGCTTAATAGCTATTTATGTAACGAGTACATAATGTAGGTCTTTATGGACGCGCCAAAAAGTTTATGGCCGAGCGAACGAAGTGAGCGAGGCCAATAAATTTGGCAAGTCCATAAAGCCTAATTATGTACGAATTACATACAAAGCTTTATGTTCAGCTGCATATCAAAAAATTTACTTTTAAATTAATTTGAGGTTAAAATGTGTTTTATAGCTCTAGCCTCTTGCAGGGTGCTGTATTGAATAATCACCTAGTTACCAGGTTGTTTAACAAACAGAAGCAACCAATCAACGGTCGTTCTACTTAGCACCGGCCGTTTTACTTTATCAGCAACCAATCAACGGTCGCTCTACTTAGCACCGGCCGTTTTACTTTATCATTATGGTGCTAGTCCGATAAATGATATAATTATGGCCTCTAAACAGTACAATAATCTAGTCATTATGAGGCAGCTGAACAAATTTATTGGCCTCGCTCACTTCGTTCGTTCGGCCATAAACTTTTTGGCGCGTCCATAAAGACCTACATTATGTACTCGTTACATAAATAGCTAATATAGCGACATACAGGAATGACACATACGACATAATTACTGAAATAAACAATATGAAAATTTCTATAGTGACTGACTAAACAAAAAAAAGGTTCTGGAGTTATTCCCACAGTTATTCCATTTTGAAATGAAAACCAGAGTTTTTGCTTCTGTGTAGTAGTTGTTTATTATTAAACTATAAGAAATCAACACAAAAGTCCTTAAAATTTAACAAACTAACAAAGCTAATGAATTTAGAAAAAATAGAATATAGGTATTGTTAACAAAAAACTGAGATATTTTTATATGTTTAAGGCACATTCGTCTTCAAGGCAGTTACAGGTTTCACTTTCTGCAATTTCAGCAATGCTTTCCTCCAAGTCTTCTGTGTTTTCAGGAAGTATCTCTAAGTTTTCATTATCATCTGGAAAGCCCAATATGTTTTTGTACCACTTGTATTCAGCCAAACGTAGCAACTCCTTATTGTATGCAGGCAGCAAGTTTGTTAAACTCTTTTTTTCTTCTCCGGAAACTCTTGATATAATTCAACTGCCTTTAAACGGATTGCTGCAAAAGTTTTGCCTTTTTTTAGAATACTCTGATGTTGCTTTGATATACCACAGTTTCTGTAAGTAAGCTCAATTTTAAACTTCACTGCATCTTCGCCATTTCTTTTTATAATTTTGTTCAAAAAGATTCTCTTCATGTCAGCAATTCCGTTCATCTTTTTCATTGCATCTAGTAATTTTTTAACATCATACACTATCCAGTCCTCAGAAAGTTTCCTTACTGTTCCAAAGTTTCCATACAGATTGAAATAATCACTCTTGTTCAAAAGTACATCATTGCAGCGAAGTTCCTTTTCAACGGTACCGAATGTCCTATCTGCTGGCATATAGGAATGTCCGCGAACAGGAAATGTTAGTACCATGTTTTTCAAATTCTTAGGTGCTTCGCGCTGTAACCAAAATGAAAGAATGTGATTGACGTGACAGTTCTTGTTCTGTCCGCCACATCCATCGGCGAAGAGTTTCAGGGTTGTACAATTTTCAGGGAAATTATATTTTCTTAAAAAATTCAAGAGTGCGGAACCAACCTCGTTTGCGCCACGTTTAGCCTGATCTTCGGTCCAGCAATAAAAATATGCGTCATTTGGTTTCATGTCTATTATTCCCAGTGTGTAATAAGAGACTTGATGCGAATAAAATGCCTCTTGAATTGGTACTTTAGGCAATGGTTGTACAACTTGCTGCATGTCGAAGGTCGAAGCATAAATAAGTACAAGCCTCCCCTCTTTCTTTTAAAAGCAATGCTCTCATTTTGTGTACTCTATACTCCGTAATAAGGGATTGTTTAGTTTGGCCATCTTTCGCGAATTGTATTGCGTTCTTCAACCGACAACACAAGCTACACACGTCAGTAGCGGGACTTCCAAAGCCAATGTTGAAGAAGTTATTGAAAAAAAACCATAGGTCGCCTTATTCTTCGATTCAACCCGTTTATTGTACATTTTCCACAGCTTGGATATATTTAGGTTTGCCGGCAAATACAGTCGCCGAGACTTGGCTCGTCCGTAATGACTTTCTGTGAATTTAAGCGATTTTAAATTTTTTTTTATTTCTTGCCTTTTTTCGTCAGACTTGGAAGACCTCAATCACCTCACCACCTCCAAGTTCCATTGTTACAGAAACAATTATTACATTTACAAGACAAAAAAGATCCTAGCACAGACACACCCACAGCACTTGCAGTGGAATTATTCCATTTTGAACACAACTGGAATTATTCCGTTTTGTAAACCACATTTTAGAGGATTTATTCCTTTTTTTTTTTTTTTTTTATTTTGTTGCCAGTTCAACAATGACAATGTTATTCATGGCATTGATGATAACAGTAATATAAACATTAGCAGAAACATATTGTCAACAAACGTTTATTTTCTTCCGAAAACAAAAATTATTTTGGCTATCTGTTATTCAATGAAACTTGGAATCAAGTTTTTGCACAGCAATCTTTGGATGAGGGGTTTAACATGTTTTTCACTACTTTTCAAAGCCTGTTTAATATGGCATTTCCTTTAAAGTCGGTCACTGTAAATTATAAATTTACTAAAAAACTTTGGGTCACGCCGGAAATTATAGAACAATCAAGATTTTTAAAAGATCTTTATAAGCTACATAAAAGTAGCAATGATCCGGAAATAAAAATCAGGTATGACATTTTAAATAAAATTCACAAAAAAAATGTTACAAAACTAAAAAAATCTTTTTACGACAAAAAACTCACTGATTCCAAAAACATATCTAAAACTTCATGGGACATAATCAAATCGAACATTAATGTAAATTCAAAAAAGCACTGTAATTTACCGTTGCTAATTTTCAATGAAAATCACGCATATAGCAACAGACAAGATCAAGCTGACGTCTTTAATGGATATTTTGACGATTCGGTTAAAAAACTGATTGATGTTGATAATGAAAACAATAAGGCGAATCAAACTTTAATCTTTAGTAATATTCACTCCATGTATTTGCGTTCAGTTACTGAGGCGGAAGTAGAAAAATTAATAAAATCGGTTGCTACTAAACGAACGGCGGGACCTGATGAGGTACCCTACAACTTACTTTACGATTTTGCTAAACTATTGTCAGAACCCCTAACATATCTAATTAATTTATCTTTTCAGTGTGGACTTTTTCCTAGCTCAATAAAGCATGCCGTCATAACTCCTGTATATAAAAAAGACGACCCTAGCAACGTAAAGAATTATAGGCCTATTGCATTGTTATCGATCTTTTCAAAAATTTTTGAAAAGGCGTTTTTGGTAAGACTAAATGGCTTTTTTATAAAACACAGTTTAATAACTCCCCAACAATTCGGTTTCTGCAAAGGACGAAGTACTCAAGACGCGATTTTCTCATTTTGTAATCATATTTTAAGTAATCTTGACAGTAAATTAAAATGTATTGGGATATTTTATGATCTTACTAAAGCGTTCGACCTTATTAATCATGCTTTACTCCTTGAAAAATTATTTCGTTATGGGGTCCGTGGTCCTGCGTTGAACTGGGTAAAGTCCTACCTGGCGGATAGAACTCAGCGTGTTAAAATATCGGTAAACAGGAATAACTTTTATTCCGATGTTACAAGTAACGTCTGTGGGGTACCTCAAGGTAGCATACTTGGACCGTTTCTGTTCGTAATATTTATTAATGACATGCCATCTTATTTCGAGAATACTTTTTTATCTTTGTATGCCGATGACACCTCTGCTGTAGTTTCGGAAAAAAATTTTAATACTCTTGGTAAGATGGCACAACATAGTGTTTATAGAATGACATCCTGGTGTAAAAATAACCAGCTAATTTTAAATCGACAAAAAACAGATATGATTATGTTTGCTCCATCGGGAATCATATACGACCATAGTTTATTAATTAAACTTGATAATAAATCAGTAACTCAGAATAAAAGTGTAAAATTTCTAGGGATCAAGCTTGATCAGAATTTATCATGGAGTGAACATATTCACGATTTATCTAGTAAACTTGCGTGTAAAAACTATTGCATCAGTCAATTAAAAAATTCGGTAAGTTCTTCAACGTTAAAAACTTTTTATTACGGTTGTATATATCCTATATTAACTTACGGAATTCTATGTTGGGGTCATTCTACATTTGTTGATAAAATTTTCATTTGTCAAAAACGTATTCTGAGGAACATGTTAAACTTATCATATAATACCTCCTGCCGCAGTTACTTTAAAACTCATCGGATCTTACCCCTTTGTTGCATTTATATATTAGAATGCGTCTATTATGTAAAAAAAATATCGATAGTTTTCAAAAATGCAATGAAATTAATTATTATACCACAAGGACGGGTAATGATTTATATATTCCGCCACATAGATTAAGCCAAGTAAGTAAGGGTTCGTTTGTCAACTGCATACGATTATTTAATGCACTCCCAAATCGTTTGAAATCGATTAAACATTTAACCTCTTTCAAGGCTACGGTTAAGGACTTCTTATTTGAACAGTGTTCTTATAATGTGAAGGAATATTTGGAGGTTTGTAAAAATTATTAAAAAATAATAATTGTGTATATCGCTGGTGTTATGTATATTTATATTTGTGCTACATGTATATTTTTTGTATATTATGTATTTTTTGTATATGACAATTCTTATACTTCGAAAGAGGTCGAAAGAAGTAAATAAATATTAAATATTAATACGATATAGAAGAACATAGTAGGTATATTTTACATAATTTACTTATTAGCTAATCACTGTCGGGGTCTGATGAACACAAGTCTTGGGGTAGCTTGCGCTTGAGCCTGTGATGAATATTTCGTCTGCCGATGTTATAATGAATAGCGCCGTCGCACTCGCGAATGTTTTTGAAGAACTTGTTAGCACTTGTGTTGATATACGTTCGAACTGCAGGTATATCTAGTTCATAATGTAGCTGTTCGTTCCGGATGTACCAGGGAGCATTCACTACCATTCGGAGAATTTTATTTTGAAGACGTTGCACTTTTAGTATATTGGATGTAGCTGTGTTGCTCCAGATCGGTGATGCATATAGTATCAGTGGCCTTATTAGCGATTTATACATCAGGATGGCGCATTTGGGCTTGAGTGATGATTTTCTGTTAATAAGAGGATACAGTTGGGCTAACCTCGCGTAGCCTTGGTTGAGCTTGATGTTTACGTGAAACTTCCAGGTAAGTCGTGTGTCGAATAGTACCCCTAGGTACTTGACTGCTGCGTCAGTGGAATTCCATGGCATAATGTTATGGTTAATTATTAGGTTGGGTGGATTTCCGATTCGTCTTAGAGAGAAAATTTTTGCTTGACACTTGTCGGGATTAATTTGTAAATTCCACTTGTAGGCCAGGCGTCAGGGAGTTCAGCAGACGTAAATATCGTTTTAAATCGGGAAAAAGATTTATCTATTGGAATCGGTTTACTGTAGGCCTCTTTTAGACATACTAATTTATCCCCCTCAAGCAACCCCCGGAACACCCCCAAATTTGCCGAAATATCGCCCAAAAATCGTTTTTTGCCAATATCTCGGTTCTGGATGGTCCTGCTACAAATAATGTAAATATCAAAATTAAATATAACTAAATTCTCTATCGAAAATGTTTATACGCATTTTTACGTAATATCACCGTAATATCAATATCCTATGAGCTACAGGCAGGGGAAGTCGCGTGTCGTATCGGATTGATGCACCTGATTTTCAAACTACAAATACAGGGTGTCCCATGACTCGAGGTCCATAGCTTAAGAGCGTGTTATTGAAGTCAAAATAAGAAAAAAGTTCCCGTAAATAGGGGTCCGAAAGTACTTCCTTTTCGAGATACGGGTTGCCCAAGAAATAAGTTTCTTTTTTAAATATCTCGAAAACGATTTAAGATATTAAATTGAGCTTTGGTATGCACTGTACTGGCATGAAGAGACTCTTTTTCGATCCAACTAGTTTTGACAATTCCAGCAGTGGCGTGCGTGACCGCAAGAAAATGAATAATTGTGACGCAAAAAATAGTACATCACTGCTTTTTTTCAAAATAGGCATTTGTTTCTTAATCGACAACCAATTCTAAGAAGAAAAAGCCTTTTGCGTTTTACTGGTAGGACAAACCTTTTTCGAGTAATAATCAAAAAACTTTTCCTTTGCAAGCGTTTTCTGAAATAACTAGTTCAAATTATTTTTTTTTACAAAAGGTTTGCGATAATTACTCGACAGGATATTACAAGCACAGACAAATTCAAACGATACAGCCATCATCAACAACGCCAGAATGGATTTTTCCAGTTCTAGCCCCAAAATTCAAATTTACCTTGGAATTATCTTTGGAAACCTGCACAGTTTATTATGTTGCAAGGTGTATAATTCACAAGCTTTTTAAAAAACACAAGTATGCCAGGCGTCAGGGAGTTCAGTAGACGTAAATATCATTTTAATTCGGGAAACAGATTTATCTATTGGAATCGGTTTATTGTAAGTTTCGTTTATACGTACTCATTTATCCCCCTCGCGCACCCCCCGGAACACCACTAATTTACAGTTATTTATGTTGCAAGTACAAAATGTACGACTTTTTTGAACGAGCCGCGTTTTATGGACGAGCGAGCGCAGCGAGCGAGGCAAATAAATAAGGCGATTCTAAAAGTCCGTTTTTGTACGAGTGACATACATAATTTTATGTTCGACTGCCCTGAAATGATATTTCCTTCTTAAAATAAAGAAACGTTTCTACAACTGTGAATTTTGACGAGTCCATGACGGCGACAATGCCACAAGAGAAGTTTCTATCAAATGATCAAAATAAAAATCGGCTCATCTCTCTATTACGTGAGAAGCTTACGACTGCAGGTTTGCTTGTTAAATAAGCTGCTGAAGATGCTGACTCTCTTATCATTAACTCGGCGATAGATATATCACCTCACTACGATTCCGTAATAATTGTTGGCGAAGACGTTGACCTATTAATCCTAATGACAGGATTATCCGCACTTTACGCAAACATCTATTTTACGAAACCAAGCAAGGGGAAATCGGAAGAGCGGATTTACTCTTATAAAAGTTTTAATTATCCAAGAAGTATTTTATTCCTTCACGCATTCAGTGGATGTGACACAACTTCTGCATTTTTTAGGCAAAGCAAAGCGAAATTCGTCAATTTACTACAAAAGTCCGCAGGATTACAAAATATCGTGGAATGTTTTAAAAACTCCAATTCTCATCCTGATTTTGTAAATATAGCGGACCAAAAAGTTATCTTAGCCCTTTACGAAGCAGGACCCCATGAGCATTCTTTAAATGAATTCAGGTATAGATGCTTCGTCAAGTCAGTAGCAAAAAGTACATGCAACCTTGCATCGTTACCTCCTACTGAGTCTGCTGCACGGCAACACTCTTTTAGAACCTATTACCAAATTCAGCAATGGTACGATAGTACCAAGAATCCTCAAGATTGGGGTTGGATGAAAAAGAAATTTGGGTTGTTTCCTATTCCTACCAAAAAAGAAGCTGCTCCACAAGAACTCTTAAAAACAATAAGCTGCAAGTGTACAAAAGGCTGCAATGTCGCATGTAGTTGTAGAAAAGCCGGACTAAGATGTTCCGTCATTTGTTCCAGATGTCAAGGTCAATCGTGTACAAACGTTGAGATCTATGTAGACGACTTAGATCAATTCGAAGAAATCGATGATCAGTTTGTTATTATATGTTTTGTCACACTACGACACGGCTAAATCAGACAACGACGATGCTTGAATTGAAGCCAGGGACCCTTTTCGACCGTCAACTTCAAAAATAGCTAAACAAATGTAATACATTAGCAGTAGAAAATAAAAGTACCGCAGGTGAGTTGAATAATTAAATAAAAAAGTGGATTAGGCCTATTGGGGATACCACTTAAAAAAAAAAGAACGCGCCAAACGCTCTACCACAAGGTGGTGTGGAAACGAGCGTTTTTTGAAATAACTATTTAGTTCAAATTATTTTTTTTACAAAAGGTTTTCGATTATTACTCGAAAATGGTTTGTCCTACCAGAAAAACTCAAGAGGCCTTTTCTTTTTAGCATTGGCTGCCGAATAAGAAACAAATACCTTTTTTGAAAAAAAGCAGTGGCGTACTATTTTTTGCGTCAGAATTATTAATTTTTTTGCAGTCAGGCACGCCACTGCTGGAATTGTCAAAACTAGTTGAATCGAAAAAGAGTCTCTTCATGCCAGTATAGTGCACACCAAAGCTCAATTTAATATCTTAAATCGTTTTCGAGATATTTAAAAAAGAAACTTATTTCTTGGACACCCTCGACACCTCGAAAAGGAAGTACTTTCGGGCCCTTGTTTATGGGAACTTTTTTCTTATTTTGACTTCAATAACGCGCCCTTAAGCGATAGACCTCGAGTCATGGGACACCCTGTATTTGTAGTTTGAAAATCAGGTGCGTCAATCCGATACGACACGCGACTTCACCCGCCTGTAGCTCATAGAATATTGATATTACGTAAAAATGTGTATAAACATTTTCGATAGAGAATTTAGTTATATTTAATTTTGATATTTACATCATTTGTCGCAGGACCATCCAGAACCTGGATATTGGCAAAATACCGATTTTTGGGCCATATTTCGGCAAATTTGGGGGTGTTTCGGGGGGTGCTTGAGGGGGATAAATTAGTATGTCTAAAAGAGGCCTACAGTAAACCGATTCCAATAGTTAAATCTTTTTCCCGATTTAAAACGATGTTAATTTCCCTGACGCCTGGCCTATTGTTGTACCACGAGCATAATTTGTGAATTGCGTTCTGTAATTTATTGATGGCTTGGATAAGGTCAGCGTGCTGTACTAGAACTGCTGTATCATCAGCAAAAGTCGCTAGGGTTGCTTCAATAGGTGGGATGTCAGATGTGAAAATGATGAATAGTAGTGGTCCCAGCACACTGCCTTGAGGGACGCCTGCTTTAATATCCTTTTTTTCGGAGATTGCGTAGTTAATGCGTACAGCAAAGGTTCTATCTTCAAGAAAAGAGAAGACGATAGCTTTAAGGTAGTTGGCTATTCGAAGATTGATGATTTTGCTTTTCAGACCTTCAATCCACACCTTGTCGAAGGCCTTTCCCTTTTGATAAATTACCTCATTTTTCCTGCCCTATTACTATGGGATTACTTCACTTTTGAAAGAAAACTTTTACTCTGAACCTGTAATTCACACTCAGGAAGGCAATGCCACCTATATCTCAAAATGGGCAAAAATGGAGTTATTCCGTTTTGAAAATTTGCTCCATAATTTATCTATGTTACGAAGAATTAAAAACTGCATATGGAACTATCAAAAAAATTTTGATATCTGTCAACGCGACAGCATAACCCAACATTTCAGGGAACTAAATATCTCACTAAATTTTAAAAACATGTAGTGCTGTCAATTCAGTAACAAAAAAAATCACCAGATATTTCAATTTAGTGCTTTTGATAGTAGTGAATAGACAGTACTATCTATTCACTCGTTTGAAAAACACTAAATTCAAACATCTGGTGTATTTTTTTGTTATTGAATTGGCAGCACTACATGTTTTTAAAATTTAGTGAGATATTTAGTTCCCTGAAACGTTGGGTTATGTTGTCATGTTGACATATGTCAAAATCAATTTTTTTAAAATACTGTCATAATGTATGCAGTTTTTAATTCTTCGTAACATAGATAAATTGCCTTTTGTCCTCTTTGGTTAGAATTCATGGTTCATCATTTAGGTTACATTGCATGAACATTTTTATTTTATAATTTTTTTAAATGTCAGATTTCAAATTTCTGTCCAACCATATAGTAACCAGAAATAACAACATTACAAAGCAAATTTTCTGTGCCAATAGGTACCAATTGTTCAGTGCATGCCAATATAAATCTGGTGTTTAAGGGTGGGTTTTAGTTAAAATATTTTTCGTTTTTAAGTATTTTGGGTTGCCTGACTTAAAACCAGCCAAGAAAGGATTGGATCTTCTAGTATTGCTTCTACCCTTAGAACAAAACTTAAAAATTCAGTATAAGTTATAAGTATTTGCGAATACCGATTTTTAATCTCTTAAACCTCTTTGTAAACATTGACAGTGACATTGACAGAGTCGGTGAATGTTGGGTTGCCTATCTTTAATCGGTTTTTAAAAATTTATACGCAATTTTTTCTAGAGTTAAATAAAGATCACGCCTAAATTATACAAATTTGCAAAAGGGTCGATACATGCATAGGAAGGTCTTATTGAAACCCACCCCGCTACAGGCGAAAATCAATACATTCTTGATGGATGTCTTGTGCAAGTCCCTTTTCGTAAGTTTTTTATAATAGGCCATAATTTAATTACTATATTAAAATTGGTCGTTCTGGCCTTGTAGCGTATGAAGGAAAGGTCTAAAAATTTTAATTCATACCCGTCCTTCTTTTCAACTGTCATTATTTAACCGAACCGTTATTTTAAAATTACTCAATTTTACGCGCGTAAACATGCTACTAAAATCCCCCCTTAAGGGTGGGTTTTAGTAGCATGTTTACACGCTGAACATTGTGTAATTTTAAAATAACGTTACGGTTAAATAATGATAGTTGAAAAGAAGGACGGGTATGAATTAAAATCTTTAGACCTTTCCTTCATACGCTACAAGGCCAGAATGACCAATTTTAATATACTAATTAAATTATGGCCTATTATGAAAAACTTACGAAAAGGGACTTGCACAAGACATCCATCAACAATGTATTGATTTTCGCATGTAGCGGGGTCGGTTTCAATATTACCTTCCTATGCATATATCGACCCCTTTGCAAATTTGTATAATTTTGGCGTGATCTTTATTTAACTTTAGAAAAAATTGCTTATAAATCTTTAAAAACTGATTAAAGATAGGCAACCCAACATTCACCGACTCTGTCAATGTCACTGTCAATGTTTACAAAGAGGTTTAAGAGATTAAAAATCCGTATTCGCAAATACTTATACTGAATTTTAAAGTTTTGTTCGGTAGAATCAATACTAGAAGATCCAATCCTTTCTTGGCTGGTTTTAAGTCAGGCAACCCAAAATACTTAAAAACGAAAAATAGTTTAACTAAAACCCACCCTTAACGAGATCAATGAACAGAATATACATAATTAAATCTGACAGTTCGTACTATCGCTACTGTCAGTTTTGCCATTTTTGCAGTTAATAAATGTTATTTTATTGCTAACAAATAATAAACAATTTTTAATAAAACCTCAAACTGAAAAAATAATTATAGTGATTGACAAGCAAATTATGATATGTAAGTCATGATGTCATGATTGTATTCTTATATTTAACAAATAAATTAGGTTAATTAGTTAGTTTTAATTTGTGAAGCTGTAAATATGATTCAGTAAGCGTAACTCATTTTTTATTCATTTCACATAAAAATCTACAAAGCAACATACCGAAAGGATCAAAATATGTACATTAGCCCTCGATAATTCAAGCAGCTTTTAACAGTTAAAGTTGCAAACATATTATCAGTAGCCACAAATAGAATAATTACTTGTGTAAATTCAATAATTCAATTAAAACTTGTAATTTTTCATAAGAAAGCCATTTACAAAATAACTCTTTTCAGGGAAGAAAGTATTCGTAATAATTGGTGCAATCCTCCTGATAATAGTTTTTATAGTATTGGTAGTTTGTTTTTCTTCGAGTTCTTCTAAAGCTAAATATGTTCATAGAAGTGCTCCATACGTTGGAGGGGTAGTAACCAATGGGTACGAATGTGCGGATATTGGAAGGTAAAATTTAACCAAAGCAGTGGCGTGCCTAGAAATTTTGTCTGGGGGGGGTTAACTTATCACTTGATTCCACCAACGGGTTATTTGACCCTAGGGCGAGTTTTAGGAGTCTTGGGATAGTGCAACTTTTAGGAGTCTTGGGGGGGGGTTCTAACCCGGAAACCCCCCCCATGGGCACGCCACTGAACCAAAGAGTAACTTATTCGTATACAACTTTTTCAAATTATAGCTCCATTTTACTAAAAGGTGGTACAGCAGTCGATGCAGCAATTGCTGCACTACTTTGTGACGGTGTATCACGACCAGAAGCTTTGGGTGTAGGAGGTGGTTTTCTAATGACGATTTATGTTCGGGAACATAAAACCGTACAAACCTTAATTGCTAGGGAAACTGCACCGTCGGGGGCTACAGAAGATATGTTTTATGGTGATCCCAATTTATCATCCAAAGGTCGATTTGGTAAAGCCAGAAATTTTAATTATTAATAATTGTTTTTGTTGTAAAGGAGGTTTAGCAGTTGCAGTACCTGGGGAACTCCGTGGACATTGGTACGCACATCAAAAATATGGTAAACTGCCGTGGTCTGACCTCATAAAGCCTGCTATAGATCTTTGCAGAAAAGGTCATTTAGTTACCAAAAATTTAGCTAGAATGCTTAAGGGAGAAGAGGCTCGAATTCGTGCTAATTTTGAATTAAGGTCAGTGTATTTTGTAAGAGATTACTTTGGATGAGGATATTTAGTAAGAAAATATTTAATTGCGTGATAATTAAATACTAAACATTCCTAAAATATTTTAGTCAAATTTTCATAAACCCCTCAAATAATAAACTTTACAACAAAGGAGAATATGTAAAAAGGGAAAAACTTGCAGCAACTTTAGAGGTGATTGCAAAAGAAGGAGCCGAGGCTTTATATGACGGTGTATTGACAACTAGATTTGTGGATGATATTAAAAAGGAAGGAGGAATCATCACTGTTAAAGATATGAAAGAGTACAAGTAGGTTTTTGTTTTGAAATTAATGTAAGTAAAACGTTTTCACTTCTAATCCCAGTTGTAATACTAAATAATAGTATTACAATCACACTACATTTTCTGTATCGACTGACAATACTTTTTCGAAAAGAAAGTTAAGTGGGGTAAACGCTTCGTTTTGCATCCACAGTAACTGTTAAGTTTAAATTTTAAAACTATCAAAATTTGAATCGAATTATCATGGAATAAAAACGTATACATACATATTATTGAAACCAGGAAAGATGAGCCCTGCCCTATCAATGCTATCCGTATGATATACCTAAGATTTTACTTGCTAGTCAAATTAGCATCAGTTGTATTCTCAAGCAATTAGGATTGGCGCTTTAACCGGAAAACATACAGCTGTTAGGTACTTTCAATACGAATTTAACATTAAATTGTTTTCGTTTTGATTAAGAAATTTAAAAATCCGTTTTCTATCGTACTGTTTTAGTTATTTGCGTTTATTTACTTTTATAAAGACTAAGGTTAGATGCAACATGCAACTTAAATTATTTACCAATTCAAAATTTCAAATGATATAATAATCTAACCAAATTTACAACTGTATTTCTTCTGCAACGCAATATACCAAATTAAATGATCATTTATCTAAACTTCACAACACAAATACTACAAAAACGAATTCCAATGGACATAGGAATTTAGATAACTAATAAAATAAAATAATGTAAATGTATTAATAATTTAACAGTTTGACGTTTTAGTGACGACACGCGCATGTGACTTAAACTACTCTAGTCAAATAAGCACTTTAATCATAACACAGGCTTATTGTAATGCTATCCTTGTTGTGTGCATGGGGTTTGTGAACAAATGTACACGAGTGTTTGTCGTTACTAAATTCAGCGTGTGATGAGGCAGGGTTCATCTTTCCTGGTTCAGATAATATAGCACTAATTTGAAAACACCAGGCGGCCTCAGTCGTATGGCAAATACAGGAGATTCCTTCAAACTAATTCTTCTTCTAAATCATGTAGCTCCCGGCAGAGCATCGTACCACCCATAATATCTAAATTTGTTATACATAGTTGTTGAATTTTTTGGCTCCATGCTTCTTTATTCCCTGTCGCTCTTATGGAGTTATATATTGAACTATGATTCTTTCTAAGGAATTGTTGTTTTCCGCATAATATGGTTGAAGTATATAAGAATAGACTTTTGCATTGTCTTACTCGGTCTTTCTGTGATCTTGAGTTCATTCAAAATGAATTCGTTTGTGCATTTTTCTGTCCATGCTATTCTCAACATTCGCCTCCATACCAACATCTCAAAGGTATCTATCTATACGTCTTCTGTCCGCCATTTTTAGTGCCAGAACTCGGCAGCGTATGTTCCAGTTGGAAATATCAAAGTTCTAATTTTTTTATTGTGGTGTTCCCATTTATTTCGTGGCTTTTCCATATTCATGTCAGCTTGGTTATAGCTGTTTTACCTATCGCCATTATTCGTCTGATTTATCCCTCACAATGTTCGTTTTCTTGAGGACGAGTGATGATAATTATTTTTGTGTTTGTGAAATTTAGTTTGAGCCCTGTTTCTTTGCTGGCTACTTCTACTCTATTCAATATCTCGACTAGTTCGACTTCTGTATCCACAAGGATACTTGTACCATTTGCGTATCGAAAATTCATTATTTTTTTCCTCCTATGCAGATCCGCCTTCCCAGTTATTGGTCCTTTTGTGGATAGTCCCTTCACTACACAAATTAAATAAAATGGGTGAGAGGACACATCCCTGTCTCACTCCTTTGCATATGTCGAACTCGTCTCCGAGCCTATCTTGTAACCTACTTTGCGCCTTAGCAGATTCGTATAGGTGGGCAATAACTTGTACCAGATGTTGTGGTATTCCCATGTCATTCGTATAATATAGCTCCAGAGGTTTTTTCCATTTTAATTGGTCAAAGGCTTTTTGGTTGTCCAGGATGCATAGGTACCGGGATCTGTTGAATTCTCTAAGTTTCTTTATAGTTTGCCTTAAATTGAGCCTGTGTTCTCAAGTATCACGTCCTGCATGTTCCTCGGAGATTTCTGGGTATGTATATGGTTTCAGTAGTTCTTGTATGATATATAATAATACTTTGCTGGCGTGGGAAACCAGCGCTATGGTTCTGTAGTTAGAACATTTTGTTGTAGCTCCCTTTTTATGGATCGGTATAAAGATAGATTTGATCCAATCCATCGGTCAGTTTTCTGATTACCAGACTGTCCAGACTTTGTTACATAGAATAAGTAGCAGGTCAATGATGACATCTTCTCCTGCTTTTATCATTTCACTGACGATTCTGTCTGGTCCAGCTGATTTTTTCTGTTTTATTTCCCTTAAAGCCGGCAGTACGGCAGAGTGGGCACGCACGTAGTACTGCAATATAGAAAGTTAAGCAAATATCTCATTGGTCAGAACTTGAATGGATGACCACTCTGCGGCTCGGTGTGTTCGCTCCCCTCGACACTGTAAAGGTACAGGGCCCGACAGAAAAACCTCCGACATTTTAAGCTTTAATTAAAAGGTCATCGTAGATCCTGTTTAGAATTTTATTTCTTTAAATGAAAGTGTGTATCATTTTTTTTCATTTAGTCTTAAAAATTATAGTGTCTAAGTGGCGCTATTAATATAGAACACCAAGATCTCCCTCTTTTCGGTGATCCGCGCACAGTGGCGGAACAAAATATGCGAGGTTATTTTACCGGACCCTGTATAAGAGGATAATAGTATCTTACGTCACTAGGAGTAGAAAGCCCACTTTTTGTGCTAAGCCCAGAAGGTTGCGGTCGAGGCGGCAGCCGAGACCAAGCAATCTGGGCGAAGCACAAGGAAGGGCTTTCTACTCCTAGTGACGTAAGATACTATTATCCTCTTAGACAGGGTCCGGTAAAATAACCACTTGTGACGAATTGCACCAACATTATGTTACTAGTAACAAAATGATTCCCATTATTGTATTAGTAACATAATGGAGTATTTTTACCTTGTGTATTCAGTAGCAAAATGTTACAATTATGATACGCTTGAAGAAAAAAAGATTTTCTTTAAAACCGCTTCTATTTCAGATCTCAGAATTTTAAGCTCTCGGTTTTCATTTTCAGGGTATTTGTCTGGAGAGTTGTCTACAGAGTCATTGAATAGAGGTTTGCAATATTCTTTCCAACGATTTAATATCTGGATCTTTTCCGTTAATATCTGTCCTTCTTCGTTTTCTATTGCACATGGCGCTGACTTAAAATCACGAGTTATTTCTTTTATGGTAGAAAATAGGTCTCTTATTTCATTTTTTTTAAATGATGGTCTTAAATTGTTTTGCAGATTTTTTCTATATGTTTGTTTTTGCATTGATCATTATATACATAGTGGCCCACTGAAAACAGTAAACGCAAGTTTTGGTCACTTAACATTATCAATTTAAATGCTGACAAACTCACAAAGTACTTGCTTATTACAAACAATTTTCAGATGAAGTGCTTTTGTTTGCGTTTGTTTGGTTGCGTTCAACTAGATAAAAATTTAAATGTAATTTTTTGTGGAATTAATGATCGGATTTGAAAAATAAAAAGACTGTTGAAAAGAGAATCGAAATGCCTTTAGAATCGTCTAACGTTTAACACGCCTTTCTATTTAAAATTTTTGGGGTGCAATTCACCCTCATCTTAGGGTTGAAGTTGTGTAAATAATACTAATCAATTCAGATGTCCCCCTTGAAATTAAAATTGACGTGTTCGGGCGTTTTTCGCAAAATTGATGCTAAGTGGCCAAAACTTGCGTTTACGGTTTTCAGTGGGCCACCCTGTATTTGACATAGCTTTTCGTTGTTCAAACTTTTTTTCGGTGAGCTTTTCTTTCTTGAATGAGTCTCCAGGTTTAATCTTTAGTCCATGGTTTTCTTTGTTGTGTTTCCTGTTTTATTCCATTGGCAGCTTTTGCTATCTCCGTCTTTATGTTGTTCCAGAGTTCATTCTCGTCCATCTCTGTGGTTTTCCTTCCCCTCGAGCATGTTAAATTTTCTACTACTTTACTTTTGTACTCTTTGCTGTTAGCAAGATACCATCTATTCATCGATTTAGGCTCGGATTTTCTAGTATTGAATTTTGTTCTCAATTTACCACCTAGTAATTGGTGATCTGTTCCATAGTCAGCAGCCCGATAAGTTCTTATATTTGGTATGGATGTTCTGCATCTTTGTGGCATCAGCAGAAAATCTATCTGGTTTCTGTAGCGGTCAATAGGTGATTTTCAGGTGTAAAATCGGCGCGGGTAGTGTTGGAACATTGTATTCATGATACTTAACTTATTAATTGCCAGCATATAAGCTCAATAAGCGCTCTCTTCTTTTGTTTTTCTCACTTAGGCCCCATTTTCCTAAGATGCTTTGCAGATGATCATCACTGCTTTAAATGGATCCCACTTTGGCGTTGAAATCGCCGATTGTGATTGTCAGTTCTCTTTCAGGTAAACGTGACGTCTTGCTATACTTCGTTATAGAATTCCTCTATTTCTTCATCTGTTGCCTCGCTTGTAGGGGCGTACACTTGAATTATATTCATTTTTAGAGGCGTTGGGTTTAGTTTTATAGACATTATTCTGCTATTTATATAGTGGTATCCGATTACTACCTGTTCCCATTTTCGGTTGACTATGATTGCCACTTCGTTCTTGCTTTCTGTTTCATGGTCAGCAAAATAGATCGAATTACCCTTCCAATGGGGTTCGGAAAGTCCTATAATTTGATACTGAACTATTTCTTTCTTTCAGTTATTTGTAATTTCTCATATTGTAGCAGTCCTCTTGCATTCCATGTACCAATTTTTAAGCCCGGAACTCGAGTGGCGCCGATTGCTAGTTGGGTCGCATGGCGTTGTCCCTTTTACATTGTACCTTTTCATGGTTGCGCTCGTGGGACTTAATCTTTATTATGATGGGGTCCCGCCCTTCATACTCATAAATAACTGTCAATTAAATTTTCCAACCTATTTATAAACACCTATTCAAGAAAAAATCCTGTGTGGGCATGAACGTAGCAAAATTTTAAGAAAATTAACGATTTTAGACCATTATGGGGAGAACCGATTTCCACAAAACTTCCAAACGACCAAACCTTATATACCATTCCCCTACCAGGTTCTGGAGTAATACTAACGTTTATATTAAACATTCTCAGTGGTTTTCTCGACCACAACAAACCTAACAGTATTAAAAACTGGCAGAGGATTATAGAAAGCTTCAAATATGGTTATGGAAAACGTACGGTGCTCGGCGATCCAAGATTTCTAGATGGAATTGAACCTGCAAGTTGCTAAATATTTTACGATGTTTCGGCTATATTATTGATAATTTTTAGCTTGTTGAAAATTTAACTTCCCCTTCATACGCTGAAGCGATTAGGCATAAAATATTAGACACACAAACGTTTGAAGATCCCGAACATTATGGTGCAAAGGTGGTTCAAGATGAAGATCACGGTACTGCACATTTATCAGTACTGGCTCCAAATGGTGATGCTGTTTCGGTTACCAGTACAATCAATGTTTAGTACGTTTCAGCATTGACTTAAGGTTTAATTAGTTTTTAATGATTATTTTAGTTTTGGCTCAGGAGTAGTATCGTCAAGTACAGGTATAATTCTGAATAATCAAATGGATGACTTTTCTACTCCAAATATTACAAATACATATGGAGTCCCCCCTTCCGTTGCTAATTTCATTCGGCCTGGTAAACGACCGTTGTCATCCATGAGTCCTAGTATAATAGTAGATAAAAATGGTGACGTAGTTCTCGTAACTGGAGCTGCCGGTGGTACCAAAATTACAACTACTGTTGCTTTGGTAATAAGACAGTACTAAGAAAATTTTATAAACGTTAAATTTTGAAAACGTAGGTAATAATACGCAACTTGTGGTTTAGACAACCCATCAGAACTGCTGTATTTGCTGCTCGACTTCATCATCAGTTACTTCCAATGCAAATTGAATACGATGCTAATTTTGATGAGGTACTTAGGTAACAAAGTTTTAAAATATTAATGCTAATTTTACTCTTTTGCTCATCCTAGGGCATTCTAAAGGAATTGTCTGCACTTGGTCATAAAATATCTAAAGCAAATCCACGAAACGAGTTTGCCACTGTAACAGCTCTCAGTAAACGAAATGGTATTGTCGATGGTAGCGCGGATTTCAGAAGAGATGGAAAAGTATCTTTAATTACATAACTGGCACGCATCGGTACTTACAAATATACTACCTGTGATACTTCTAAAGAAGATGGATTTATATAAATAAAGAAAAAATTATTGAAAACGTGTTTATATTCACCTATTAGCAAGCAAATCTTACATATTATAAAGTATTCTCAAATCAAATAATTTAAAAATCCTCGTGATTATTACCCATGCTAATAAGAGTTTCATTTTCTTGTACGATGCATTTTACGTGAGGCCAGTTTTCATCGGTCATATTTACCTCGTGTCCAAATGTACGTAAGTACTCCATATCGTACTGCGATATCAGCTTTTCAAATAAAATGCCAACAAAAACGTCAAACTTACCTCCCGAGGTGGTCCTTCGTACAAAACAACATTTGGATTTAACTGATGATGGAAATATTGCTTATTCAGGGCATGAGATATGTCATCTTGAAGCCAGAAGTATCTCATCAAGCACTGAAAAAAAAAATGAATTATGAAAATAATTTATTGTTTAGAAGGGTTGGGTTTACTAAGGCTATGGTTGTAGGTATCCTAACGCCGCCCGATGCGGCCATGAGCAATTTAAAATTGTCTTTATCGTCTAAAACAATAATAGGGCTCATGGAACTTAATGGTCTTTTACCAGAAGTTACCATATTGCCATAATCAGATTCGAGTGGTAGTCCACCTTTTGTTGCAGTGAATGATAGCATATTGTTGTTCATTAGAAAACCTAAACTTTCTGATATTATTCCTGCACCAAAACTGAAACAAATATATTTTAAAAATAATATACATACACAACGTGTCCCCGGATAAGGTTTGCGATAGGTATAATGAACCAAAAAGTTTTGAAAAAGGTTTCCATCTTTTGTGGTATAGGTCTGCTTGGTTTAAAATGAATTTTTGCCAAATTACACTTGAAATGATATCCAGATGGCGTAGTTAGCACAAGAAGAATATAAAGCGGGTTAGGTAAAGTGGTTTTACTATCAACTTTACGCAAAAATTTTATTTAAAAAATATGTTCTAAAAACAGTACAAGAATAGAGTACAAGAAGAGGAAATTAGACTAAAGTACCAGAAAAAAATATCTAGAAAAATATTCGAAGATAGGTGCAGGATAGAAACAACAAAATTAGAAAAGCATTGCAATAAATTATTTTAAAGAAACGTTACTCAAGCAGGTGAAGAAGCACTTGGCAAAAGAACACAGTATAGGGACAACATATTAACTAATAATCCATAAAAATCTTGACGAACACATTCCCATTTCAGAAGAACAACAACGATTCCGAAAAAACAGATCCATGGCTAAGGTGTTCGACCGGGTCCTACTGAAGGATGTGATTAGAATATCAAAAGAAAAATAAGTACAACACAAACTAATACCAATCATAGAACAATTAAACGCAAATAACAAAATCAAAATACGAGCCAAGGAACCAATGAGGGTATTACAAACGAAATCGAGAGAGTAACCGGTCTAAGACAAGGGGACAGCGTAAGTCCACTGCTATTCAACCTAATAATGGAAGAAATAATAAGAGAAGTAAAAGTAACCCAATGAAAATACAGGATTGGCACTCATAAGATAAAAGTACTATAGTATTTTTCACCTAGTATTTGCGTTGTGACGTCAACGCGCTGTTTATAAATTCACAATCCAACTATACTTCATCTCTTTCTAAACTAGATTTTCATTACCTACTGCGCACGAACGCGTGTCTACCCATACAGTTTTTGGGCGGAGCTTGTTGACGTCACAACCCAAATGCTAGATGAAAAATACTATTTGGGATTTGACTAGACTAGGCGATACCAAGCAATTAAGCATATCCGCCTCCCTGACGTCTTAGGGAGGGAAGCGAGTTTGGCCGTTGCACCGACCTCACCCACCCGGACGATGTCCGGGCGTCAGCCTAGCACACTGACTTCCTGAATTACGGCTCAGGCATTAGTTACTGGGAAGGCCCCAGGATCACCGGATCACCTGGATCCAATGTATCCTGGGGTCCACCTCACCGTGCGGTTCGTTACCACTGCCCCCTCGAAACCTAACCTCAAATCGGATACTCGTTTCCGAGCGCGGAGCTTGGTACCCGAGCCCGAGGTAATCGATAAGCACGACTTTCGCCACCAGATGCATGTGCAATGCTCCCCCTGGCGAGGGACGTACCTTCTTAAGATGAAAATTACTGCTATTGGAATATGACTAGACTGGGCGACACCAAGCAATTAAGCATATCCGCCCCCCTGACGTCTGAAGGACGAAGATGAAAAATACTGTATGTATGTTAAGCTGACGATGTCACACTTACATCGGAAACCGAAGATAATCTTCTGCGTATGGTATAAAAATTTCAGAAACCGCCGAAAAATTAAATACGGAAACAAAATACTTAACCATCTTCAAAGAGCCTTGAAGATGCAAAATTGCTGTCGGAAACGATATAATTGAGTAAGTAATGAAATTTAGATACTTAGAAATAGATACATCCATCTCTAGTAGCTTACGAGAAGAAGTTCTGCAACAAACTATTAAAGCCACGTCCATCTCTCGTAGTTTAAAAGATGTAATTTGGCGAAACAAATTTATAACAATATACAGTATAAGAATTTATAAATCATGCTGTCGAAACTCGAGCAAACGAAATGAAAATCTTAAGAGCAATTACAGGGACAGAACAAGAAACAGCAATAAGAGACGCATGTGAAGTTGTAGATATAGCCAAGTGGAGTTGTAGGAGCCGAAGGAAGTGGAAGGAGCAT
Organism: Melanotus villosus; assembly: GCA_963082815.1. Classification (NCBI taxonomy): domain Eukaryota; kingdom Metazoa; phylum Arthropoda; class Insecta; order Coleoptera; family Elateridae; genus Melanotus; species Melanotus villosus. The sequence goes on along the minus strand of OY720424.1, from coordinate 21,274,296 downwards.
GTCCAAAGAATGGACAATGAAAGGCTGCCCAAAACTGTAATGAATAATCGACCATTTGGTTGTAGATTACCAGGCAGACCTCCAGAACGATGGCGTGAAAGTTGGATATCCACATCCCAATCCCAAGAAGATTAACAACCGAGAGGAACCCATCGGTAAAACAGTTCAACGGTCTAAAATCAAAAAGAAGACGGAGAAAAGAAAGAAACGGTAAAAGCAACTTGTGGAATTAGTAGAAATACCATCCAGAAAGAGCAAACAAAGTAATGGAGTAAGAGATAAAAGGAAAAGTCCAAAATAAAAATGCTTTTTTAAAAGAATTATTTGGGGTTAGGTAACAACACTCAAAAATTAAGATACTATAAAAGCCAAAGACAAAAGGTAAAGGAAATCGTGAGATCAATTTTGTGAGATAATGGAGAAAAGTATTGACAGTAATGGAAAGCTATTCCGAATACTAAAAAATACGAAGAAACAAGAGAAAACCCATTAAACAAAATCAATAAGAAAGGGCAACGCTCAACAGAAGAAAATGAAAAATGAAGAGATGTGTTAATGTTTTACGGAACTGTTGTGAACTGAGAGCCAACTCAATACAGCGATGCAAAAAGCAAAACGGTTAGAACAAAAGAACAAATAGAAATAAGTAAGGTAGAAGTGGCAGTAAACAGATTGGAAACAGGAAGTCTCAGAGGTGATAGATAGCATTCGATCAAAGATTAATAGTCCAGTCAAATGGTAATTTAGCTTTGCATTTTGGGTAGGCAGCGATTTTTTTTTATCGGTGTGTAGAGAGGTCAGTGGTGAATCTAAATCAGAGTTTTCGGGGTGGTAACCTCCTCCATTTGGCCGCCATCTTGAAAAGAAGGCTTAATTCGTTTTTTGGATATACCTCTGTAGTCGAGAATCCTACAAAAAGTTTGTATAAAGCTTTTTTGTAGAGAATCGTATTATTTATTATTTGTTATTAATAACTTTTTTACATATCATTAATAATAAAAAAGTTATAAGCCGGAAAAGACAAACAATTTAGAGGTTACAACTTTTTTATAATTAATGCTACGTAAAAAAGTTATTAATAAAACTTATAGAGAATGCGATTTCCTACAAAAATGTTTTAAACAAAATTTTTGTAAGACTCACGGATACAGAGATATAGGCGAAAAACTAATTAACCCTTCTTTTCAAGATGGCAACCAAATGGAGAGGGGGTACCACCCCGAAAATCCTCATTTAGACTTACCACTGACCCCCATACACATCGTCAAAAATCGCTGCCTACCCAAAATGCAAAGTAATTCAATTTGCATTTTGGGTAGGCAGCAATGTTCTTTTTTCGATGTATGTGGGGATCAGTGATGAGTCTAAATCCAGATTTTCGGGGTGGTAACCTCCTCCATTCGGCCGCCACCTTGAAAAGAAGGGTTAATTAATTTTTCGACTATAGCTCTGTAGCCGCGAGTCTTACAAAAGGTTTGTACAAGGCTTTTTTGTAGAGAATCGTATTATCTACAACTTTTATTAATATGACACCACCACCCCACCCCCCAAGTCGGCCACCATCTTGAAAAGAAGGGTTAATTAGATTTTCGGCTATATCTCTGTAGTCGTGAGTCTTACAAAAAGTTTGTGTAAAACTTTTTTGTGGAGAACCATATTCTCTACAATTTCTATTAATAACTTTTTTACGTAGCATTAATCATAAAACAGTTATAAGCCCTTAAGTTTTTATCTTTTCCAGCTTATAACTTTTTATTATTAATGATATGTAAAAAAGTTATGAATAAAAATCGTGCATAATACGATTTTCTACAAAAAACTGTATACTAATTTTTTGTGAGATTCCCTACTACAGAGATATAGCCGAAAAACCACCTAACCCTTCTTTTCAAAATGGCGGCCGAATGGAGGGGGTTACCACTTACCACCCCGAAAACCCTGATTTAGACTCATCGCTGACCCCTCTACACAACGATAAAAAAAATAGCTGCCTACCCAAAATGCAAAGTTTGCCTGTTTATTTCGACCATTTGACTGGACTATAATGGGAAAAACGGAATAAAACATCTGCATAGACTTATACCGGGTGTTTGACTTTAGGGGCGAACATAGGGAAACAGTATGGGAAATTGTATATATGCAGATTCCTGCTCCCCGTTTGAGTTGAGAGGATTGATAGGGGTACCAATCGAAAGACAAAAACAAATGCGCTTAATTTGATACTACTTTACTTGAATTTGTTGCTTATTTAAGAAAGAAACCGCAAGAAATAATTTACATCTTATTCACAAAAAACGGACTAGCCATGATCAAAGTTGAAGTTTCTTTATGCCAAAATTAATTTTATTTTCTGTCAGTTATCAATTCACGTATCTACCTAATTACTATGAATAGTAATGTTGAATATTTTAGTGAGGAGAGGGTATTTATTGTCAAAACTTTTTATACTAGCGTCAGTTTTCGTGATTTAAAAAACTTCACATTTTCATGGCTGGTCTGCTTTTTGCCAATAAAATGTAAATTATTTATTGTAGTTTTTAAGCTATTTCTTTCTTAAACAAGCAACAAATTCAAGTAAAGTAGTATCAAATTAAGCGTATTTTCTTTGTCTTTCGATTGATACCACTATCAACCCTATCAACTCAAACGGGTAGCAGGAATCTGCATATATACGATTCCCCATGCTATTTCCCTATGTTCGCCCCTTAGGTCAAACACCCAGTATACATAAGTCCTGGGATCTAACACAGAAGCAAAAAGGTGAGATACAAACATGTAAAATGACAAGATTAAGAAAAATAAATGGAATAACCAGAATATACAAAATAAGGAATAAGGAAAAAACTGGAAATCAAGAGAATCGTAGAAAAAATGAAACCCAGAAATTACGATATTTTGAACACATGATGAGAAACTACGGGTAAAGATTATCTAAGAGAGAGCTCTGGAAAATAATAGGAGAAAACGAAGGACACAAACAACATGGAACAACAACAGCGCATGAATATTACAGGAAAAGGGCCTCGATTGAACTCAAGCAAAGAGAGAGAAGCCAGAGACGGGAAAAGTTGATAAATATTATCGCATTTGCCACAATGATAGATGAGAACCGTGAATAAGTAGATGTAATATAAACAAAATGGTTACCTACGGATCATTCAAAGAACTACTAGCAACAACAGCATCTCCATTTGGAGCAACTACTCCAACATTAGTAGTTCCCTGATCTTCAGTTTGTGCGCTATAAGTACTAACATTGTTCATGTAAAAACCTGGTAAAAATGTATTTGTTGAACTTATTAAATCACGTATTGAAGCACCCCATTGCAAATTCAAAAGTCTAAAAATATCCTGCAATGTGTAAACATTGTACAAATATTTTAAATTATGTTTATCTATGTTACTTTCTTAGGAATTCGAGATACATCCCCAAAGTAGCCCTTCCTAGCAAACGTATGCTTCATAGCTTCAACTACTTTGTGATAAAAACTGGGGGAATGTATCGGGGAAGTTATGTCGCGTTCCTCACTATTTTGGTATTCGTGCACAATATTTATAATCATCGCTATCATTATCGCACAGCTTGGCGGAGGAGGTAAGTGCAGGGTAAACAAACGTCCATCACGATTCCTAAAAGTATGTAAAAGTGCTCGGGACCAAATAACTCTGAAAATTACATTATGAAATCAACATTTTAGCTCATACAATTGTACAGATTTTACTTATAATCAATAAAATCCCGACGAGAAATTATACCACCTTTTTCAATAGATTCGTCCCCAATTTTAATAGCTCCATCGCCTTTGTAAATATAATCAACACCATTAGTAGCGATTCGCATTAATACTTTAGCTAAATCCTCATTAATTATGTCTTCTTCTTCTTCATACGTCTCATTCGTTGCGGGATTAATATAAACTTTCCTAAAGCCAAATACTGGGCACAACGACATGTAACTTATGAACAAAACTACCTTAACTGGGGGTTGTCATAAATGGTATCCTTATAAAGTGTGCAGTAAGATGCAAGATTTTTACTAACTGGAAATCCAAACGATGCTAACCGAATTGCAGGGTCTACTAAACGTTGCCATGGGAGTTTTCCATGCCTTTTATGGGCTTCCCATAAACCCATGCCTTCACCAGGAATTGTAACTGTTAACCATCCTAAAAAAATAGTTTCTTTTTAACTCTAATTGTTAGCGAACTTAAGCAATGTCTTAAAATTTACGAAGAAAACGACGGAGTCATTTTACGATACGGTTTATATTTTCTTTAACTTTAACTGATTACTTTAATCATTATGATTTATATTAAACATTTGTTTCTGTGTGGGAGTCAGGCTTTTTCCGCCGCTCCAATCAGGCCAAAAGATAAACACCAAGGTATCGGCGCTAAACTCTGGGAAGGAGTACGGCTGGACGGCTGGTAACATTCTCTTAGCAGGTGCGAAGCACACCTGCCTGGTGGTTAGCAAGTGTTTATTTGTCAGTAATTTTCTTTAAATGCAAAATAAGTGTTTAGATATGTGCGTGATAATAAATATCAAATTTCAAAATTATTCAAAGTTGGCGGGCGCTTACAGACGTACATAAAAAAACACCTGGAAACGCTATTTCACCTTCAGTTGTTTTACCAACTTTTGTTTAAGTGTTAAATTAAAGTTAAACTGCGTTTAATACAGTTATTTACTTTAATTAAGAATAGTTCGGTGATTACTGTGATTAGTGAATTGTAGAGGTACAAACAAAGTAATTGGTAAGTTGTGTTTCACATATTTCAGCAATTTATAACATAACTAAAAATAAGGTTCGAAAATTTCTATACGCAAACTTTATTTAAACACAGTATCAAGATGAGTTAACAAAGCTGGCTTGATGGTTTCAAATATTGCAGTTTGCAAAAAAATATAAAAATTTAAACAAATGTTACTAAGGTAGTTTGACTATAAAAATGCCGATACATCCAATATACCTATATACCCCAACATAATGTAGTTAACTATTATTATTGACCAATGCTTTGTTTATAATACATGCCTTTACATCATAGGCGCCCGTAGATAGGTACATATTTATTAAAAAATGCAGGGGAGGAGGTTAAAAGGAACAAATTACAATGCCATATTGTTGTTGATTTTCTAATGAAACTGTAAATTTCAGATTTTTATCTTTAGTTTTTTACAGTGTGTTTGTTAAAAGTAAAATATTTATCTTAACCGATGCACAGTGTCCTAAAATTCGATATGGTAAAATCGCTTACGGGTTATGCTGCCAATTTTTGAGACTAAATCAATGGTGGCATCAGAAGAGGGGATCTTCATTTATTTTCAAATCATGACCGAGAATTGAACTTACTCCAATTCTATCAAATCTTGTAACTCCTTTTTTTAATAAAAATATTTGAAATTGGCATAGAGATTATTCATAGATATTTATACGTAGATTTCAATGATAAATATACACAGATTTTTTTAACGAGCCCCGTCCCATTTCAGTTGACCCACGTTAGGATTTTTAAAAAATCCGTCTTTAGAGAGCAAAAATACAAGTACTACATGAACATCAAATTGTTTTATTCATTTGACAACATCTTTAGCATCTCTTAACCACAACAAATGCCTATTCAGTGACTAAAACCGACAACTAACACAAAATGAGGACAAATTAAAAAAATGTGACTAAATACGTAAACTACCACTGGGTATAATATCGCCTTTATTTTTTATAACATCCGAAATTCTTTGGGGCATAGTATTAACGAAGCCTTGGCAAAATTCTGCTGTAAACGAATCCCATATTTTCTGAAGCCCTTGCTTCAGTTGAGGGATTGTTCTAGCAGAATGTTTCCAAAGCACCTTTTTTATCTGGTGCCACAAAGAAACCCCTTCCAAAGCTGGTATACCGTAGTCTTCCATCTATTTTAAGGCTTTTTTGATTTGTAGCGTCCTGCGCCGTCCTGCTTTAACACAAAATCTTGTCCTGATGTTAAATATTCGTCCATGACCGATGAAAGCGATTCTTCTAAAATGTACAGATACTTGTTTGTATCCACAGTTTCTTCAATAAAATGAACTTTTCCTATTCCCTTCGGCGACATGATGCTCCAAACCATGACCGATGCAGAAAATTTGACCTTTCTTTTGAGACAGTGAACCTGAAGCGCCTCGTGTATTTTGCAAATAACTCGGCGTCTACGGTCTCCCATACGCACTTCGAATCGAGCCTTATCGGAGCGATAAGTCTTGCATGCCATTGCTGAGGTACCCAAACCTTATGTTCTTTTGCCAATCTTACTGTATTTCTCTTCCGCTTTGGCGTTAAAAGTGGTTTTTCTTTGGCCTTTGGCCACAATTGCTAATTTTAAGAACAGTTTTTTAGAAAAAAATATTTTTCTGTTTCCATTTTATTTTCTTTAATCAAACAACTTACCTTGTAAGTGCCAATTCCCATTTTGTGAGTCCCCTTGTGACATGTGGATCTCCACATGTACCTTCCAACAGAATCACTCCACAGAGCTCTTAACGTAGGGTAATTGGCACGTCGGTTTTTCTCGATAATTCTTTTTATTCAATTTTGCCGTATAAACTGACGTTTAATTGTTTCTGGCCTGCCCATAAAAGTTGATGTTTTATAAACAATCAGAAGTAATACCACAAGTGACTAGAATTTTACCGGAAATTTTTTTGCCGTCATGAACACGACTGCTTGTTGCGACGAAAATCGTAACTCGTGCTGTCGCACTCGTTATTTTTCGTTGTTTTTCCAAAGCAACAAGCAAGAGTGTTTGTGACGGCAAAAATTTCCTGTAAAATTCTAGTCACGAATGGTATTCGGAATGATAATTCCTCGAATTATAATGAAATTACTGAAATACTTGTCACTCAAAAAATTTTGACAAACGTTGTCTCTAAGCAACGCTGCTAGTCGCAAAATTTTCTAGAAAATTTCACTAGTAGTGGTATTTTCGATTTAATTCGATTGTGATTGGTTCAATTCACCAAAATACTGTGATTTGATTGGATGAGTGGAATAATCGTTTAAAATTTTTATTCCGCTAGCGATTTAAAATTTTTATTCCGCTAGCGCTTTAAAAATGTCAAATCGCTTTAAAAATGTCAAGTAAATGTCAAAATTGAATAAACAGTTGTATTACACTTGCGGATTAAATTAATGTATTAACTCGCGGTATTAACGCGCTTGCGGCTACCGCCGCTCGCGCGTGTAAACGTACCGCTCATTAAACATTCATTTAATCCGCATGTATAATAAATAACTATTATGTCATACTCGTTTCTAAAGCAACGTTTTTCGAACGATTTATAGGACGAAAAGTGACACTTTAAAGTGCTAGTATCATTTTAAAGTCCTAGAACGAAAAGTGTCACTTTTTGTTCTATAAATGCTCGTTGCTAGGAGATATGAATTGTTGCGCCTTAGATTAGTTACTTAAAACTAATGCTGCTACAAATTGCTGGAGATTTCTTTTAATGATTTAACAACTTTAGAAACAGTATGACATAAAATTATGTATGTACCTCAGACGAAAAGTGTCTTTAAGGTACTCGCAAGTAATTACGGCCTCGGCTACCCGCCTCAGCCGTAAACAACTTGCTCATACCTTAAAGACTTACTTTTCGTCCTAGATACATAAAATACTATTAATGCTCTTCTATCGGCATCTGTAATTTTAGTTTTTCCCACATATCGGGGCTTTGTGGTGACTCAACTAGTAATTTTATATCTTCTAACAATATTTCTACACTATATCGCGATAACTTTAATAAATTTGCAATTTCCGAGTTCGATTTCCCAGAATTGAAAAATCTGATAATAATTGAACGAATTTTTTCATCGATAATCTTTCCTTTGCCTATTTTAATGAACACAACTAGCTTCAAAATGTATGAAATGCATTCTAGCAGTTATTAGCAATTGTTTTGGGACCATTGTTCTAAAGCCAATTCGGTTGTAGGCTTACTTTGTAACAAAATAGAAATGGATTGATGTATTAAAAAAACATACCTTATTTGGAACATTTTTGATTTTTTGCTAAAAATTTTAAAAGGAAACGATAAAGTTGGTTTTTTCTATTGCATATTATTAAATATGCCCTGTTAATTAATTTTGGACCTAAAAAAGCATGCCGTATTTATTATTTTTTGATGGTGCCCAAAAAACTAAGATTTCAGTAGGTGGGCCAACTGAAATGGGACGGGGCTTGTATTTGCCATAATTTTTCAGTTGCGGTATTAACTTATTGTGTCTTTTACATTGGACCTAGACCTCATTTTAAGATGTTTTATCTCTCCCTCGCTCTTTCTCTTTTACCCTCTTATACCTTTACAATGTCGAGGGGGCAGGACACACCGCGCCGCAGAGTGCTCTCCCATCCATGTTCTGGCCAAGCAGACCCTTGCTTAACTCTCAATATTTCAGTATTACGTGCACTCCCACTCTGTCGTACTGCCGGTTTAAGATGTTTTCAAATATAGTTTTTCAAGTTAACGTTTGAAATAAGGGCGTTATCAGCTATTTATACATAAATCAGCACTAATCATGGCAAAATAAGTAGTTTCCTGTGGTAACAATGCGGAGTATTGAAAATTCACAAGTTTTCTTTAACTAGTGAAACCCCCGTAGCTTTAGACCCTCGTTTGTTTTTGTTAATAAGGTGTAACCCAGTCTTTTATGAAGGGTAGGAAAGAAAACGTATTTGTAGATAACGTCGGCGCGGGAGGGTGTGGTGATGATACAAGGGTGGTGATCGAAAGGTTTTGATTTACACTCCTTACGTTTGTGTTCCTGAAAAATAAAAGAGTTTAGGAATGTACAGATGTGGCCACATTATTAGAAACTGTAATTGAAACTTGGACAAACAAAATATAAAGTTTCCTACAAAAGTGATGGTCTGGGCTGCCATTTCTGCAAAAGAGCTTAGTGATATTTACAATGTGCATGTTATAATAAATTCTAATTGATACAGAAGTACTTTAGACGGCTTCCTTCTATCGAAAATGAAATAATGGGTTATAAAACATGGAGTGGCCAGGCAAAATGGTGCACAATGTCACAAATCGAAAATGACCACTGAATATTTAAAACAGAAACAAACTTGAATGGCCCGAAAATAGCTCGGATATGTATGCAATTGAAAATATTTGGTCAATTCTTAAAAAAGAAAAATAAGGAAGATGGGACCAAAAACTCAAGGATAAGAGATTACTTCAGCATGCTGTCAATGTCATTAACAGTATACCAAGCAAAATTCCAGCTAAAAAGTCTGGCAAGGGACACTTCACAAAATATTAATGCTATTTTTAATGTTAAAATTAAATAAAGGTCTTACGAAAGGTGCTATCTAAAATTTCTACTAATTTTAGTTCGTTCAGTTTCTAATAATATAGCCACATGTGTCTATAGGTAGGACTGGTGAGGTGGTGAGGGGTCTCAAAGTAACTTTTCAGATCAATTGTTTTTACCATAATTTTGGACAATCGAACTTTATTGAAGTTTTGTCGTGATTGACTGAACTTTGAACCTTTATAAAAAACCTAGGAATTCCGTGGAATTTTTTCATATTTTTGCTGATATTTATAGTTCCGTTGCAGTGTGGCCACGAAATGTGATATCCTTAAAATTTACCACTAGCACGCTTGAGTGCACATGATTAAGCACCAATAACTTAGCTAGGATTAAGACACACTCTTTTCGGACACCGTCCCTTCGAAGAAATAGTCTGAAAAAAAATGTCTGCAGGGAAACATAAATTAAAATACCAACGAAACGTTTAATGTTCATGCGCCCTTAAAGTTGTTTAATTCTGAAATCTTAAAACTATTTACAAAATCGGTCTTAATACTATTTAAAATCATTTTCATGTTTTCATAGCAAAGAAAACTATAGTTCCTTCAATTCCTTTTCAGTGTATTTATTACAAATTATAATTAACACCATGGAACAATAAAGAGTAATAAGTCTTAATGAAATTCATTTGTTTGTTGCAAGAAAGTCACTTATTTTTTGATCAAAGCAGCACTATAAAAAATAATAACGTAACAATTACTAAGTTCTTGTTCTCATCAAAAGTAAAAAATATTGTATTTAAAGGAGAACGGAATGTACTTTGAAGTTTGAACAGTATCTTTAAAGAACAATCTACTAAAGCTAAACTAAAAGTTTATTGGATGATGTGACACATTCCTGTATTTATTGCCTTCACGTTATATTATTCATCTGCACAAATTGAACAACAATAAATTTATTGCAATTTTTGTTATATCTATTAAGAACAGATATAGTCGGGGGGCATACTTAATGAAATATACACTCCGTGGGAAATTTCATGATGAAATTGTGGGACCAATTTTAATACATTCCTTATGCCCTCCGTAATCATACCTTACCAGGTGCTTTGCTTGAATTTGTGGCAGACGACCTATATGACGTCATATACCCAAGATGGCGGCCACACCAGACATAATCGGAAGTTCTCGATTATAACTCTTGATAGGGCCATCCTATCAATATTTTGTACTGAACGTTTTTTATTTACAAGGAAATTCTCTATAAAAAAGGTCCTTAGGAATTTATCTATATCTTTTACCGTTTAGGTGTATTGTATAAAAACACTTTTAATGTTGTTATCAGTCGCATCATTTCAAATTTTTTTTGTTTCGGATAAAAAGATTAAAGAATTTGCCGCTTTACGCGCACTAAAATTAAATCAGAATGCACACAGTTCTTATGGGCGCGTATATAGTTTTTTGCACTCCCGTGCGTAAAGTACGCCCGCGAAGAAGGGCGTAAAGTTAATTATTGCAGACCGCGGGCGCACTTTACGGCGAGATACTTTAAGTGTTTTCTCAAGAGTGTTATTCAAAATTTTTTTGTTGGTCAAATACTATGTTGGTCTTGAGTACAAAATAACCGACTCCACAAACATTGCAAATATACAGATGAAATCCCTCCTTTCTCATATAAAAACAAAGGATAAGCTAACAGCGTATCTTGCAGAAAAAGCTAAGTTGTACGCACGCAATATTGAGAGAAGCCTAATCGTAAGCTGGAGGACTGAGGCCAAATCGTCTTTCGGAAGTGACGTAAGTGAACTTGAAAGTAGTCATGAAGAAGCTGACGTTAAAATAATACTGCACAGCCTTTTTGCCTCCCGAAAAGGAGCTACTGCAATTCATATATATTCGCCTGATATAGACGTATTTCTACTAGCATTGTGGTGGTCAAAATCTTTTACATGTCCAAGCATGTTTGTCACTGGTGTAGGAAATAATCGAAGAATGCTTGACGTTGGCAGAATTTGCACCGCAATAGGACCAGAAAAGATAAAAGGATTACTAGGTCTGCATGCTCTGTCAGGATGTGATGTCACAGGTTCACTTGCAAAGAAGGGAAAACTATCGTTTTGGAAGGTTTATAAGACCGCAGATAATGACATTTTTGATGCTCTTGGGAAACATGGATCCATTGAAGAATTCGGGGATGAAGCTGAAACTATCATTGAAACATTTATTTGTAAGGTATATATACCAGGGACGAAGATTTCAGACATTGGGGAGCTTCTTTGGTGGATGTTCTCCAAGCACGAGACGCAAAGTGAAAATCTGCCTCCTACAAAAGCGTCACTATCTCCTTTTATTCGTAGAGCACATTACCAGGTTATGGAATGGCGTCTTGCTGACCAGCAGCACACTAATCTACCAACACCTTCTGCTTATGGATGGGAAATGCAAAATGTTTTGTGTACGCTTCCTTGTGCACCTGAAACCATTTTAAAATTAGTTCGGTGTTCATGTGTAAAAGGGAAATGTGCTGTATCCTGTAAATGTAAATCCCAAAACATTTTATGCACTGAGCTTTGTATGTGTGGAGGCGATGAAAACTTATGCGAAAATCATGGCCAACATTTTGATATCGATGACCTTTCAGATGAAGAATATTAAGCTGAAAACATTTTACGTTCAATATAACATTACAATTACTTCAATAAAAATATCGAAATAAATATTAATTTCTTACCTAGTTGTTATTTTTCAACCTAAAAATCTAAAAATCCTTTAAAACCAAAAATTAAAAATTAAAAATTGGCTAATACACTCTTTAACTGGCTATAACTGATAACCGGTAGGTTATATCACAAAAACGTGTATAACCTTTTTTGTTTAAAATTTTATTTAGAACAAGAAAGATTCAGTACAAAATATTGATAGGATGGCCCTATCAAGAGTTATAATCAAGAACTTCCGATGATGTCTGGTGTGGCCGCCATCTTGGGTATATGACGTCATATAGGTCGTCTGCCACAAATTCAAGCAAAGCACCTGGTAAGGTATGATTACGGAGGGCATAAGGAATGTATTAAAATCGGTCCCACAATTTCATCATCAAATTTCCCACGGGATGTGTTATGCCCCACGACTAATAATAAGTATTTTAAGTAGCCTTCCTGCGATTAATACGAAGACCAGGCAGAATAGAAGTATTATTTATTATTATTATCTTTACATAATTCTATTTTTTGAGGTAATTTAGGATAAAATATGTATAGGTTTCAATTAATATACTTCTAAATTTTAAGACGTATAAAACCTTTTTACTGTTTTATGGCTAACCGTTTGAAAAGTGTCAAAATATGCATTTTTTGTATTAAAAAATAGCTGCAATATGCACTTAAATATACAGTTTCGACTTTAGCATATTCGTAGAATAACCAGGATATTCAAATTTAACAACATTAAAAAAGTAAAATATATTTTATTCGGAAGAAGGCACATATAATTATAAAAATATGAATATGTAATATCATTCATAAACTATACCTAGTATGTATACAGGGTGCTTAAAAAATGGCGAAACAACGCTATACCAGACTATTAAGGGACACCCCCTGAGTACTAGAAAAATGTTAAAAAAATTCTACCTGCTGATTCCGTAAAGATAGAGGTTTTAATTTACGGGAGATGTGGCAACCATGTGTGCTTTGTTATTATATTTTATTTACGATACATAAACGGTGCTTCAGGAAATCAAAATTTTATTTAAATTAATTTTATCAACAAAGCAGATTTTCGGATATTTTAACATTAAAGTAGATGTTCGAAATTACCGCCACCTACGACTACACAAGTTCTAGCTCTTTTGACGATATTATCAGACACTCGCTGCAGCATGTCCCTGGTTACCAGCCGGAAAGCCTCTTGAATTCGTTGAACAAGTTCGTCCGTGTTGTTGACAGGTGTTTGGTAGACGTGGCTCTTTACAACACTCCATAAGAAGAAGTTCAAAGGAGTCAAGTTGGGACTTCTTGCTGGCCACAAAAAAGTACCATTTCTACCAATGCACCTGTTGGGATAATTGATGTCCAGCCAATTTCTCACGGCGGCCACACTATGAGCTGGTTATGTACTGCAGCTAACGGAATATCATCAACGAGATCCACAAAGGTTTCTTCCAAAAAATTTAAAAAATATTCCCCGTTTAACCTCTCTGCAAGGAAAACTGGGCCCAGCAAGTTGGTACCCAATATTCCAGCCCATACATTTACACTAAAATCGGCGTTGGTCATTTTTCCGTGGGGATTTTCCAAACTGAAGAAATGTTCGTTATGCTGATTGAACATACCATCTCGGCTGAAGTTTGCTTCGTCCGTCCACGTGACACACCTTGGAAAAGCTGGGTTTTCTTCAGTTCGTCCTATTAACCAATTGCAGTAATTTAATCTCGCACCGAGGTCTTGTGGTTGCAGCGAATTAACTGTAATGTGTAATGGTATGGGTGGAGTTCCTCGTCTTGAATGATATACCAAACAAATCGTCGATACTCCTGGTACTCCTTCAGGCGCTTCTTCAATTCTTGCAAGAACAGCATCTTCCATGTCAGGAGTTCGCACAGATCTTGGACGTCCACGATCGGCAAATCCGGTAAGAACTAAGCTACCGGTTTTCAGTACCCGCTGGTCCAGTCTTCTAAAAACATTGGGATGAGGATGTGTCCTTTGTGGAAATCTTTCGGCGTAGAGCCTAGCAGCAGCATGTGCGTTTTCGTTACATCTACCAAATGCCAAATACATGTATCTGTATTCTCAAGCTGAAAACATTATGTTTACTGCTTGGCGTACAACGAAAGTACTAAGTTTTTAGTGACAGTTTGAATTTATGTTTCTGTCAACTGACATTAAACAATATGTCAAAGTAAATTCATAGGTAACTAAATGCAATTACTTACCAAATGAACAGCTTGGTTGCCAGATCATTTTTATGATGATTTTTGTGCAAAACATGAAAAATAAAACTTCATATAAAGGTACTATTTATTGATTTTAAATAAAAGTTATTGTTGAACATCATTTTAAATATGTATTTCGCTACAAAAGTTGTTGAAATATTCAGAATTGGTTGGTTAATAATAAAAATTTCAAATTCCGATCTTATTTATAACCTCCATATCTTTAAGGAATCACGAGATAGAATTTTTTTAACATTTTTCTAGTACTCAGGGGATCTCCTTGAATAGTCTGGTGTCATGTGACTGCAGCACTCACTATCGTTCGTGCTGCAAACTTCACATTCGTCATTCGTGTGGCAAACGCCAGCTTTCAACACTTGTATTACAAATTACTATTGGAGGCGATGATGTAGCATTAGATTTCTTGAAACAAACACCGCTTGTTTATTAAACCCGAACGAGTTTCGCTTTGTAGCCGAAACGAATAAACAAACATTATTTTTCTATGAAGTTTTTATTACGAACATAGGCGTTTTAAACATGTTGTACATGTACTACTGAGCATTTCGATCAGCAGCAAGTAAAGAACAAGTTAAGACTAACTAATACAGTGATAATCAGTTTACTTATAATACCATGAGATCGAAAAAAAGATGATTCTGAGCAGGCCTTGACTAGTACAACACGATTGGCAAGACTGATTTCAAAATGTGGCAGTAGGTTAGAGGTTAATAAATGTCAAATAAATTAAAACACAAAACAGTATTTATTTAGGGAACAAACTGAAAACTAAGATGAATACATGTTAGAGTAGGTGTTCAAAATGTGATCCTTCACTAGTATTACAACGATAAACTTAAATAATTCTGGAAACAAGATTGCAAGACTGACTTACATTTGAAATGTCACTGTCACATTATAATTCATAGGCATTCTAGAACCAGTGTAACCAATCGCGTTGTACTAGTCAAGGCCTGCTCAGAATCATCTTTTTTTCGATCTCATGGTAGTAACGACAGATCAATAAAAAAACCAATTAGGGTAGGCTGTGAAATTGAATTAATTTGAATTGGTACTTTAGCCACATCCACAGAATGACATTTCTAACATGAAAATTTAAAACTGAACGCTCTTGTCAAATTTTTTAAGTTTTTTATTTGGTGAAAAAATTTAAAGTTTAAAAAAATGGTATTCACTACACAACAAAAAACGAAAGCTATTGAATGTTTCTTTCGAACCGGCGTAAGAATAAATGGAGAGTGGCAATATTCACTTCATGACTGCATGACTGATTTTCGGGGAGAATACCCCGATTTATTAGTGTTCAATTACAATTATTTTTGCGACGTTGTAACTAAATCTGTGCAGTTATTTAGAGGAAGTGGTAGGGTCGCTCGTAAAAGTGGAAGTGGACCGCCGCTTAGACGAACAGAAGCAACGATTGAATTACAAACGTTATAAAATGTCATTCTGTGGAGGTGGCTAAAGTACTAATTCAAAATAATTAAATTTCACAGCCTACCCTAATTGCTATTTTTATTGATCTGTCGTTAGTTATCTATGTACACTAGTCACATTAAACAGGGCAAAAGGTTAGAAGACATATTGCAGTGACAATTTAATTCATGTATAAAAAATCCCATAAGCCGCGGTGATTTTGTCACTTTGACAGCGGATAAAAGTTTGCCCTAACTTTTATCCGGCTAAAACACTACCTTAACTTTAGTTGCTATGCAACTTTGCCTTGTACGTTTAATAATTGTAGCTTCAATACCAAATAAAAAAAAAAATTTTGTATTGTTCATTCATTAAATTGTCTCGCCGAATTACACTCGAGGTTTTATTTAGTCAGGATAAATATTTATTTGCAAAACTCAAACTAATATTGCTTTACAGCAATTAGACTCGAAAAATTGACAGCAGATAAAATCAACTCCGGCCTTCGGCCGTCGTGATTTTATCTGCTGTCAATTTTTCTCGTCTAATTGCTAAGCAATACTGCCGTGCTAAGCTAAAAAGCAGTATCTCCAATTTTGGTCATTTTGAGTTACGTTGCTTGTTGTATACTATGGACCATTTTTCATCATTGTACCAACCTAGAAAGCAGTATCTGTAGTCGTTTACGACATATTTTACTTAGAACAATGTAGGTATCTCCATAACGTCACTATTTCGGAAAGCTAAAGAGCAGTAAGCGACATGTACTACACTAAACAGCAGCATACATATGCCGTTACAATTGGATATACTGCTGTTTAGTATTGTACAGCTATACTGTTTGTGCAGTATGTGTTTGAGTTGACGGAAGTTACTGCTTTTTAATGTTGTGGATTTCTACAAATATAAATATTATATTCGCGGCAGACAGGATATGGTATCAATAATCAATAAAGCAAAGTGAAAAATATTGCCATTTGTTCTTTATTTAGAGAAATTTGAAAGTGTTGTAGTCATATGCAATAGTGTTATAAATATTATAGAACTAAAGATACAATACTAAAAAGCAGTTACCACCATTTTAATGTTATTTGATAAAAATTTTAAATATTTATTTAACTCATCATATTTATTACCTAAATGTACATAACATACTAAAATTTTAATCCCATATGTTAACGTTAAGATGGTGGCCAAAGAAGGAACAGGTTTTTTGGGTTTTTCTCAAAACTATCAAAATGGAGATACTGCTCTCTACCTTAGCACGGCAGAATACGTTTTCGTTGCAAAAAATATTTATCCGACTAAATAAAACCTCTTGTGTAATTATATTCGATAACAAACTATGACACGAATGATAATCAGTTATTTATAATAGTGGTTCTCATATCAGTGTCCAGACTAGTCACGCCGAACAGGGCAAAAAGGTCAGAAACCATATTTTGGTGATAACAGGCTAAGACACATAACTAACGAGAGCTTTTAAAATAAAGGGATTACCTAGTTATGATTCATCTTCCAGGTTTCTGGCTCTCATTTGCATCTTCTGCCTTTTCTTTCACCTAACTTTCGGATTTCCTCTTTTTCTTCTTCTATTCGGGGTCCATTCCCATATTCGTGCTGGCCACCTGTCTGCCTACATTCGTCTGACGTATACGTGCCATAACCCATAACAATTGCTCAGTATTGACAATGTGTACCAGAGTGTGTTGTATATCCATCCTTTGTCTAATTACTTCATTTCTTATTCTGTTCATCCTTAACTCTCCACAGCTCTTTCTCCAAACATCCATCTCAAATGCTTTGAGCCTGTTTTACTTTCTTTTATCTAATGCCCATGTGATAACACTTTAATAGCTTCGAATAAATGTTTCTTGGTGTATTTGCTTTCTACATAACGTTGAATTTAACATCTGTATCGTCCTTCGCCCTTGCTGAATTTTTCTTTGTACTTCTTTATTTCTGATTATGATTCCTTCCTTTGTTATCGTAACTCCGAGGTTTTTATATTTTGAGCAGTTTTTTACCGTTCCTTTCTGTGTAACCAGGTCTCTGTCTTCTGCACCCATCCCCATACATTTTGTCTTATCTAGATTTATTTTAAAACCCGATTGTGTGTATTCTTCTATTAATTTTGCAAGCATGTATTCTGCGTCATCATGCAATAATCACTTGATCATCTGTGAATAGTAGGTTATACAGTATATTATCTTGGATAGGTATTTCCATACGGTTACATTTATTCCCCCCAAGTTTCCAATGCTGCTTACAGGTAAAGTTTAAACAATGTGGGAGACATGGAACATTCCTGTCTTAATCCCTTTATACATTTAAATGTTTGGAATTCTTAATTTTTAATTTTTACTCTGCTCTCGCTTCCCTGGTACATTTGCTTAATTGTATTCACACAAACCATGCTTATGCTGCTTTTCTCCTACACTTGCCATAGTTCTTCATGGGTCGACTATCATACGCTTTTTTGACGCCAATGAACATAAGATGCACTGTAACGGCGCACATGTTATAAACATTTTAAAAACGGACTTGAACGAATTATTGGGTTTTCCTTTATTGTATGTAAACATGTAAATGATTGTAAATAATATTAAGGCCCATTTTGTAAACAATTTTAAGATTTTATATTTAAATAGACTTAAGGGCGCATAGCCGTTAAAACGAAACGTTTCGTTGGTATTGTAATTTATGTTTCCTTTGCAGGAAGTTTAATTACTTTTTCAGGCCAGTTCTTTGAAGGGACGGTGTCCGAAAAGGGTCTTTCTTTGTCCTAGCTAAGTTATTGGTACTTAACAAGATGCACTCAGGCAAGCTAGCGTAGCAAATCGCCAAATGTTAAAGAGATCAGGTTACGTTGCGACACTGCAACGGAGCTATAAACCTCGGCAGAAATATAAAAACATTTATGCACGATCGCATTATAATGTGTCAATTATGTCTGAATTTGTTTGACATAAACGTCTATTTATAGCCCGTGGGTGTCTTTATAGCCGCCGGTCTATAATGAAACGTCAAAAATTGATAAACATTTTAACAGTCTTATAAAGATTTTTTTTAAATTAAAATCGAATGTATGCTCTTTATTAGAACTCTATTTAGGGTAATTTGTATTAACAACACGGTTAACACAATTATTTATGTGAATATTCCTAGGCGTAAATGCTTCAACCATTTGACAGTAGTCAGTAAAAAATTAAAATAATTGAGCAACTATAACTACTCGATGTGGGTAGAAAATTAATTTATTTTTTATTTCAGTTTTAAAATCTTCGATCGTGCATAAAATTATGTATGTACCACTGGCGTAACTTGCTTTTATGGCCTTCGACGTGTCTTTAGCCCTCGACTAGCGTCTCGGGCTCAAAATCACGTCTCAGGCCATAGAAGCATCTTTACGCCCTTGGTACATAAATAACTATTATAGGAAAATTAGTTTCTTATGAAAGGACATGAATTAACAAAAAGTTTTCCGGATTGGAACCGTGTCATTGTTGAGACTTTGTTGAGTTCTTCTGTCTCAACAATGACACGGTTCCAATCCGAAAAACCTTTTGTTAATACTGACACTGACCGT
This sequence comes from Melanotus villosus, assembly GCA_963082815.1. Classification (NCBI taxonomy): domain Eukaryota; kingdom Metazoa; phylum Arthropoda; class Insecta; order Coleoptera; family Elateridae; genus Melanotus; species Melanotus villosus. The sequence continues at coordinate 21,255,031 of OY720424.1, read as the reverse complement.
GGAAGCTTCGAATTCATTAAAGGACATGAAGTTCGATTTAATTTGATGAAAGAAACCCCTTCTGTTTTGGGGTTGTCCAAAATTATTGTATGAATATAATTGATCAGAAGATCAGGGGGCCATTTTCCTTGCGTACCGTATAAGAGCTACTCTGGGATCTCACATATCTTATTAGGCTCCTACGCTTCTTAACATTTTGTAACTATATTCATCAAACCTGTTGACCGTAAGAGAGCTAATTTGGGATCTCACAAATCTCATTAGGCTCCTACAACACTCCTTCGCCCTTGTGCCGTACGAGAAATACTCTGGGACCTCACAAGTCCTACTAGGCTGCTACATTCCTTAACATTTTTTATTGTTCAGGAACACAAACCTAAATACCATGAGATCGAAGAAAAGATGATTCTGAGCAGGCCTTGACTAGTACAACACGATTGGCAAGACTGATTTCAAAATGTGGCAGTAAGTTATTGATTATTAAACGAACCTTTAAAATCCAAAATTGATATAATGAAATGTAGCATGTAGCTTTAAATATTAACTTACACAACATTGAACCGTCTTGATGCCTCTGCTTGTCTCAAGCAGTTATTTGCCCCGCCTTTCAGAGCATGCGGTAATCATCTACAACAAGTTACGCGTTCATCTCTTTTTAACGCGTACAAATATTGCAGAACGTACGTCAGAACTCAAATGAAATACGGTCGCCGTTCAGTTTAGCTCGTACACTTCAACATGTAGAAAGATGATAGTTGCTTAAAAGTTGTAACTTGAAAGGATCGAAAGTCTCAGAATGGTTTCTAAATCTCAACTAGATAATTGCGCAATATATCGAACAAGAATTCTAATAATTAGGTGGAAAAATACTTGACGACTTTTTTCGTCCAATTTCTTAATCGGAAATTCGAGACTAATGTCCTCTTCCCTAGAAATATTTTTACAAAATTACTAATCTATGACTCGCAATTCGTCTGTCTGTCTGTAGTCTACAGGGTGCTTAAAAAATGACGAAACAACGCTATACCAGACTATTCAGGGACGCCCCCTGAGTACTAGAAAAATGTTAAAAAAATTCTATCGCGTGATTCCTTGAAGATATGGAGGTTATAAGATCGGAATTTAACGTTTTTATTATTAACCAATTCTGAATATTTCAACAACTTTTGTAGTGAAAGACATATTTAATAGTTATTTGTAATACAAGTGTTGAAAGCTTGCGTTTGCCACACGAATGTGAAGTTTGCAGCACGAACGATAGTGAGTGCTGCAGTCACATGAGTGTGGCAAATACAAGCTTTCAACACATGTATTACACACTATTTTTTCTACAACCACAAAAAATTTAAATATTTCTGCAAAATCAAATCTGACATTCATCAAATGTCATTTATGACATTTTGATTTGCGTGCGCAAAGTAAACAAATTAGCGTGTGGAAAGTTTACTTTCCGCACGCAAATCAAAATTTGAGTGTGGAAAGTTTACTTTCCGCACGCAAATCAGATTTGCGTGCGGAAAGTAAACTTTCCGCACGCTAATTTTCACTTGTTCGGCAAACACTCATTTTCAATACTCGTATCTATGGAGACGAAGTCTGAAAATCCCACTTTCCATGGTGGTTGTAGAAAAAATAATGTTCAACAATAATATTTATTTAAAATCAATAAATAGTACCTTTATATGAAGTTTTATTTTTTATGATGATTTCTGTGCAAAACATGAAAAATAAAACTTCATATAAAGGTAGGTACTATTTATTGATTTTAAATAAATATTATTGTTGAACATTATTTTAAATATGTCTTTTACTACAAAAGTTGTTGAAATATTCAGAATTGGTTAATAATAAAAATGTTAAATTCCGATCTTATAACCTCCATATCTTCAAGGAATCACGAGATAGAATTTTTTTAACGTTTTTCTAGTACTCAGGGGGTGTCCCTGAATAGTCTGGTATAGCGTTGTTTCGTCATTTTTTAAGCACCCTGTATATCCCGTAACCTCTTTTACCTTTCGGTGTCAAAGCTGGTGCGTTAGCGTATGTGGTCTTTATGGGTGCAAAGCACAATCCGGCGCGACTCTGCGGGTTACGTGATTGGCTCGCAATTCGTATTATAGTAAATTCAAGTCGCACGTTTTTAGAACTTTTAAACTACTGGCTTACAACTGTATTTTGTTACGCCACCGCATTTTGAAATTTATTTCAGTTTCACTATAGTTAATTTTCTGTCATAGTCTAAATTTCGATTACCTTGTCTTTCTTTATGTAAACCTTTGATGTCTTTCGGTGACACGTTTCTGCGTCTTTCAAACATGGTAGCGCTGGCACCCTCGGGTGCTGTTCCTCGGGCATCTAAAGTAAAAACTTGGTTTGTGTCGCGCAAATAAATCATCATAAGGAAGCCTCCACCAAGACCACTATGGTGTGGCTCTACAACACCTTGACAAAATAACATTGCAATAGCTGAATCTACGACAGAGCCACCTTCGCTGATAATTTTTCTGAAAAGCATTACAAGGAGTTTTCACCCTTTTGATAAATTATTGAAGTTTTACCTTCCTGTTTCAAGGCAGAGTGGATGTTCAGCAAACGCTGTTATTTTTGATGTGTTTTGAATATTTGCATCTTCGTAAGGCGATATTCTACGGTTATTTGTTGGAAGTCCACTTCTGAATAACGGTTGTACCCTGGGTCTTTTTGCATTTGCTCGATAAAAAATTGTAGTCAAAAGTGTACCTACTACTATGCATATCAGAAAAAGAGTAATTGCAACTCTTGTACGCCATTTTTGATTTTCAGATTCTTCCTGTTCATTGCTGAAAAGTAATTTTTAATTTCCAAAACTTTGATTGAGTTAATGAGCCATTGGGGATGAGTTATTGTGAGCACGTAAATGGATTTTAAATTACCCTCTACAGCAAGATGATTGCATAACTGAGATATTCTTTTAATAACCATAAAAGTTTCCTTTGTCTAATTTTTGGGGCTTTTAAATGACTGAAATGTCAGTTTAAAGTAATGTTATGGCAACTACTGGAGTTTCTTGTTTTTGTTTAGTTAGTGGGCTAGATCTAAGTTTATGAGTTAGAATATCCCTTGCAAACAATAAATAATTCCATTAAAAGTGTTCAGAAAACTTGTAGGTGTGCCGTTTTCTTGTTTAGTTATTTATTAATTTATTACTTAAATAATATAATATTAAGGCAAGAAAATGATTTAGCTAAAAGATTCTTTTGTGTATGTAAAATAATATTTAATGTTAACGAGTGAGATATCTAACGCTCTTTACAACTTATTTAGTATTTAATGATAATTTACGATGTGATTTAAATATTTTTCAGTTAAAACCAAACATTAATTTTAATATCACATAATGGGAGTAAATACAGTCAAAGTAGGTGAATCTGGTGAATTCAAGTTCCAGATGTAGGTAGTAATATTATAGTTTTGAAGCTTTAAAAACGTGGAGTTTATTACTGGTCCTGGGTAAAGAGTATACTGTCATATTTTGTCATAAAATGTCGTTCCATTGATGTTTCGACCCACACCCCACACCATAAAATTATTTGTCATACAAAAGGTTTGAAACTTTAAACTAGGTATCTTATTTTTATTTGGCGCACGTGTTAAAATCTTGCTAAAACGTTGGGCCAGTGTAAAATCAAACCCGTCCGTAGACTTCGTGGTATGGAAGGCATCAGCACCGAGAGAGCCTAGAAATATTTTAATATTTGCTTTACTTATTTTTGTATCTATAACCTATAATGTTCATACAATCCACTATCTTATACGTATTTTTTTCGAAATCTAAGCATTATTTCTAATGCAGTGAAGTTGCAAAACTTGCGGGTTACCTAGCTTTACGCCACTGCATAAGTTTCTTGTATTGCAAAGGTATATTGTACAGAACTCATTTTTCGAAATTATAAATTCCTCATATTCATATTCTAAACTAGTAATTCTAGTGAGAGGTCAATTTATGAGAAAAAGTTTAATTCGAAGCATATAACATAAGCACATTGTTTCCAGAACAATGAATGTCCATTATTTGTACTCGCAATTGAAAACAAGTAGTTTTACAGGGGGGTGGCACATTATTAATTTTTAGGGTAACAACATCATCAATCTACATTATTTAAAAGTTTACGCTGTTTTACGCTTTTAAATAACTATATAAATACTAATACCAGTTGTTAATTACTTAAAAGCTGGTAAGGTTACATGTTGTACATGAAAATCTAATGCGTATTTGAAACATAAAATAATGCAGAAACCTAAGTATGCTGAAAGTGTCAAAAACTATGTTTTAAACAATTATTCTTACGTTTGGATGTATTATAAAGTAAATGATAATAACACACGTTTTATTAACTTATTTTAGTAAATATTAAAAATTTAAAGAAATAAAATCTGAATTTTTTTTCTAAATTTCCGTAGATTCATCTTTAGGGATTGCCTGAATTACACCAATTAATTTGACCCGCTATATTAAAATGCCAAAAATTCTGTGCCCTCTTCAATAAGTGAAATTTTGTACTTGCAGTTTGCAGCAATAAAATGTTGGGGGCGTTTTATTAGTTTGTGAATATTTTTTTGAGTCAAACGACACAGTTTATTGCAGATACTGGTGAAGTGGGTTTGTGCTTTGTAATCGGTTAAAATAATTTATATCATTATGGAAAATATACAAGAACACAACGTACAAGCAGATATTCCCGTTTATAGTAAAACCCATAAAGGGGGTGATTTGTTAATTTTTAACGGTTACGAATACCGAAAAGAAAAACAACGCGAAAACACTATTGCTTGGAAATGTGTTCGGTACAATAAAAACTTTAAGTGTCCTGGTAGAGCAGTGACAAGTGTAAATGACCGACTTAATGTAATTACAAAAAGAGAACATATGCACGTTGCCAGTTTACCTAAAATTACGGCTAGAGAGGTAAGTTTGTTCCAAATTTGTTGGATTTTTAAAAGAACTATTCCAAACAATCAAAAACGCTAAATTTTAAAACACAACGCATAAAAAAGAATTCAAAAAGCATGCCCAGTATAATTATTATAATTCATTCATATCTCTTTTAATCTTTTAATCATTCATTAGTGAACCACGATATTTTTCTGTAAGAGGCATTACTCTTAATTTAGCAAGTATATTTGATAAATGAAATCTTTCTAGAGGTTTTGTTAAAAGATATTTTCAGTAGTTTTATTTTATGTTCGAAATTATTAAATTAATTTTAAAAATAAATTTAAAATAGTTGTATGGAAACACTGATTGAACACATAACAATTTACAAAGGAAATAAAAGCCAGGAGGCTTAGAATATATATTTGGTCTACTGGAGGCTTAGTGATAAGATAAATTAATGTGTTAGAAGACGAATGATTGTTGCAGTTACTATATTATATACAACAATAGTTTGCACTTCTAAAAACCTAAATGGTTTGCTAATTGCTAATTACAAACTACCAAACAGTCATGGCCGACCGAATGTAAAAAATAGGGATGACGGGTTATACTGTTAAGTGCGGCTGTAAGATTATCAAAAGTAAACAACCCACCTTTGTATAAATGTTCCTGGAATTAGCAACACTTTACAAACACCGCCAAAGTGAAGCGTAAGCTGTAATTTAGCACCCGGGTAGTTTTACAATATACATTATACGGTGGGAAGTTTGTCGTCTGCAGTTTGGATTATACAGTGTAAATCTGTAAATGCTGATTTGAGTTTTATCGGAAGTGGTAGGGGCCTTATCGGCTTTGAGATTTGGTATCCTATTGAAAAGTTGCTTTTATAATTCTTTACTATCAAGAAGTAGCTCAGTGTTTAGGGTTATTTTTAAAATATTGTGAGTTCAATGAAGCATTCTTTTGAAGAATTTGGACAGGAAAATTCCGACATGCTTGCCAATATACCCTGGGAACCAGTGTTTTATACAAACATTTGCCATTTTTGCAGAGTAAGTTATGATTATAAAAAATAATTGAGAAAAATTATAATTTATAAAAAATTTCAAAACTGTAAATTCGAAAACTCCGTGCATTACACATTTAAATTTTTTATTAAATGCATCTTGTATAGGTACATGCGATTTATTAATGCTTAAACTACAGGGCAACCTACTAATTGAAGGTTGTAAACGGTGCAAATAAGTTTTTGAAAATGCACTAAGCGAGTGAATTTTTCATGTATAATGGTGCTTTGTGTTCAGTATTGTGTTTTTGCGTAGAGCTGAAAAGGTAAGTAGATATGTCACAATGTTTTAATATTTTATAAGTACAGTAGAACCTGTACTAAATCTGATCACCTGTATAAACTGACCGCCTGCTCATATTGACCACTTTTTTTCAGTCCCTACAAAAATGATATTATTTCAATGTAAATGGGGTAAATGACCTCAAATATACTGCTTAAAAGTGCTTGTGTAATGTGACTATTAGCCAAGGGTCCAAGGGATTACCTATCACTAATCTTCTTATGAGATTTAAGGAATTTCACTTAGCAATGAGTGTTAATGACCAGTTTGGTTTATAAAGTCTTTGTTTCTGCTTCTGAGAAATGCATTATGCACATAACTATCTGCAAACTTTCACATTCCCAACCCCTGGATGGTTTTAATTTTTTTTTTAACAGATCAGTGGATCAGTCCTGTTTCGTCTGCTGACTGAAACCATTGTTGATTACTGCGGCCAAGATGACTTAAAACAAATTACAAAGAACTAAATTTGCAAGAAAAATAAAAGATCTTACGGTTTTTAGAAAATCATAGTGAAATGAAAACAGCGGAACATTCTGGAATTAACAAAACAATATGCATCGTTTGTAATAAATATGCATTTTTTTAGCATTTGTGTTATCTATTATAAGCACAAAAAATTTTAGCGGAAAAAAAATTCGTTCTTACAAAGTGACCACCTGCTTAAAGTGACTATTTTTGGTTGGTACCGGAGGTGGTCACTTTAGACAGGTTCTACTGTACATGCTGTTGATAATGATAAAGATCCCTAATAAGTGTAGATAAGTGTGGTAGCATCTATAGATTCAGTAAAACTCCAATCGATGCTTCATGATCAAAGCAGTCGAAGCACGTTGAGATACTTGGTTCCCTCAACCTTGGATTAAATCTAAATATAAATATTACAGCTTATATAATTTCCATCTTTAATCAAACAACAAAATACAAAACAACAAATATATAAGGCAATGATAGAGAGTATTATGATTATGACTTATGACGTACGGAGCAGAAACACAAATAAGAAAACAAAATCGAAAATAAACGCAACAGAAACGTGCTGGTGAAGATGCTGGAGAGTTGTACGCCAGTACGCACAGACAGAATATCAAATGACAAGATCAGGAACAGAATGGGAATCGACAAGGATATAGCAAGTAAAATAGAAGAACTAAAGCTGAAATGGTATGGCCATATAAGAAGATGGATTAAGAGGATAACGCAGTGGAGTCCTCTGGGAAGGAGAAAAAGAGACAGACCGAGGAGATCCTGGAGAGACGAGGTGGACGAGGCTATGTAGAAAAGAGGCTTAGAAGATGGCAACTGGCAGAATAAACAAGAGCGGAAAAGATGTTCGAGAGAAGGAAAATAGCGTCAGCTGTAAAAAGCCTTTTTATTAGATATTGTATACAAAATAATACAGATTTCTTAGTAATAATGTTATTACTTCGCATTACCCCCGTACGTAATAAACTTATTCATTTTTATTTTGTGTAATAAATAATTAGTTTAACAAGAAATTTCAAATATCCGTAACATATCTGGTCCACATTATTTCGAATAATCGAGGTTCTACTGTAAATAATCTATATTACCTATATGATAATATTTTAAATCTTCGATTGCTTTAGATTAAAAATTGGCGAAGAATCTTCGCTGGACTTTCCATACTTTTTATTTTTGAAATTTTGAATTTTTTTTCAGCTAGTTCTAATCAGCCGAGCTAGAGGTACAATCGCTCAGGACGCAATTTATGACATAGAAACTTCGGACAAAAATTATTCGATTACCTTTCAAATTCTCTATTGATTTCCTAAGTAAAATTTTGAAATTTTTTTCAAGAAAAAATCTGCGCCCAAAAAAACATGGCTAACTTCCGTTTCCGGTTCCGGATTTTTTTGAAAAGCTTATTTTACAGATGTACTGTAATTATAGGCCCGCATACCAAATTTGATGAAAATCGGCCCAGTAGTTTTCGAGATATGACGATAACGCCACAGTCATTCATAAAAAAGTAATAATTAAAAAAGCTAGAAATCGGTAACTCTTTTAGGGAAGGATAGTTAATTTTAAATCCTAAATTAGGATCCAGCAACACCTACAATAGCCAAAATATTACAGTAATTTGATGACATAATTAAAGACTTTGCAACGAAAAAGTCCCGACAAGTTATTTAATAATAATCCTATATAATATGTAATAATGCTTTTATAATAAATAATTTGTATTTTCAATATAAATGAGCAGAGTAAGATAATATTTTTTTGAAAAAGTGGGTAATATAAATAAAAAAATATATATTGTAGTCACGCAGATTCGAACCTCCAACCTTTCAAGCGTATGCGGGTGGAAACTTGGTCTCTTACCGCTGGACCAACACCGCCTTCGTTAAAACGGTGACTCCTGCCCTGATATTTATCTTCTGTCTTTGGAATGTGCCGTTTCCGAGAAATTTTTTTTTGAAATTTTGAAAAATTTTTTCAGCTAATTATAATCAGTAGAGGTCGGGGTACAATTTGGCGTTAGGTTTATAAAAATATGTTGATGCGTTTTTGGGAAAACAAATGTTAAAGTCCAAAACTTCAAATGGTCATAAAAGGCGTTAGGGAAAAATTTTGGGGATGCGATCAACGCTATTTGAAAGGCATCTTGATTTACTATCGACCCAGAACATTTAAAAAAAATCGTGTGTGTCGTTTCCGAGAAAAGTTTTTTTGAAAATTTGAAAATTTCCAAAACTGTCCGGACTTTTTATTTTTGAAATTTTGAATTTTTTTTTCAGCTAGTTCTAATCAGCCGAGCTAGAGGTACAATTTGGCCTTAGATTTATAAAAATATGTTGATGCGTTTTTGGGAAAACCGTCCTTAAAGTTGCGCTTTTCAAAAATTCGCCGCGGGCGCAATTTTTGACATAGAAACTTCGGGAAAAAATTATTCGATTTCTTTTCAAATTCTGTATTGATTTCCTAAGTAAAATTTTGAAATTTTTTTCAAGGAAAAATCTGCGCCCAAAAAAACATGGCTAACTTCCGTTTCCGGTTCCGGATTTTTTTCAAAAGCTTATTTTATAGATGTACTGTAATTATAGGCCCGCATACCAAATTTGATGAAAATCGGCCCAGTAGTTTTCGAGATATGACGATAACGCACGCACCCACCCACCCACCCACAGACATTTTTCAAAAAACACATATTTAGGATGCCTGGACCCTAAAACGTGTTTTTTTCGAATTTTTACGATTTTGAATTTTTGCACGATTCCAATACTTTCCTATACATGCGTTGCAAGTATGGAAAGTAAAAAAGTTGAAATCTCCACAGATTAAGAAATGCCTTTTGAACGAATAAATTTAAATGTAATAAACTAAAATTTTCAAGAGCTTTGTTGTAAATTTGTATTGGTAGTTTCTTTGAAACATGGCTTCAAAGCGAAGAATGAAATTACTTTATCTTTATCTTTATAAATTGGAAAGAATCCACTGCTCTTTAATGCTAACTAATTTTATATAGACATGCAGATTGCTGTTTTTAGTCTTCAAATTTAATGAAATTTAAATGCAAGGAAATTCTTGAGGAGAAGCTGTAATTCTACAGGGTGGTCCATAAGTAATGGTTCCCCGACCAACAGTAGATTCGTGAGGCCAAAATATTACAATTTACCTAAAATTATCTTGGTCCAAAAGTTAATATTTAGGGAGCTACAGGGTATCAAAGCCGAAATTTTAATTTTAATTTTCTTCTGTAATTTCAGAAGTTTTTGGGATATTGGTATATTGGTGAAACTAACTTTTTTAGGACGGGAAATAATAATCCATTGTCAATTTTAATGCAGCTCTTAAAATAACGTTATTTTTGCTACACCTAATACCTCAAAAATACTTCAACTTTTTTGTAGTTAAAGTTAGGGCAGATCTAATTGAAAAAAACAATTGCCTCATCTTTGTTATACAAAAAAGGTATACTCTTTAAATATCTCTAAAGTTAACAGTTTCCAAGATATTTGCTATTGAAGTAAGCGATGCAGCGCCTTATTCACTTCTTAAGCAGCCTGTAACGCAATAGGTTTACATTTAAAACAAAAAATTGACATATTCTTGTCAAAAACAAGTAATAGGACACAGAGCAATAGTGAATTAGTAGGATATTTGTCATTAAAAAATTTCTAATTTTTATGTGTACCGCAAGTAATGCTCTTTTTAACGAATAAAATGTAGCATCACTTACTTCAATCGCAAATATCTTGGAAACGGTTAACTTTAGAGACATTGAAATAGTATACCTTTTTTGTATACAAAAGACGGGTCAATTGTTTTTATCTGTTAGATCTGCCCTAACTTTAAGTACAAAAAAGTTGAAGTATTTTCAAGGCAATTAGTTGTAGCAAAAATAACGTTATTTTAAGAGCTGCATTAAAATTGAGAATGGATTACTATTTCCCGTCCCAAAAAAGGTAGTTTCACCCATTTTCTATGAATATTACGAAAACTTCTGAAATTACAGAAGAAAATTAAAATAAAAATTTCGACTTTGACACCCCTAGCTCCCTAAATATTATCTTTTGGACTAAGGTAATTTTAGGTAAATCGTAATATTTTGGCCTCACGAATCTACTGTTGGTCGGGGAACCATTACTTATGGACCACTCTGTATAACTATTTATTTAAAATTTTGTTTTTGTTTTATTTGAAACCGGGCTGATTACATACGTATCTGGAAACGTTTTCACGCGTATCTCAGCCGCCGTACGCTCCCCGGCGTAGGTTTTGCATCGCATAAAATTCGCTTTTCCCATGATTTTCTTAAGGTTTTCCTTAACTATTTAACATAATAAACATGTACAAATGCTAATTAAACAAATCCATTAACTAAAAACGGTTTACAAATTCGAAAAATCTTTCAAACTTTTTAAAAAACTGCTCGGTGGGAGTTGTAGGCCTAGGGGTCCCCTACAACACCCATATGTCACCCACCGAGAACACTCCTGTAATTCGAGCGAAAAATCATCGAAAATTGATCCTCCAGGTGTAAAACATATGGATATTAGTAAACTTCGACCTCGCTGGGCTGGAGGCGAATTTCCGGCACTTTTTGAAAAACTGCTCGGTAGGGGCTGTAGGTAGGGTTGCCAATCCTCCTGGAATTCCGCGATTCTCCAGGAAAAGGCTCTTAGTTTTGTAAATCTCCCGGGTCCCGGACTGTAGCTAAAATTTCCCGGAATTGATTTCAGTTGTAAAATTTCGCACCAAATGGCAACGCGGGCTCGCTTCTTCTGGCGTTAATTCATTCGGCGGATTCACCACGCAAAAACTGGTTGCATTAATCCCAATTGCCAACGCCGTAGCTGAGCGTGTTTTTAGCGTAGTAAATGAACTTTGGTCAAAAAGTCGTAATTGGCTCAATAAAACGCACGTAAATTCGGAAATACAAGTGTGCACCAATTTTAAATACAATTTTATGGTTTTATCGTCTCCAATCGAAAGGTATTGGAATCTGCTCGCCGTTTTAAAGAAAAATTTCAATCGAGCCAAAAATAGCTTTTGCTGTGTCTTTTTACTGATTTTTTAAATTTTACGGATTTTTAATTGACTCTTTTAAAATAAATCTTTGCTTTTCATTTATCTTTTTTTTTCACCTCCCGGATTTCCGACCGACTCAGTTGGCAAGCCTAGCTGTAGGCCTAGGTGTTCTCTACAAGTCTACAACATCCATATTATGTCACCAACCGAGGACAACTCCTGTAATTCGAGAAAAAGATATTGAAAATTCGAGGTGAAACGAATATTGATTTCTGGCGGTAACCGAATACGAATATTCGGCTGTTAGTATTCGGTCATTCGGCGCAAAATTTTATTAAATAGACATGTACCTATACCTACATATAAAGACTATAACTAACATAAAGATACAACTCTAAAAGCAACCGTGAGTCCCACCCAGGAGGTACAAGTACAGCTAAAATATCAATTAACGGCGATAATTATTAACTTAATAATCCAACCCTTAACCTTAACCATAAATCTCATTCACCGCAGACCCGATTCCATAAATAGAGAAAATAATGGTTTTTTGTTAGACCCGCGATATATCTGCGACCACACCGTCGCAGCTTCTTTGTGAGGTGTTATTATATTTGCAGCACAGCTGCGGCTCGCTGCTCTTCTGTCGCTAATAAGTGTGCTGGCGACTCCGGCGAGACCACGCGGCGTGGTCCCAAATATGTCCGCCCCGTCCTTATTGTTACACCGATTAAGAAATCGTAGCTTTTATTTTAATTTTGTTGCCATCATCCAGCGAACTAATTTATTGTATAATTATTAAATTGCCCTGCTAAGAGTAGATAAAACAATAATGCATTCGTTCAGAAATTTGTTTACAGACCCTAAATTCTCGGTATTCAATTAGTCATGACTAAAGCTCGGATTTATAGGCAGAAAAAAAGGGCCAAATAGGCGCCTATAAAGGCAGGATTTTTTGATAAATAGGCAGCTAAAATTCGAAATAGGCAAAAATATAGGCAAAAAGGCGAATTTAAAAAAAACTTTTTTAAAGTCATTTAGTTGTTTTAACTTGCAGAATAACGGTTACAAAATTTATTCTTTTATGTATCAGCATAATAAAACTTTTATTTTGGGTTTATTATTTTATTTTTCAAAGCTCAGGATGAGAACGTATGCACGCACAAAGTTTTGAAGACATCTCGAAAGCAATTTTACTCTTTTCACTACTTAAATGCAAATGAAGTGCAGTTTTCATTCAAGAACTTTTTCGACACCTCCCGCACAATTACCACAAATATGAAATAGAAATACGTAGAAATATTACAACGTAAATACACAAATTCCTATTCATCCTCCGACACTAAGGGAATTAAGGAAATTCTCCACCATTAATAAATTCCAGAAAGTACAGATGGACGAGTCGTAAAACAGTCTACCTATTCATTTATTTCTGAAACCCTTGAGAGATTATAGTCTATAATCTCTCAAGGCATACTTACGCTTACTACACCTCACACTGCAATTATGTGGGTAGTGTTTCTTAAAAAGAAACGGAAAATAAGCCATTTTTGCTAAAATTTATAAAATATGGCGTGGAATCTAATAAAAAGGCAATAATAGGCATCCAATGTAAAAAAAGGCAAAAAAGGCAGAAAACAGGTTAATAGGCAAAATAGGCAAAAAAAGGCATTTTGCCTAAAATCCGAGCTTTAGTCATGACATCAAACTTTTTGAATCCGAGTAGTATATGTTTCAGGCAGGAAATTTTAGAAAAAGGCTAGATTTCAGGCCATAAACTTTTTTGGTATTTTTTAAGCAAACTTAAAATGAAATAAGTTAGATTTAGCTTAAAGCACGGAGAATAAAGACAGGAGACTGCACTTCCATTTAAACTGCCGACCGAACCCGTGTCGATATTTGTCGCCGCAATTTGCGACAAGGATAGAAGATAAGTAAATGTCTACGAATGCACGGCGAGCATACGAGAAACGCACTTAAAATTAATAAAACTATAAAACACTGATTGTATTGCATTTGTGAGTAATATATTTAGGTTTCTTTTGTAGAGTGGTATTTATAGATTTATACTACAATATAAAAATACAAGAATCCGTTCGGGAAATTTGATTTATTGAGCTGCAATTGAAGGCATGTGCACGAACTAATCCCCACAGTTTTTCTGTTACACGAAAGTCAAAAATTGTGTAAAATAGCATCAATCGATGCAGTATCTTTTTCTCTACAAAAACTTTAATTGCACTTTTGGTCTAAAATAATTAGGGAAGCAGATATTTACATATGATTTATAGGGTTGCAATTGGAAAGGCATATCCAGTGCTTTAGCAAATTATATATGTTCTTTTAAAGATTTGTTGAATTAGTTATAAAATTAATAGAATAACCGGTTATGGTTACACAAAACCCAAAAATAAAGCAATTTATTTATGATATTTGAGATAATAATAAATATTAAACGTATTATGTTACAAATTATACTAACCAGAAATAGAAGACGACTAATGATGCCCAAGATCTTTATAAAAGATTATTGTTGTTAAAAAATGCCTAACCCTATATTTTTGTAAGAAGAGATACATACACTTCAAATTAAATTAATATTGTACAAAATGATAATATGTTTATGGATATGCTATAACGACACTTAAAAAACGTTCAAGTCTTTTGCAATTTCGCTATTTTTCGTTTATCCTTATGAGTTTATGAGTTTTTTAATTAATAAATACTTCATTTTAAAAAATATTACGTAGCAAGTACCTTTACGAGAACATTCTCCTAGATGTTCATCAAAATTCTGACCTCCGGAAGTAGAGCAACACTTTTTAATTTTTCTTTAGGCGAAATTTGAACTCTATTACGTAACCTTCGTTTCGGAATTGTCGGTGCTGTTAGATACGAAGGACAATTTGGAAAAATTGTTGGAATAGTACCTTCTGCTAACCGGGATTTTTTAAGTGGATACTTAAACAAAAATAATTGTTCTGTACACATGCATTTAACATAATCAAAGCGCGGAAAATATGCACTGTAACATATCAGAATTGTAACAAAATAGTTTAAGGGAGCATTACGTTCAGTATAATAATGTTTGTAATGTAAATTATCAAGAAAAAACAAAAAAGAAAAATGCGGTTTCAGTAAATTTAACAGGTGATAATTAAATAGTATAACAAATAACAAAGGACGTGAAGCGGTAATCTGTTAATTTGGTACTACATGCACAAAAATTCTGCAACAATAAATTGTTGGTAATTGCGAACTTTGCATTCTAATTTTAGCCACCAAAAATTATTAAGGTAACTACTCCTGTTTTTGCTAATAAAAGTAAAATATATTTTTGCTTACTGAAATGCAAAATAAAATTGAAAACTTGACATCGTCAAGTCGTTTTAAATATATGCTAAAAACATACCTGTATAATTCCGTTATCATACTCCCTTAAAATGCAAGATGGGTTAAAATGTTTTTCACAGACGAAGTCCTTTTTGGAAAATTCACGATCTTGTCGTGGAATTTTTCTTTTCCACGCATTTATTAAATTTGTAGGAGCTTTAAATAAAGACCTTTTCACATCTTGATTGCTTCGATAACTCGTTTTGCAATTGGATACAAAACACGTTTTACCCAATTTTTTCAACTAAATCACTAAATAATGTTTATTTTGAATCCTTACTAATTTTAACACTTTAAAAATTGTGGACACGTTTATTTCTACCTTACTACGGTGACATAGAAGGGCTAACCTAAACTGGTCGAATATTCACTCCTGCCTTATTTTACTTTGTGACAAAGTTCAACGACTAGATTACGAATTTCTTGATCCCTGTGGAGATAAGAAGTTACTAGTTGTAAAAACTCAGGAGGTCTTGCAATTGTTTGTTTACCCAAAAAGAAACCGACGATTTACGAAGAATTACCTACTACGGATGGATGTTGCTTCACGCGTGATATGAATTCCAATGGTAAGTTTTTAATATGTAAATATCTGCTTCCCTAATTATTTTAGACCAAAAGTGCAATTAAAGTTTTTGTAGAGAAAAAGATACTGCATCGATTGATGCTATTTTACACAATTTTTGACTTTCGTGTAACAGAAAAACTGTGGAGATTAGTTCGTGCACATACCTTCAATTGCAGCCCAATAAATCAAATTTCCCGAGCGGATTCTTGTATTTTTATATTGTAGTATAAATCTATAAATACCACTCTACAAAAGAAACCTAAATATATTACTCACAAATGCAATACAATCAGTGTTTTATTAATTTTAAGTGCGTTTCTCGTATGCTCGCTGTGCATTCGTAGACATTTATCTTCTATCCTTGTCGCAAATTGCGGCGACAAACATTGGCACGAGTTTTGTCGGGCAGTGCAGCCTCCTGTCTTTATTCTCCGTGGCTTAAAGTAAGTGGCCATGAATGATAAATTTAAATAAAGTCGGCGAAATATTCGGTTATGCCGATTATTCGGTAAAATGTCCGAATACTACGACTGCCGAATATTCGTTTCACCCCTATGAAAATTGGTCCTCCAGGTGTCTTTACAGACGTATTTTAGTAAACTTTCGATGAATTTTCGCCACTTTTTGAAAAACTGCTCGGTAGAGGTTGTAGGCATAGGTGTCCTCTACAACATTCATATGTCACCCACCGAGGACAACTCCAGTAATTCTGTAGAAAAAAATCGTATCGTGCACTAGTTTCTGCGTTTTAAAGGTTTTTCGAATTTGTAACCGTTTTTTAGTTAATGGATTTATTTAGTTAGCATTTTTAGATGTTTATTATGTTAAATAGTTAAGGAAAACCTCAAAGAAATCATGGGTAAAGCGAAATTAATATGTCGCAAAACGTACGCCGGGGAGTGTACGGCGGCTGAGATACGAGCAAAAAACGTAGATATGTATTGCAGATAGGAACAACTTCACCCTGGTTGTTTTCAAATCGTTTTAAACAAACAAGTCTCACATTGGAAATTATGGACTTCGATATTAAATGTAATATAAAGAACTCCTTTTAATTTTTCAATGTAATATTTATTTACTCTTTCAGCACGTACCTACAAATTATGTTGTGAGATCTTTTTGAAATGAAATGAAATTTCGATAAGTCGCCAATTACCCAGGGGCGGATCAAGCTTTTGTGGGGCCCAGCTAAACAAAATGTAAAACTCAAAAATTATCAACATAATTTTTATTGACACCAAAAACTACAAACATTTTTTTCTTAAGATATCTTTAACTTTTCCAACTCGAAACTCTTCTGAGGCCCGGGCGCCTCGGGGGCCCTTAGACAGGCGGGGCCCGGGGGCTTCAGCCCCCAAAGCCCTCCCCTTAATCCGCCCCTGCAATTACCCAATTATCGTACAAAACATAGGAAATGAATTAGTAAAATTTAATAATACAACTTGCATGGCTACAACCCTATTGTTTAATTTTATTATTTTGTCTATAAGCCGAGCAAAATGAACATTGGTTTGACCATTAAGCCGCTTAACGCGTAAGTAGGTAGCACATGTTCAAGAGTGCTTGGAAGGTTCGGTCCGTACAAATTTCTAAGCTTATTTTTGATTTTTCTTTAGTGTTCAAACGTACAGGATGGTGATATGTTGTTTGTAGTGTTTGGAACATTTTTAGTACAATAATAGTATCATGAACCTAATAAGGGAATTAGACAATTTGGCTTACAGATTGTATTATTTAATCGGTGGATACGAAGTAGATGGTCAACGCTTAAATAAACAGGTTAGAAAAGATTAGTACTTTAGATTATTAGATTATGCATGAGTATGTGTTGGTGCTGTCCTTTGATATATGTTTACTAACATAATTTTGAATTTAAATTATATTTTGTTCAGTTTGATGAATGGTTAATTTGATAAACCTGTGAAATGTTTGTGGAACTCACGTTTTCGATTTTGACGTAAAACGTGGTGCAGCTCCACTAAGGATTTGAAGTTATGCATCTATAAATCGCAAATATTCGGATTTTAGGTCTGAATTTGGCATTTGAATTTTTATTTTACCTTAAGGCTGGTTTATACAACTTTATTTTAGTCATAGTTTTAGACGCAATCTTAATTTTTAACGTAAGCGTATTTGTTTGGTTTATACAGTTATACACAGGACGCAATTTTAATTTTAAGACGTAAAAATGCGTTCTCCTAACCTCAAAATCAAACAATAGTGTGGGATATTTGTTGTCAAATTATTACTTCCTTGTAAAAAGTGCCGTGTGCTGAATGACCAATACTTTTTGTTCATAGTTATTAGTTTCAAATTGGAGTTATGAATATGATCGGAAGCCGCGCATGCTTTGTGACAACCGTTTTAGACGTAAAATCTTAAAATTACGACTAAAGATAAAAGTTACGAACTTTCAAGGTTACATTTTTACGTTACGTCTAAAATTAAAACCTTAAATTACGACTAAATCCGTATAAACGCTTACTTGCAAAACGAATCTTTAAACCCTTACGAATATGACTAAAATTGCGACTAAAATTAAATAAAGTTGTATAAACCAGCCTTTAGCCCTTTAGTAATAAAACCAGCTATCATAGATATTTGGATTCGGGTTCAGCATCTAATTGTTAGTTCCAAACCTGATATTTTTATAAAGCCGTACGAAATGTGATTTTATTTATTCCATCATAAGTGTATGAACTTTGGTTAGGATGCAATGTTTCTTTTGCAAATGGCCCAATTTCTTAAGAAATCTTCCACGAATAAATTTATTCAAATAAATATGTTTATTAGAAATGTTCGGTTGATCAAAAGGCCAGTTTAAAATTTTAAGTGCGAAAGCGTGTACGTTTAATGGAGCAAAATTAAGTGATAACTGATAAGCAGCACTAATAAACAAACTATGCAAAATAAGAATATGCGGATTAAATAAATATAACGATTGATTTCTAACATTCATATTGTATAACGATTCTGTTTAATAACATGATAGATTTTTTTTGATATCGAGACATCGAGAGTGTTGTAAATCAGTACATAGGGTCTTCACGTGCTCATTTTTAGAAGAAAACTTACTCAGCAATCTTTGAATATTGTTTTTATTTCCGTCAGGGAGAGCCCCTGTAGCTACTTGAGGTATTGTAAAATTAAAGTTACTTAGGTATTAGAAATTTAAAAAAAATCTGTTTGCTTGGGGGTTACGGGGGAATTGCACTATTTTTCTCACGCCCTTCCAAACGGATATATAAGTGCTGTCAAAAAAGCGTATTTTATAAAGAAACATTGGGAACATCTGTGGGAAAGTAACAGTGCCACAATAAAATTTTATTAACAAATTGCAGTATCTTCACAGGTATTAGGAAAAGCCCACAGGTAAGAACCCACCATAAAAGTTTACACAAAATATTTATTGGAATCTACAAATTTCGGCTATCTTTTCAGGTGCGTGCAGTTAGCAAAAATAAAAGTACTAACCTTTATAATTTGCATATTATCTGTGCTTCGTTAGTGGAATATAAATTAACATCATCAAAGTGCGCATTATGTAATTACCCTAAAATATTTTTTCCTAAATTCGAGAGAAAACTTCTGAAAAGGTGCTTCGTTAGTGCATATCAGTGCTATATAAATTTGAAGTTTACTGTTAATTTTAATACAAGATAGCAGATAGGACCGATATTTAATTGTTTTGAAGATATGTTTTAATTAATATTTTGTTGCGCTCTCATTGTGCTTTTAATTAAAAAAAAAAAAATGTAACACTAAATATAAAGATTCGTAAAAGCTCCAAGCATCTACAACCAAACGCTTTTGTATTGACAGCAATATTATTGTTTTGCATCGGAATATATATTTCTAAGAATCTAAGAATTCCGAATTACCAGCTACCTGAGTATAATCATATAATCCAACCCGCCCTCAGTTACCGTCCAGTTCGTAGTTAAAGTTCATCCAAAAGATTCTGTCCGATATGAGATTAACTAAACCAAACCCAACATATATCTTGTTATATATTTTTGCTTTAACGTTAGAGGCAGCTGCTTATTATCTCGGTTGAGTTAAACGAAGATGCAAATAATGCGAATGTTTATTTAAATACAGGTAAAACGACCAGCTTAACACTGGTACAGAATTATAGGGCTCCAGTAACATAAAAAGTAAGTACCGTACGGGTCAAATTTACTTCAAATCTTCAAACAGGGATTACCTGCTTTCACTACAGCAGCTCCCAAACAAAGCAGGTAATCCCTGTTTGAAGATTTCAAGTAAATTTGACCCGTACGGTACTTACTTTTTATGTTACTAGAGCCCTATAATTCTGTACCAGTGTTAAGCTGGTCGTTTTACCTGTATTTAAATAAACATTCGCATTATTTGCATCTTCGTTTAACTCAACCGAGATAATAAGCAGCTGCCTCTAACGTGAAAGCAAAAATATATAACAAGATACATGTTGGGTTTGGTTTAGTTAATCTCATATCGGACAGAATCTTTTGGATGAACTATAGCAAAATATTTCTCTGTGTTGATGCTTGCGCCCTCTGCTAAAATTCACTTTCGTCCTAAACGACCTAAACCTACTTGGAAAGTACGTACAGATTTTTTGAATTTTCATTAGTGTCCAAACGTACATCTTGACGGTATGTTGTGTTTAACATTTTGTTGTGTTTGGAACATTTTTTAGTACAATAATACATAGTATCATGAACCTAATAAGGGAATTAGACAATTTGGATTTCAGATTGTATTATTTAATCAGTGGATGCGAAGTAGATGGTCAACGTTTAAATAAACAGGTTAGAAAAGATTAGTGCTTTAGATTATTAGATTATGCACGAATACGTGTTGGTGCTGTCCTTTGATATATGTTTAGTAACACAATTTTGAATTTCAATTATATTTTGTTCAGTTTGATGGAGTTTCAATTTGTAACCCTTTTTTAGTTAATGGATTTATTTAGTTGGCATTTGTAGATGTTTATTATGTTAAATAGTTAAGGAAAACCTCAAGGAAGTCAAGGGAAAAGCGAAATTTATATGACGCAAAACGTACGCCGGGGAGTGTACGGCGGCTGAGGTACGCGTGTATATTAATTGTAGATAGGTACAATTCAGCCTGGTTGTTTTGAAACCGTTTTAAACAAATAAGTTTCACATTAAAAATTATGGGCTTCGATATTAAAGGTAATATAAACAACTCCCTTTAATTTTTGAATGTAAATGTAACATTTATTTACTCTTTCAGCATGTACAAATTATGTTGTGACTTTTTGAAATGAAATAAAATGTCGATAAGTCGCCATTTATCGTACAAAACATAGGAAATGAATTAGTAAAAAATTAATAATATAACTTGCATGGCTACAACCCTATTGTTTCATTTTATTATTTAGTCTATAAGCCAAACAAAATAAACATTGGTTTTACCATTAAACCGCTTAACGCTTAAGTAGTCTAATATATTTAGTAACATGTTTTAAAGAGTTCTTGGAAGGTTCGGTCCGTACATATTTCTAAGGTTATTTTTTGTTTTTTCTTTAGTCTTCAAACGTTCATGTTGGTGTCAGGTTGTGTTTGATGTTTAACATTTTGTAGTGTTTGGAACATTTTTAGTACAATCATAGCATCATGAACGTAATAAGGGAATTAGACAATTTGGATTTCAGATTGAATTATTTAATCAGTGGATGCGAAGTAAATGGTCAACGTTTTAATAAACAGGTTAGAAAAGATTAGTGCTTTAGATTATGCATGAATATGTGTTGGTACTGTCCTTTGATATACAGTGCTGTGCAAAGGCGTAAAGTTACAAAATCGGGTGCGGGTGCTCAAAAATGAATGTAGATATAGCTACCCAATTAAGTTATTTAGTTGATTAGGCATAGGTAGTGGGCATAAATATAATAAATTAAAAATTTTACATGCCGCCAACGAAAATGCAAAAAACTACTTGAGATTTACATCTATAATCCCTTCTAAAACCAAATGCAGGTGCCGACTGCAGGTAGCAGAACCGTATTTAAAAATTCTATTTAAAAGCAGGAAATAAATAGGCCTAAAAGCGAAAAGATGTTAAACGAGTTATTCCTAGAAAATTTAATAGTAAGGCCCATGCCAACAAGGTGCTTGCAATTCACTTATTACTAGGTTTTACAAGGGATTTATAGATGTAAAATCTCAAGTGGTTTTAATCATTTTCCGTGAGAAAAACTTTACGAACGTTTTAGCGGGTGCTTCAGCCCCGGAGAACGATCTAGCGGGTGCTTCAGCCCTGGAGCACCCGCGGAGTTGCCGCCACTGGTGCTGTGCAAAAGAAAGTAGCACATATGAAATAATTTTGAAAAAATAAGATATGTAGGTAAACAAAAATAATTTGAAGAATTAAAAAACTGTAAATATTATCCATTCACTTAACTCCCGTGACATAAAAGTCACAATGTGTTGGTTAATATGAAAATCCCTATTAGGCTATTAACAATTTTTAGATTTGAGATTGGCGCACCTTTAAATTTAAATTTAATGCTTTTGTTTTCATTTTGACACTTAAATTATTTATTATTCAAGTTGCGTTTTATAATTCATAATCTTTAGAGAAATGGATGAACAGAAGCACCAACGAAGTTTATTATCATACTTGTATTATTAATAAACCCATTTTTACCTTGTTCTACTTAATTTTACGAAAATGACAAATGATTTATCATAACCTTACTTTCAGTTTGACGTTAAGTACATTCACTAAAAAAGTTGATAGGTTCTGTACATAAAGTACACTCCAAAATTTTCATATGACAGCGTAAACGTCACGGGAGTTAACTGAATGGACTATATCTGTCAGTTTGAAAGGTTTTAAGATTCATTTCAGTATTTTGTGTAAAAAGGTAAAAATTTTTTTGAAAATGTAGCAGAGATGTAACACCTACGTTAATGGATTTACGAGGGATTTTGGACAATAACTATTATTTTTAATTGATTTGGCATTCGTAGCATTTACAGAGCTTGATGGTTATGTTTATTTCAATTCGTTTTTGTTTAATATTCAAATATCGATCTACGATCGAAAATCTCTTGTGAATCCTTTAAAGCAGATGTTACATCTTTCAAAATTGTTTTACCTGTTTACACAAATATTGAAATGAGTCTTTCAAACTGACAGATATTTACGTTTTTAATTCTTAAAATTAGTTTTTTTTACATATGTATATGTATATTTTTTTTAAATTATTTAATATGCGCTACTTTCTTTTGCACAGTACTGTATGAGCTCAGGATAGCTATTCGCCTACGTAGATTTGATACGTATTTAAACTTACCCAACTCGATTTTAATATACTTACGATTGTGTGGTTGCACCCCAGCAGGTAATTTCTACAGTACTCTTAAATAAACAAATGAATCCACTTAAACCAAGTTGACAAACTAGCATGATATCCGTTTCAGTATTAAGCATGTTATTTGCAACATAATTTTGAATTTCAATTATATTTTGTGCAGTTTGATGAATGATTAATTGACTAATTTGTGAAATGTTTGTGGAACTCACGTTTTCGATTTTGACGTAAAACGTGGTGCAGCTCCACTAAGGTTTTGAAGTGGTGTTCCGTTTTTGAAACCCCACTTCCGTCACTAGGTTTTTCTTGTATGTAAAATGGAACTCGTAGGAAATGGTAGTTGATTAAAGTAGAAAATTGTAGAAAATAATAATGCATAACTGTATAATAATAAATTTATATTATATGTATTAACACCATGGGCGCCGTTAACCCAAAATCCAAGGGGGGGCAAACTAGGAATATTTGAAAAAATTTCAAAATAGGTACATAATCGTATATTTCTTACTTGTATGTAATAACAAAATAAACTTTTCATGTTTATAACTTTTTATTAAATTGAATTTTTAGATTAAGAAAACAAAAAATCAAGATTTCTTCTTTTGTGCCAAAAACTTCTATAACCTCTTCTATTAATTGTTCTTTATTTTCTTCCACCTTCTTTGTATGAACACTTAATAGGCATAATCCAGGCAGCCGATTTTCTGCCATTGTAGACCTAAGCCAATTCTTCGCTCTCCTTAGAGTAGAGAAAGAACGCTCTATTGAATATGTTGTTGGTGGCATTGTCAAAAAAGTTTGGAAATCAATTTTCATAGCGGGAAAAAAGTCGCATTCTTCTGAAATTAGTTTTGCAAAATCCATACTTTCTGCTACTTCTTTTTCCTTCCAAATGTGTACCCACGTTAAATATTCCGCTTCCAAATTTTCGATGCCATACTTCTCTGCGATTTTCTTTACGAAATCTTGATCGACAGCATGCTTCTTGATGTTAACCGGGTGTAAACGAGCTATGGAAAACGCAACACTAGTATGTTGGGAAAAACGTAATTCCAAAGAAGTTATCAGAGAGTCTAAGTAAGGGTTGAAAATGGTTATTCTAAAATATTCTTCTGTCGTCGTTGCTACAACGTTTCCCCTGTGAGTTTGTCATCCTTGGAACTTTAATTTCAATATCAAATTAAGCAGCTAAATCTACGCTGCTTTTAAAAATATTTGCAAAAAATCCTTCTGAATTTTCCCTTTCTTCCTTAAATGATGAAATTAAATCTTTTGTACACCCAACAAATCTATTGCTACTCCTTGCAACTTGTTTGTTAGTGGTTCTAGTTGCGACGAATATCTTGCTATTATTTTGAGACAGATTAGAAATTGAGGCGTTGAAGTAGAACAATACAACTGATTCGCTTTGGCTCGACTTTGATTGTTAAAGTTTTTCTTATTAGTAGTTATTTCTTGCAACGCAGACTTAATAGAGTAAAAATTTTCAGCAAACAGATTTATATTTTGCCGTCCACCTAGTCTCACATAGCACAGTAATATTCGAAACTAAGTTTCGCCTTTTAGGGCTTTCTCTAAAGAATTTAATAACTTCTTTAATAGTACCAATGCAATTTTGGGTATCTTGGACGGAATTGAGATCATTAACAACGAGATTCAAACGGTGAGAAGAACAATGGAAAAACGTTGCTCGAGGATGTTCATCTCTAATTAACTTCTGAACACCGTTTTCTCTTCCAGCCATAGTGGAGCATCCATCAAATCCTAAACCTATTAACTTGTTTAGGTTAAGACCTCAATCCCTGGCGAATGTTAAGATAGTTTCAGATATTGCTTGGGCATTCATCGATTTTAAGTCGGTAAACCCCAGAAATCTTCTTTGGCCATGTTGTTTTTATCGACATACCTTACCCCAAGTGAAAGTTGTACCTACTACCCCAGCAATATCAGCTGTTTCAGCCGCTAAAAGGGAAAATCCAACACTATTATTCACTTCTGTAACAATTCTTTTTCTTATGACGTAGCAAGCAAACGCACATGCTCGCGAGTAGATACATGTACATGGACAGGCGCCGAATTATGCTTGTGCATTATGTCAGAACCCGAAATGTTTATTTTGTGCACTTGCATTTTGCATACTAATAAATATTAAATTAAATATTCATATATATAGCCTTTAATGACATATACAAAATATAGAAGAGTTTAGGGCCGTTATAAAATAAATCTGAAATTGTTTCAAAAAAAAATTAGTGGTTGAACTCAACTTCCAGGGGGGGGCAAGTGCCCCCCCTTGCCCCCCCTAAACGGCGCCCATGATTAACACGTGAATTAGATACGATTTTAATGAAACTGGATGGAGACTGAATAAAAACTCAATACAGACCGAGCAGAGATTGAATAGTGAACAGAGAATGAATGGAGACTGACTGATTTGGCTATTATGATTTAACTTGTTGACTACCCTTAACCCAAGTTCAAAGTTACAAAAATTTCCAATAAGAAGTGAAATAATAAGATTACGTCATTTTGAACTCAGCTTCGGCAAACTGGAACCTAAATGAACTATTCCTGTTTGTAGGGTAAATATTAACTTATGACGAATAATGGATGAAAACAGATAAACATATTAATTTACGTAAGTATACGAAAACAATAAAATATTCCTAAGTTTAATTTATAGAATATAATAATTAATTAAATGCTTAATTGTAAATGTTATGTTAACAGTTGATTGCCAACCCCGATGATGAAAATTTAAGTTTAAACCGCAAATATTCGGATTTTAGGTCCGAATTCGACATTTGAATTTTTTATTTTGCCTTAGTAATAAAACCAGCTGTTATTATAGATATTTGGATTGAGATTCGGTATCTGATTGTTAGTTCTAAACCTGATATTTTTATAAAGCCGTACGAGATGTGATTTTATTTATTCCATCATAAGTGCATGAACTTTGGTTAGGATGCAATGTTTCTTTTGCAAACGGCCCAATTTCTTAAGAAATCTTCCAGGAATAAATTTATTCAAATAAATATGTTTATTAGAAATATTCGGTTGATCAAAGGGTCAGTTAGAAATTTTAAGTGTGAAAGCGTGTAGGTACATTTAATGGAGCAAACTAAGTGGTAAGAAGCACTAATAAACAAACTATTCAAAATAAGAATTTGCGGATTAAATACATATAACCATAGAGGAAATAATATAAATAGAGATCTCACGTTACGGACGTAAGTGTAACCCGTATCTACTTAGACAAGGGGGCTAAAGAGGTAACGAACGGTAACCTCGATCAGTGCTGCTGCAAAACTTTTAGGAACTATTTGTAATAAACGCGTGCGACTTAAATGCATACCCTCTTCACCGCCCACCCGTTATTATTTCCATTTAGTGGTATACTTCTTATTAATCGTAGCGTGATAACATCGATATGAAATTGATACTAAATATATTGTTTGTAAAAGTTTTGTACGTACGTAAACATACAAAATAGTTTAATGCGAACAGGTCACGTAACAACCGATGGTTAGCTTACGACATTAATTTTAAATACACATGAAAATACAAGTTAGAATAACCGATTAATAAATAATTAAATGTGCATAACATAAAATACCCAAAGAATGATTATCATCTCTTGTACTTTTAAATTGCTATACGTCCCTATGTTTAAACTTTTTGTCACAGGTCTTGATTCAAATTAAATCAGGAAACAATAATTTAATACCTACTCTGACGAATTTGACCTTTACCTCAAAAATTTAGTACATTACTACATATTCGATAAAACAATAAAACATTAGCTATAATTTAAAAAAATTCTTAAGAGTATTTTTAAAAATTATCGGGATAAAAATATGCAGTTTGATTTACACATTATAGTTGGACGCTTTGTCATTTTTATATTTTAGTTGTGTTAATCATTTTCAATAGTTGTTTGTATGTTTTGCGTGCCATTTGAAACGTATAATTTAGAGTGCATTCGTTGTGTCATATTTGAGTAAGGGTTTAAACATGCATTTTCACACCAAATATAATCCAGATGGGGACACCCAGTTAAACAATGATCTCTTGTTTTACGTGCCTGCTGTCAGGTTTTTGTCTAAAGAAAAGCGATTTATAAAGCAGACACATTTTGTTTTACAGAAGAATCATTTGCACACTCGAAGTGAGATGTTACTTTGTTAGTTCGATATTTAATGTTACTTTGTCAGTTCGTTTTCTAATAAACAATTTACAATTAAATCGCATTTATTTCCTCAACGTGGAACACAACATTAGAAAAGCTATAGATTTTAAAATAAACTTAATTTAAAAAAATCAGTTTCTGTAAAATGAAAGAACACGCAAATACATAAACAGTTATTAGTTACTAATAATAGCATTGTCCCAGACTGTGTTGCTAATTTCTCGAGATGTTTTCAGTTACAAAAAAAAATCACAGTAAAATTTATTTTAGAACGGAAATTAAGTTTTTGCATTTTGACAAAAAAAGTGGACTTTTTTTTTTATCAAAAAATCATAAAGAAAGCAACACTTTTTTTAACTATTTAATTTTACATTTTGCATTAAGTATGCTTTAAATAAAATATTGTAAATTGTCAGTTTGACAACTGTCAATTCTCAAATCCTTTTTATCCTGTTTTGAGGGATTTAAAATGTAAAAATGCAAAAAAATATTGTGTACAACTCGTATGAAAGCATCTTTTTTTCACTCGTTTGATTGATGCACTCCGGCTTCGCCGGCGTTCATCAAACTTCAAACTCATGAAAAAAAGTATAGCTTTCATTACTAGTAGTACGAGAGCCCACAACCAAAACCATGTATCATCGTTTTACGGCCAAAACCGTATGAAGTCGTTAGATTATATGATCCTGAACCCTACTAGGTATGCGGTAACGGTCAGAAGTGTAGCAACTGCGTGGAAGGCCATTTCTGCTATGTCAAAAAAAACGGCAGTCGGTATTATCATATTACGTCTGATATTGAAAATGTACATAGATTTTGTCATTATATGACGAAAATGTTTGTTTTCAGACATTTTGCGCGTAGCATATGGCCTGAGCGCATTTTTGAAAATGTCAAAAATTTTAGCCGAACTGTATTATAGCAACCCAGTTCAATTTTTTTTTAACCTTTTGTATGGCTGCCGGGATGGCTAAAATACTGTTTTCAGACATTTCCGATGTCGCCTATAATCCCAAAAACGAACAGCGCATGTATGTCTAATAACAAATATGTCTAACCTATCGTGTGTGTTCTGCAAAGAAAAAGGAAATGCAAAAGTGAAAAAGTTCACAAATGAGAATTTGCAAAAGTGTCAAGAAGTAGCTGAATAACGGAGTAAAAGGCATTCTGTGAGGAAATCGATTTACTGCGATGTAGAGTTACCACGTGATGTTGATACGGACATAGGATATCATTGAAGATCTTGATCGTGATCTGGAAAGTGATTTCGATGATGACGACGATGATTATGCGTCCGACAGTGACTAAAAACACACACACATCTCGCATCTTGTATCTTCCAATAAACAGTTTTTTTTAACTTTATCCCAGTTTCCTGTGTTCAATTTATTTAAGTCCTTCAACTTCCGTTCGACGGTTTCGGGTAAGCTCTTTATTAATCATCATCAAATAATTTGAGGGTCGCAACTTATTCATTGGCTTGTAACATAAACTTCAATCGCCTCAATACGATTTTTGAATGATTTCGGAGTATCGAAAAGTTGTCTGATTAGTAAGGTGCTACACTGAATTTGTCTGATATAAATTTTTTCTACATCTGGACAACTTATTTTATCACGTCCAACAATTTTCAGAAGAATTGCTATGTTACCGATCGGTAAAATTTTTTAACGTTTTCAAAATGGTCTCAAAATTTAATGTGCCCACATTTTCTTCTGAACAATGATTCTTTCGCATAAACTGACCCAAATCCGCTCGTGAAAAAGATTTTCAGACGTTTTGCTGTGATACTTTTTTTTTATCTCATTTAAAATTTTTTTAAGTAGTCTCCTGGGTACACTGTACGCTACTGGCGTCTGAAAAACGTGCTTTCGATATCTTAGAGCTATCATTGAACTACATTCTGAAAATCAGACGGATTGCTATGATTCAGTTTGGTAAAATTTTTTGGCATTTTTGAAAATTTGGTCAGGTCAGACGATACACGGAAAATTTCTGATATTGCGATTTTCGGGTTCAGGATAATCGAATCTATCAATTTGATGCGGTTTTGGTCGTATTGCTATGAGACAAAAATTTTGGTCGTGGGCTCTCGTACTATAGTTGTACAATAGCTATTTATGCAACGAGTTGCAAAATGATGGACTTTTTATCACCAGGCGTAAAATTGTTCGTCGAGGCGAAGCCGAGATGAACAACACGCCATGTGATAAAAAGACATGTTTTGCAACGTGTTTCATACAAGATTTTATCCAATTCAGATAACAAAATGTAAATGCCACATCTTCTTAAAAAAGGAGTTGGGTCATCGTGATAAAATGGGAGTGATAAAATGGGAGCATATTTTGTAACTAGTTAGAAAATGAACCACTTTTCGCAACTCAAATCATCTTTTTGTAACTAGTTACAAAATGGGAGCATATTTTGTAACTAGTTACAAAATGAACCACTTTTCACAACTAAAATCAATGTCGAAATGTTGACATTTCGTAACTGAATTGGATAAATAACTATTACAGTATGTACTTCCATTTCTAAACTATGGCTTTGCTACTATTACTAAACTTACGTAATTTATGGTAAATTCATGTGTCTTCTTTTTTTACCAATAAACATCAGGATTTTTTAATTAAATTTTGTTTTATACAGCAATAAAAAAAGTAACGAACAACATTTTTAGTATAATGTGTTCCATAGGAAATAAAAGGAAACTTTGGCAAAGTTTTTGAAAAATTGTTGATACATAGTTAAAATTTATTTACTTAAGTTTTATTCATTGACTTAATTTTTAAACTACATTTTTTCCTTCAAAAAACAAAAAATGTATTCGACTGCCGACTATTACGTCAAAATTCTAAGATCCTTTGACAGACTGCTTACTTAGGAACTTAGATAGATTATACTTTGAGTTAAAAAAAATTAAATAAGGGTTGGCCATGAGAAACAAAAATAATGTCTATTGCAACATTTAGAATGTATTAACTGTCTGTCATCACTGTTGTGCAAATTTCAGTAAAATTACAAAACAATAATTCAAAATTTTGCAGTAGATATTATTTTTGTTTCTCATTGCCAGCTCTTATCTAAAAAAATTTTGAACTCACGGTAGTTCTGTTTAACAAAATTTGGTGCAATGTAACTGCCTTTTTTTTTAATTTTTAAATCTACATAGGCTACATATTTTTATCCCAAATGTTAAATCTTTTAACATATAATTATACTGAAAATTTGCTGTTTAGTAAAAAACGAAGTCCGTAAATAAAATTGGACATATAACTATATCCATAAATATACCCACACAATAACATCTCGATTTATAAATACGTACGTGCTTATTTTATAAACACGCTTGAATTCGAATGGCATTTATTTGAATACGCCTAATGCAGCGTTATTAACAACGCACGTATTTTGTTTGATCAAATGTTGTTGATATGTTAGGATTATTGATATATCGGTTTTATTCTATGATGGTTACAAACATGACTATGTTTTAGTACCAAATTCTCAATCACAGATGGCCACGGTGCTGCCATCTCTTTGTCAGAATTTTTTTCGGGTTACATATATAAAGGTACCGTTGCGTATCTATTCTATTCTTTAATCTATGATATAACGATTCATTGTTTTTCTAACATTCATATTGTATAACGACTCTGTTTAATGACATGATAGATTATTTTTATTTTTGATATCGAGAGTGTTGCAAATCAATACGTAGGGTTGTATGCTCATTTTTTGAAGAGAATCACTTGACAATTTTGGAATATTGTTTGTACCTCCGTGCGGGAGCTCCTCTAGCTATTGGAGGTATTGTACAATTAAAATTACCTACTTATTAGAAATTTAAAAAACAATCGGTTTGCTTGGGGTTACCGAGGAATTGCACGATTTTTCTCACACCCTTGCAAAAGGATATATCGGTGCTTAGGGTTATTTGAAAACATCAGAAAATATTCGAATTGACTATCGTATTCTACTTAAAAAGGCCCCTGTAGAAAGTTTTTACCGGTTTTTGATATTTTCAAAAATAAAGGAGCTATTTGAAGTTTGCAAAATGGCCAAATTTTGAATTTTGACCTATAACTAAAAACTAACAAAAGATAGCGGAATTTTGTTTTCGGAACTTTAATTAGCACCAAAAAAGAGCCCTGGACTCCTACATCAGTTTTTGTCTATCTCTGATATTATTTCCCATTTAAAAACATCGAAAATGGTCCACCCTGTACAAGATACACACTGCATTAAATTTAATTAAATATAGTATTATTTGTTGTATATTTCACTGTTACCGAAATTAAAAAGAAAAAATCGGTAAGCTTTTGTGGAATAATTTGTAAATCATATATGTATTTATGTTAAAGTCTTTAAATTAAGAACAGCTAAAGCCACATTTCAATGAATGGGATAGTCCCATTATATTTGTATTTTATGAAAATATATGCAATTGTAAATATGTTAAGGTTGAACAGAAAATTGAATACAAGAGTCCTAACAATTTGCTACCGTGCGTTTGGCTAGGTACCTGAATTTGTTGTCTTTCTTTATCTCGAATTTCCTTGCCTCTTCAAAGTAGGCGATAAAATGAGCAATCTGCGTTACCTTGTTACCTATTTTTTCGTAAGATACTGAAGATTAATTATAATGTAGTACTCCAGGAATTGCGAAAATCTGAACCTCATTGAATGAATACAAATGCAGATTTCTTTCGATAAATGATTGTTCGCATATTAAAACAATTATTTCCATCCGTTTAAACTAGGGTGACCAGACGTCCCGATTTTCCGGGATTGTCCCGGTTTTCACTAAACAATCCCGGTGTCCCGAAAACATTATTCGGGACACTGATATGTCCCGGTTTTAAAATTGCATTTAAGGATTTCGTAGTAATTAAATAGAATCAGCAGTGCTTGAAAAAGTGGTATTTATTTCCAAAAGTGCTAGTATTTTGATGAAAATTTCTCAATTTTTGTTTGTTCGCGATTCTGTCGTATAATGACAATAAAGAATATTTTACATTTTACTCTGATGAATGTTCAATAGATGGAAGAAAGAAACAAGATGGAAATATAGCTATTAAAAGCCATTCTACAAACGTTTTACAATTACTATATAGATTGTCTTGAATTCTATGAATTAATTTCAACAAATAAATAACTGGCGAGTAAAGTTAAAACCATTGAGAATATCAGAATTTTTTTTTTATTGTTTAAAATAAATTCGTTATTTGTTGCTTTTTATTGATTGCAAAATAAAATGTTCTTTTCAAGCAAACATCAACAATTAATTTTTGTGCCTTTTGGATAAAAGTGTCCCGGTTTGCAAAATGTAAAATATGGTCACCCTAGTTTAAACATAACTACATAATGTTTAATTATGTTAATCCTTGCGGAGACTATCGAAGAAATGGGACGTGAAAACGGTTTTAGAATATTTTTAAATTAACGTAGATCTGTGGTAAAAAGCCTAATTAGCTAAAATTTTTATTTTTTTTTGGGGGATTCCATGAAAATACACATGATTATTATTATTTCAGCATATCGGGAACTTTATTAAAAATTAGTAGTAACCAAAAAAACTTGGATTTGTGCAGGCTAGCATAAACGGCTCCGACCGCCGTGGGTTTGCATCTTGTACTTGTCCAAAAACTAATAAATTTTATAAGTGAGTTGTCATCACAACGTTCCCATGAGTGTGCAGCTGGCACCTGTTCGAACTAAATAAATCTAATTTTTAATGGCCTACTTTCAAATCATAATTTTGTTGTTGGCTTTGAATTCTTTTATAATCTGATACTTTACAAAAGGCGCGCGCGTCGGTGTGTATGTGTGAGTCGGTTCGTTTACATTTTACATCTAGGGCGGTATTTAGAAGAGGGACGGTAGTAGTTGTCCGAGAATTTATGATATTGCTGTTTTTATTTTCTAAATGAAATTAACTTCTTGCCACCTAACTGCCCAAAGAAACACCCATAACGTTGTGCTTTGAATAAAAGGAAATACATACATACATTAAAAAATTAAAATATAATCCTTGAAAAATAGAAAAATAAAATTATAAACGCGCAGGTGGCCATCACAGGCACAAATGGTTCAGTTTATGTTAATTAAGAGCCATACTTTTTACCATATGAGCAAAAGGTAGAAACTTCAATTTAAGAGTAGCTATACATTATTTTAATTCTGAATCATCGGGATTAAGAATTAAATAAATATCATGGGGCATTACGTCGCAGTTTGTTGACGAATAGATAGTATGTGGGAAAAATTTGATATGGTAAAGTAAATACTACTACAACATTAATTCATTTGCCGAGGTACTACCTACCACATATACTAATGTATACTATATAAAATATTGCCTATTATTCATCTCGCCCTTACATTTATAACAAAATAGATGTAGGCCCACATACATATTTATAGCTACATAATTCAATGAAATGTATCTATCTTTTAACGTTTCCATTAGCATGGACCGATCATTTTCAAACTACAACTGGAAGCAGATAATTTAATAAATATTCCTAATAACATAAGCAACAATGTATTGGCCACAGTTAGATTGATTGCTGTATTTGTAGAGTCTATTTCAAAAATCTGTTTAATTATTACGGAAAACTGAATTATTTCCAGCAAAATGTCTAGGTTTCAGTTTAAAATTATATAACAAAATGTTAACTGTCCATCTCCCATGTTTCACATTAGTATTTTTTTAACTAAATGTGTTGTTATAAAATAGATAGCTATTTTAAAGGTTCCCAATAATCACAATTCATCTGAATAGATAATAAATTGTCATTTGATACCATATAATTTGTATAGAATAAATGACACCACCTACATACAATGTGATTTTTTAAAAACTCAATTGCAGCAGGCCGTATTCTGACTTGATACAGACAGTTCTATGGTTATTAAGACAGAATTCGGCCTGCTGCAATTGAGTTGTTTTTAAAAAATCACACTGTATCTCATATTTGATTTTATAAAGGGTTCGTAATAGGTATGCCGACAATTAAAATTGATATATGTGTGCAACTATCGCAGATTCGCAGATCTCCGTATTTTAAAACTTCTTGAAGATGCAATTGCTAATTGCACTTACGAGTATGTTTTTATTTTATAAAGTATTGTATTACAGATTTTCTTTTATTTATTATAACATAATTTATTCAATGTTTAGAATTCATACTAGACTAGTTAGATAAATATTTGTTATGTCTGTATTATTGTTTAATTTATTACTTTTATAAATAAATAGAAAAAAGTCATTCATTTGTTTATTGTTTCTTATCAATAATGTTCTAAAGTAAACTGTTTTTAAAAGATATATAAATAAGGTGTTTACAGTATTAAAGTTATCGGTTTAAAATAACAGCAAATGCCAAACTGTTAGTCAGTATTTAGTTATTTAGTTGTGTTACAATTTACAATGCATTACTCAGAATTCCATAGCTCTTACGAATAACCAAAGAACCAAGTTAACATTTCTTGATCAAGCAAGTTTTATCACTTTTAATAATGTAATCAAGGCCGGCCATGCAATGCACCAGGGCCCCGTCCTTATACGCCCCCCTCCCCCCCACTACTCAATATACGTACGTTCTTTTTTTGAATACTGTTAGTTTTACCTTTGAAAAACAATTTTAGGGCCCCAAAAAGTTTCTTGCACCCGGGTCCCACTTATAGAGAAGGCTGGCCTTGAATGTAATGTATTAACTACTCAGCGTGTTAATTAATAATTTGGCATAAAGGAAATCATTAGATATTATACAGGGTGATCGTGAACGCTTAGTACATACTTTACCAGCATTAACTACATGAAAAATAGTGAAGATTTTTCAAATAAACTCTTTTTCTAATTTGATCAGTGGCGTAATTAGGGGGGAGTTGATGACATTTTTAATTAAGAAAAAATATGAAAGCCACGGTTTTTTAAACATCCTGAAATAAAAATTAATTTTACGTAAAAAAGTTCTCTTGACCTTTTTGGCACAACAAAGACTTTTTTGAGATACCTACTCATTCCATTGTAGAATTGCTATTTTTTGTGTTGCACCAGTGGCGGATTAAGCTTTTGGGGGGCCGCAAGCGCAAACTAATTTGGAGGCCCACCACAAATCTGAAATAATGGCTTTTAAAAATATTAAACTAAACTTAATAAATTTATTACATTTACTTTAACTGAAACTGAATAAAAATCCGTATATGTAAACACAAAGTACAGTGGAACCCCTTTAACTCGAACCACCAAAATCCCAGAAAAAAATTCGAGTTAGAGAAAATTCGAGATATAGAAAGATCTTAAACTTCTTCGATTTATTTTTTATTACGTGTTTATAAGGCATACATAATATGATAGAGGAATAATATAAAAAACGAACGATATTACGATATATCAATATGTAACAAAATCCAAAAAATACATAGGTATTATAGTTACATTATGTATGTAGTATGTAACATTAAAAACTTATTCAAAATGCAAATTAATTTATTTTAGAAAAGTAATCCGTAAATTGGTAGCCATAATAAACAAACAATGAATGTCTTGCTTACATTTGCAGTATTCAAGGCTAGTAGGTCATTTTTGGAGTATCATGTTTCTGATTACACTTTTAACTCTGTTATGCCGAGTGACTGTTGACACAATAGACACGTCGTCGGTACTTCCCCGAATTCTGTCATTCGCTGTTTGCAAACAGATGATGCACCGCATACCTTCACCGGAAATTTCAAGTTAGAGAGGTTCTATGTCCTAAATTTGGTCAAACTTTTTCGAGTTACAGATAAATTCGAGTTAGAGAAATTCGAGTTAAGGAGATTAATATGCATATAAACTCAACAGTAAACGCACAGGTATAGAAAAATATTCGAGTTAAAGAAAATTTCGAGTTACAGGAGTTCGACTTGCGGGAGTTCCACTGTAATTATAAATATCACAGAGTTTGAGGTACAGGTCTCCAAATATAAGTTTGCCGATACTCTGTAGATCTCTATAAGAAAGTGGTGGGGACTCGTCATTTCAGGCTTGACTCTCATACACTCGATTTATGTTTATAATATTTAATACGTTTCGCATTTATAAGAACGTGAGTACTGAGCTAACTTAGTTAAATTTGTAAATGTTTTAAAGGGTATTAATTCGTTCTAAAGCATAAGAAGAGCCTCGGCATTCATTACTGCGGTTATGAAGTGTAAACGCTTGAAAACACGTGCGCGTGAGAAGAATTGGGTATCTTTTTCTAACATTTAGCTGCCTTGTTTCCCCATCTGCGCATCCATCGTCAAACTTATATTTGGAGACCTGTAGTTATACAAAGCCAAAACTAGCAAACAAATTAATTTAATGTGGAAGAGATGTAGACTTTAATATTTGTTTAAAGCAGAACTTTCCCTGCTTTAATTTTAGCATCGATAATATTTTCATAATCTAATGATTGAACAACATCATTTTCAATTAACATAAGTGACAAATTATTTAAATGTGACTTACTTAATGAATTCCGTAAATAATTTTTTATTAAAGGCCCCTACACACGGACGTACATGACTTCATACATGAACGCGCACGCATCAACACGCATGCAATAACGTCGGTGTGGATGCAAAATAACGTCCAGTTTTTGAATGCCCGTCGTGTTAGTTTATCAGTTTTCGCCAGATATTTTTAACGCGCGTGCATACTCGTGCATGCAAGTCTCAACGTGTGGAGGCATATTCACATGGTTTACTACAGACTTCAACAGTTCAACAGTAGCGTCGGTAAATTAATTTTTTCAAATTTTAAATTATTATCAGAGTGCAGATTTCTGGAATTTTTGCTTTTTCTCATACGCTAACGCACCAGCCTCGACACCGAAAGGTATAAGAGGTCACAGATAATACATACTTATAATATACATAGAAAGATGTCGTTTGTAAACCTGCACAAACACACTTTAATTATTATGGATTGCTTTGTGAAATAATTATTAATATCAGTAATATGTGAAAATGTTTCCCTTTTTAAAAGCCATTCTTTTGACTATAGACGACGAGGATTTTTAATTTTCTTTTTTGTTTTTTCTTTGAGCACATATGCGCACGCTACTGCCATTACAGCCAATTCATCGTCTTCGACAAACATCTTCTAAAAACACCACTGCATCTAGAACAAAACTAGCGAGCAAGATCGTGCGTCTGTATGCAAAACTTAATTCACGTTAATGGTTGTGCGTTGATGCGTGCGCGTTCATGTATTAAGTCATGTACGTCCGTGTGTAGGGGCCTTTAACTCACTTAAGAACAGAGAAAGTCAATTTGAAAAATTTTACAGTAAATTTGTCACCGTGTCAAACAGGCTTAACAGAAAACAGAACTTTGCTTATGCAAAATTCGCAATGCACTAGCACTAGGTGACAACTTAAATAAGCAACATTTATGTTTAAAGAAAGCCTTACATTTATGCCGTTCATTAACTTCATTCTTCTTAAGAAGCTCCTAAATTTTGAAATGCCATGCTGTAATGGCATTTTCATAGAATTGATCTAAGCCCTAAGATGCAGCACATTGTTCGGTGGTACGGTGTTATCCTGTTATGATTCATAAACAGGAAGCGGTTTACGTTTACTACTACGAGTATTTACTAATAAAACCCCTTGCACTTGCCGAAAGCCGAAGCCGAAAACCCGAAAGATATATTGTGTTTCAAATTTTCGTGAAATGTAAAACATATAGGTACCAAAGAAACAAAGAAAGTATTTATGATAGCAGATGTTGTTTGGTTTTCGAGGCCCCTGAGAGTCCAGAGGCCCCAAGCGCGCGCTTATTGCGCCTAGGCGGTAATCCGCAACTGGTTGCACCGTCTTTGTCATGCTAAAAATGTGAAGAGAACTTTTTTACGTAAAATTAATTTTTCTTTCATAATACAACACTTTTTCTTGGTTAAAAATGTCCTTCATCCCCCCTAACTATGCTACTGATCAAGTTACGGCTTTCTTATTACCATCAAATTATGACTTTGGTAGATCCAAATTTACCCTGTAAAAATTAAAAATTAATCTCCAAAGGTTTCCAACATGTTAATAGAATACGGGCACCTTTTTATCTTAGTTGCTTTTTAATTGGTTTGACCTTGGGATTCCCCACTTTCTACTTGTTTTGGAAATTTTCCCATGTAAACAATGGAATTCCCCACTTTTTAATTGTTTTGGAATTTTCCTACGTAAACAATAAGTTCTAGCCTGCGGCAATTAATTACCCGAGGCGTTTTAATGATTATTTTTGCAAAATTTAGAGAAAGTGACTTCAACAACCTTGTTTTCTATTTCGGCTTTGACATTAGTGTAAAATTTTAAAGTGTGCATATTGCAGCTTTGTGGACGTGTGTTACGAACTTCATTGATTTACGTAAAATTATTATTTTCGGAGAATTTAGAGAAAGTGTTCTAAAATATCCTAAGTAAGAAAAACAGGTGGTTGCCCAAGCGTTTAGAGTTTTTAAATTTAACATTGTTATATGAAAGCGCTATTTTGGAAATTTGGGAAAGTGACGTCAATAATCTTGCAATTTCTATAGCTGTTATTTTCTTTCTTTGTCGTTTGTTTCTTTGTCCACGTTTCTGCACCAAATGTAGGTAAGTGTCGGAGTAACAGCTTTCTTGAAAATATTATTACACTTGTATGTAATCGTCGTGACTCGCATGCGGGTCGGATTGTGCATTTCACGCGTAAGACCACATACGCTAATAACGCACCAGCCTCAACACCGAAAGGTATAAGAGGTTAACGATTACATATTATTACACTTATTAACTAAAAATAAAATACCTACCGCAAACATTTTTGACAGCAGTTATATGTATATTTAAAACTTTAAACTAATATAATTTACATATATCGTTAAATCCAAATAAATACATATTTTTATTTATTAATGCTATTACTTTTTCGTCGTAAAATTCTGTTAATTTTGTTCCTTCGTCTGGCAGGTCTATTTCATATCTTCGGATTGTTTCATCATCAAACATTTTGGTAATATGATGCAGTGATTAACAACTTGGTGCCAACGCCCTGGCCCTGGTTGAAACATGCAATGAATTTTTTTAAATTTCTTGCAAAGAAATGATCCATAATGTGTAATTTTCTAAGCACAACAAACTGTTTTGTTATTCCACTATTCGTCGTTTCTTGTATACTTTTTCTTTTGAAAAGCGTAGTAAGCAGTTTTTTCCGGGCGTCGCGGGGAATTCGAAAGCCTCTACGTCACGGAAATAAAATACCTAAATTAAAATACATATTCGTATATTTTGTTTTAATCTATTCCTTGTTTCTGCAAATTAAAAAATTAGACTTTGTTTTATATGAGATTATTAATTACCTACTTAAAATAATGCTAATAATATTCCACTGATTAATAACAATACAATTAAATGCAGGCACAATTAACTTAAGGGGCGTTCTCACGATTCAATTGTCGTTGAACAACTAGAAGTTGAAAGCGTTGAAAGTCAGTTGAACGTAAATTGAATCATGTGAACCTTGTTTCAACTACATCGAACAACTCGCTAGTTGAAGCAACGAAAGACGGATGGGGTTTAACTTTTGTTGAACAACTAGAAGTTGAAAGTCAGTTGAACGTAAGTTGAATCATGTGAACCTTGTTTCAACTACGTTGAACAACTCTCTAGTTGAAGCAACGAAAGTCGGGTAGGGTTTAACTTTTGTTAAACAACTAGCGTCACGAGTTATGACTTGTGAGTCATCAGTTGAACTCTCCTGTTCCCAAATTATACCTGGCTGGCAATGCTTCTCGTATAACTCTACCTTGTTCTTGTTTTTGAATCTTATCTTCAATTTTTAAGAGTAGTTCATTAAATTTGTCTGCATTCTTCCTCAAATGATTTCTGAATCGATCGGAATCTTCTGCTGCTAATACTAGCAGCAGTATTTGTGAAGCTCCTAAATCATTCCTCCTTAAAATCCAACTTTTCACCCAGAAACGGCGCTTTTTACGTTTTTTTGTGGCATCAGTCAAGATTTGTCGAAGTTCATTGCCGAGGACATCACAAATTACGCTAACTGTTGCTCTAATAACATCATTTGTCGTCATTTTGAATTGCACTGTTTCAATTTTAAGTTGAAACGTAGGAACGAGTTGTGGTGGTCAACAAGGTTTCAACATAGTTGTTCAACGATAATTGAATCGTGAGAATGCCCCTTTAGGAAATTTTTGAATACTTCTGTATCTATGAATAGTTTTTAATAGTTGTTCTTGAGGTTTTTGCTACACTAAAAGTGACTCGAAATGTTTACGTTTTGGAAAACAATTAAATTCCACTGTCATTTTTAATATTTTTGTTTTGAACATTCTCGGAGAATAT
The DNA here is from genome assembly GCA_963082815.1 of Melanotus villosus. NCBI lineage: Eukaryota > Metazoa > Arthropoda > Insecta > Coleoptera > Elateridae > Melanotus > Melanotus villosus. The sequence continues at coordinate 21,214,425 of OY720424.1, read as the reverse complement.
GTTACTTATTAATAAATTACACTTATTAACTAAAAATAAAATACCTTAGAAATTTTTGAGTTACATACATATTTAAAAAAATAGAAATCAAGACCATTGAAGTCGCTTACCTTAGGAATTGTTGACAGATATATATTTAAAACTTTAAAACTAATATAATTTACATAATTAAATCCAAATAAATACAATTTTTAAACCACAAAATACGAAAATTAGAAAGTTCGTATATTTATAATAAATAAATTTTGTGTTTAATATAATTCTTTGTTTCTATTCACTACAAATTAAAATAAGATTTGGTTTCGTCAAATCAAATCGAACTTCATGTTGAAGTTTAGCCGTGATTGGCTGGCAGGTTTTCGTACAAAACACTTCATAGGAAACTAATTTCCCCAGAAATGCTTTTATATTACTGCGGCGATTTATTAGTTCCGTTTTAGTATCGCAACGTAACCAGATCTCTTTAACAATTGGTAATTTGCTACGCTAGCTTGCTTGAGTGCATCTGGTTAAGTACCCATCTTAGCTAGGGCAAAGAAAGACCCTTTTCGGACACCGTCCCTTCAATGAACTGGCGTGAAAAGGTAATTATTATGGCTGCAAAGGAAACATAAATTATAATACAAACAAAGAACGTTTTGTTTTAATGGCCATGTACCCTTAAGTCTATTTAAGTCTAGCATCTTCAAACTGTTTACAGAATCGCCATTAATATTACTTACAATCCTTTACATGTTTACATAAAATAAAAGAAAACCCAATAAGTCCCTATTTTAAAATGTTTATAGCTAGCGCGCCGTTCCACAACTAAAGTCAAACCCGAAAATAGAAAACAATACTATTGAAGTCACTTTCTCTAAATTTTCCGAAAATAATCATAAAAAGTCCGAAAACGCCTCGGGGAATTATAAAGTAATTAAAAGTATTTTAGATTTTCTCTACATTTCCCGAAAATAATAATTAAAACGCCTCGGGGAATTAATAACCGCAGGCTAGAACTTGTTGTTAACGTAGGAAAATTCCAAAAAGAATTATAAAGTGGGGAATCCCATTGTTTACATAGGAAAATTCCAAAAACAATTAGAAAGTGGGGAATCCCATTGTTTACATAGGAAAATTCCAAAAACAGTTAGAAAGTGTGGAATCCCATTGTTTACATAGGTAAATTCCAAAAACAATTTGAACGTGGGGAATTTTACATTGATGTGCACTAACGAAGCTTCAGAGGTTTTCCTCGGATTTAAGAAAAAAAAAACTTTGTTAAGTGCGAAACTAGCAGAAAAAAATGATAATAATATCTTGAAAGTGGAACAGTTTTTTCGCGAAAATTTTGTATTGCACTAATGTGCGCTAACGAAACACTAACTTTTTCAGAGGCTTGCTTTTGGATTTAAGAAAAACTTACTAGGCGTGAAGCTGGTAAAGAAAAAATATTTTACGGTAATTTCAAAATGCGCACTTTGCTGATGTTAATTTATGGTACACCAACGAAGCACTGATAATTTGCAAATTATAAATGTTAGTGTTTTTATTAATTTTTTAACTTCACACATCTCATCTTCCCCGCTGAAATATTCCCCTCAGTTTTACGCGCAAGTCGTTTTGTTTGTTAGGTGTAGAAATTTAAACAACTAATTACTGTGCGAGTTTTTCAAAATTAATTCTAATTTATTGTTATCGGCCTAAAGACGAATGGCTACCTAGACTTACCCATGGTTGAAAGCTAAAATTCGCATAGTGCAAACATGGATTTATCAGTGATACAAAATTCCCCCCTGAATAATTAATCTCAAAATTTTAAGCACGTATTTTAATGGGGAATGCCTAATTTGTTGAACACCTATTATCTTTGCATCCCAAACCCTTTTTTCATGTTAACACTATTACACTAAAGTTACAACCCCCAAAACGCGGCCCTTTACTTTGAGCGATTTCGGAAAATGCTTGCAGGGCAAGGCCTTTCCGTAATGCCACCACGTTATACACACATTATAAAAGTATTGCCACATATACATTTTTATACATTTTGTGTTACATATCCCGATGCCTTTAATAGTAAACACAAAGTAAAAATTTCGACTGCATCAACAAAAGTTTCTGTAGCAGTTTTAGCAATCTAATTTCAGGTAGGTATTTTGAATTCCATTATTATTTTTAATAGTTGCCTGCAGTGACAAATATTTACAGCTTTAACAGCACCTTCAAAAGGAACTTGGCTTCAGAAACCAGAAACCATACTACAAGCCACTTTTATGGATTGTTTGGAAATGTATTTTTAATAGTTGCATATTACTTACGGCAAGCAACCGTAAGCGTTTTCGAAAATCGCTCAAGAGTAAAGGTGTGTTTTTTGGGGTGGATCGGGTTGTAACTTTGGTGGAAAATCTTTTATGTGTTAGTAATATATTTGCAACATCAAGTAAAAGGCCTTGGCCTGCAAGCTTTTTCCGAAATCGCTCAAAAGTAAAGGTGTGTTTTTTGGGGGGCGAATCAAGTTGTAACGTTGGTGGCAACATTTTTATGATGTGTTATTAATATATTTGTAATAGCAATGTGGTGGCACTACGAAAAGGCCTTGGATGCAAAGCTTTTTCCGAAATCACTTAGGAGTAAAGGGGTGTTTTTTGGGGATAGATCGGATTCTGACGTTGGTGGGTGGCAACACTTTTATGATGTGTTAATAATCTATTTGTAATATCAACGTAGTGGCACTGCAAAAAAGGGCTTGGCCTGCAAGGATAATAGCCGATCAGCAAATTATAATATAACCCGAAAATACACTAATATAAAATGTTTAAATTAGTTAAAGGTCAACGTTAGTTATAGGAAACAAAATTGCTATTTTTACAAATCAGGCATTAGTTTTAAGGAATGTTGAATGTTGTGCACAAATTACATTATGCCACTGCTAAAATGAAATGCTTCACGAGTTACGTTTCGTGACCGTAACGAATTAAATAATAAATAAACTTTTATTTTACTATAATAAAGGAAGAATACATTACTCACGCATGCTTACTGTGATCAACGTAAAGTAAGTTGAAATATAAAGCTATCCAAAAAACTTCAATAGCTTCCTATGCGGTTCAGACATGTCAATATAATTTATTGGGTTCGGACGTATTTGCATTAATATTTTGAGTAAGCAAACACAACATTTAATTTTGGCTCGAAAAGTTAAATCAGCAATGTGATTTTGAATTGCTTACAGTAGCAGTTAATATACTGGTCGGGAGTGTTTCTTAATATTCTGAAAACGTCGAAGAAAAAGCAGATGACTATGTATTTTCCTTTTTAATTAAACAGTATGCAGGAGTCGTATTGAATGTGAAAGTGAAGAAGACTCTCAACTTAAAAAGCAAGTAAGCTATAATAATAATAAAATAAATATTATAAAAGATTTTTGAAAAACAATGTTGATTTAATTCAGGAAACAGGCAGCATGTTCATTATAAAACCATTTACAAATCTTAGAAAAGCAAATGCCGAATCCGGAAAACTGCAGAAATATTTCCCCTTAAGATCTTTGTACAGAATTAATACGTTTACAAAATTTTCAAAAACCAGTTCATGGTATACTAATAAGTAAAAAACAAAAAAAATTGAAAACAGTGTCTTTGTCATCGCTTATCATGGGATAATGTTCTTTAGTAAAAGGAGAAATTCGGCATACTACCAAATCGCTTGTTAAAAATAGCTATTTATGTAACAAGGACATAAAGTAGAACTTTATTGGACGAGTCGCTGTTTATGGACGAGCGAGCTTGCGAGCGAGTCTAATAAATGAGGCGAGTCCATAAAGTTCGTTTATGTAGGAGTTACATACAAAGCTTTATGTCGACTGCTCTAGAGGAACTGAATATCTTCTAAAATTATTTTTTTATTTCCCTATATAAAAATTCGGTATAACTTAGTGTGCTTTTCTAGTGTTGCAAATGTCAAAAATTGTTTAAATACGATTTCATAATTTATTATCTTTATACAAAGAAATTGATACTTTAGAAAGTGTAGAAGAGTTGGCAGCAAGTGCCAAAGAATAAATATGTTAATTAAATTGTTTGAATTTGTTATTTCATGTAAATAAAAAATTCCATTTTGTGACAGTGACAGATGAGTCCAATAAAGTATAAAGTAAAAGTACTAGTCCAATAAAGTGACACATTATGGACACTAAATGCATCCATAATCAAGTGATTATGATGCAGTCGGACATAAAAATATTTACAAACAACATTAATAAGTTGTATAAATGGATCGAATTTCAAAGCACTCATGGAAATTATATCAGTAATGGAACAGGAATTTTTGGGATGCAAGTTATATTATTATACAGGGTCCGGCAGGGAGGTGGTACGTTTTTCAAAACAATTTGCACAGATGTTTTTGAGCAAATTAAAATAAAATTGAAATTTGTTCAAAAACATCAAATCTGTGTTAGAGTGTTTTGAAAAACGTAACACCTCCCTGCCGCACCCTGTATTTTACTAATTCATTTTCCATGTTTTGTATGATTGATGGCGACTTATTGACCTTAGCTTAAATGTGTTCTTAGAACTATTAATGATAAGCAAGCTGATGAAATATCAAACTTTGATTTAAATGTAACATACTAACTACTCTGTACAAATTTGAAATGGTTTATGTTTTCTTTTACTTACTGTAAATTTTAATATCCATGAGATCATTCTTAATACACCCTATTATTGGCACAGGTATGAATAAATAATAATAATAATAATGTAATATTTATATAAAATCTAAGTATTTGTCACTAATAGACAGAGTGTGTGTGTCTCACCTACCCTCTAAGAACCTGTACAAGAGTTATGCATTTTATTTGATTCCAAAAAGATCTCGCAATATAATTTGCATCGGAGACTTCTTTCATCAGCAAGATTCAAAATTTCTAAAAAACAGATTTTCTTTTTTGGCGGACGAATCAACAAATGTTAATAACGTTACAGAATTAATCACTGTAATACGCTTTGTAGATGATGCCAGTTTAGTTCGAAAGATGTTTTGCGTTATCCCCAGGCAGGGCCGTTCTTGGAGCAGTTGGCGCCCTGGTACGAACTAAGTATTGCCGCCTTCAAAAATGAAAAAAAAAACTCCTTGTCGTTAAGGGGGCCCATAAGGCTCCTAGTTTATGCGCCGCAGGCGAAAATTTATCAATTTTCAAGGTCAAACGGCTTTAAAATGAAGGTCAAGAATCGTGGTTGGGAGCACAAAATCTTAAAAAAAAAAAACAGTAATTAAACAACAATCTTAATTAAACGGGGAGCCATTCATGAAACTAACCTAATCTGGTAATTTGTGTGTAAATTCCTTTGAATATAAAACTTCAGGAAAAAGTGTAGCACTCTAGTAGCTATACTAAAAGTGCGATGGAAGTCGCCATTTTGAACACCCATTGCCGATTGTTGTTGTGATTGTTTCCCGCGTGTCATTTGCTGATGATCATTTCTGTTAGTTAGGTTAAGTTTTCACTTTGAAATAAGAAATTACGCTATTTATAGATACTTATGAGAGCTGATAATTTTTCTGGTGTACATAGTGCATAAATAAACTAATATAGTATATAATAAGCGATGTAAATAGTACGATAGTGTCATAGATTAGGTTAGTTTAGTTAGTGCCACTGGCAACCGGAAACGAAACTCCGCCATATGCAATATGCAACACCTATCGCGGTGTTGCACATTGCCAATTTATCTTGCATATGCTTCTTCCTGAAGTTTTATATTCAAAGGTAAATTCAGATAAAACCATAGCAACCACCATTGCTGTTAATTTTGCATAGTTACAAATCGTTATCGAACTTTCGTGAATCTCCCTCATATTTTTTTAAATTATAGTTGAGTATAGCAAATAGCAATAATTTATGTTATGTTGCCAATACTGACGAAATCGACCGGAGGTGGATGCAGTGGCGTAACCAAGGGTGGCCCAGGCCCCCCTCCAGATCAAAGATATTAATCAAAATTTCATTTAAAAAAAGCGATAATTGTAGGTAGCGGCATTACAAAAGCCACCCAATATGGTGAATTTGAAAACCAATTTTTACGATTTGATCTGTGGTACAATCCCCGCCAAGCAGTATGTTTATTATATCGATGATGGATCATACAATAAACAGTGGACTGGGCCCCCTACAAACAACGTGTCTGGTTATGCTAGTGGGTGGACGTGCAACAAAGGTAAACAAAGCGTCCCGCCGTTTCGTCCATCGCCGATACGGTTTTTATAAACAAATACAGGGTTTGCTTTTTATGTCGCATTTCTCCTCGTCCACACCCACTTTTCCTTTACGTAAGGTTGCAAATTACAAAATAGAGTATAAAAGAATAAAATAAAAATAATAAAATTAAAAATTTTTGGGCGCCCTTAGAGGGTTGGCGCCCTGGTGCCTTGCACCACTTGCACCCCCGGGTAGGCACGGCCCTGTCCCCAGGTTCGATGTTTATTCATCATTAACCCCCTGGTTTTTGCCCCCTCCCCCTCCAGTGGAAAAGCTCTGGATTTAGCACTTCATAAGACACGAAACCGATTAAGACGTAGTATAAACGGATAAACCTATTTAGTTATAAAAATAAACAAACAATATATTGAAGTGCATTAATTAATTACAATCTGACTATGTAATATAATTATGTTAACACCTCAAAAATAATAATGCTCCGACCAACTCAAATTTTATTTATTGTAATCAATTTTTAGAGACTCTTAAATCAGGTTCGTTAATTGGGTTCGCCTAACTTTTTAAAATTCAAATTATGAAATGTTGTAATACTTCCAAATAATACAAGTCTTTTACAAATTTATAAATAATTTTAAGGTCTAAATTATAATTAAACAATTTTGCAATACCTGTAATACACTTGTAACAATACGTAATTGCTTCAACTTCCTAGTCCTTTAAAAACATCCTCCCCGCTAAACCAAAACTTCACTAATTCTTGACGTACTAATCAAATAATAATAATAATAATAATAGTCGACACAAAACCAAATTCCAACACCACTTCAAATTTAATCCAAATTTATTTGCAATTTCATTTTACATAAACTTTTGTAATTGACTATTTCCTTGATGGAGTATATCTAAAAATAAAACATTTTATTATTCAAAAAGTATTAAACAGGAAATGCATACAAGGACAGGGCGTTAAAATTTAGGAAACAAACCGAACATTTCGAAGTTTCTTAGAAAATTAGGCAATTTTTATTCAATTTCGGTAGTAAACTCATTAAAAAGGGAATAGACGGAATTCAAAATTGTTAAAAATACCAACACATGCAGTAAATACATTACGTGATTTACATAGCTAAATTAGGGCGTGCTTGACGTACATAACATTTTTCATGGTAACAGTTTGTAAAATACATTTCTTAAATCTGGCATTTATTTAATATTTGCAGAGAGTTTTACAAGATAAATTTCAGTAGTTGCAAAGTAAATACTGGAAAACGTTGCGATGTTTTCACACAGTGTTCTTTTGAAATTAGGTGTTTTTTTATGGTATTTTCATACGGTTTACACCTGAGTAGCAATGAGCAATACCAACAAAGAGAATTTTTGGGCTTCTGGTTACTTTAAAAATTGTGAATGAAGGGTTAGACATGATAAACATATTATTTACCTTGGGCCTTTAAAGGTATTTTTAGAAGATTTAGTGGCCAAAACCCTTTGAGAGGTTGTTTCCGCAAAATATTTAGTTTGTTTATTTTAGGATTTATTATTGGGATTTACATGTAATTACAACATGTAAACAATGAAAACGTAGAAAATCCTTAGTACCTAACTATAAATTTTTGAGTGAATATTAGATTTAATAAACAAAAATATATTTTTGGAAATGCATAAACCCGTTGTTTTTCTGTATATTTTGAAGTTTGTAAATTTATATTATTGTTATTTCGTGTTTGTTGTATAAACTATAAATGCGCATATTAGAACATGTTTTATTTTGTTTGAAGAACTAATTGGTTGCACAAATTTCTAAAATAAGTTTTCGCTCAATAAATAATTTTACTTTTTTTTACATTACTTGACCATCAATCCTTTTGATTACTGTCAATTTTGTAGTAGAAGAATTACTCTTTTACCAATTCGTTTTTGATGCAATAATTATCGCAAAATTTGATTTATTAATAATATAACGCTGGAAGTGTTTCTTATTTCTTGAAGAAATTAGCACTGAAGGTTTTAGGAACCTCAATAAAATCCAAGTTGTAAAGAAACAGTTCGGGGTCCAGCCCTTAAAAATGCCAAACAGAGCTGGATGTGCTTGTTACATTGCGAGATTTAAGGGTTTCCTTTTGTATTTTTACCGAATCCTGTTGCACATGAGCGAAGGTTCGCCTGTCCTTCCCCTACACGTGCTTATATTTTTAAAGCTTTCGTTGCATTCCATATTTTATGAAACTAGTGACAAGTTGAATGTGTGAGTGTTGAGTTCGTTCCTTTCTTGACGGGGCGGCCGTACTGATTGTAGCATGACTAATTTATTAATGAATGGATTGTGTTGCGAACTTTGGCAGGTATGTGCTTTAATTTTCATATCTTGCAGATCAAGTTAATAATTCGAAATTTCACGATTTTTTTTTAAAGTTAATGTTTGTAATTTAGATTGTGTTAGTAACTGTTTCTTTAAATAATTATTAGTAACAGTTTGATTTAGAACTGGTTAAATTTGCCTCTAAGGTCGGAGTAATTTTCATAGTATTCTACTTGCGTATAATGCTTATTATTCACTCATTGGTCATTGAGTAATAACTATCATAACACGCTTGTAGAATGATATATTATTAGTTTCTTACTTTCTTTTATGTTAACTAATACAGAAATATATTATTCATAATCTGCAGGATGTTCTTTATTTTGTACGAGTAGGACAAAATTAATGATTTTATTGTAAGAAAGTTACTTAACAAGTAAAATATTTTTATTTAATCCTACTACTGGATACACAACTTAACACCTTCTGTTTTGTCCACAGTGAATTAAAATATTTTCTGCCACTCACCTTATTGCCGAAAGTAGGAATGTTACAATAGATTTTTTCTTTACGTGACAATTGCGAATGTTTATATTTACAAAAATTGGAAATTGTATTTTTTTCAAGCTTCGGACATTTTTTATCTAGCACATTTAAATTTTGAAAACGTCAATTTCTATTTTACATTTTACAAAAGTTTTAATTCGTTGTTTTGTTCCACGTTGAGGAAATAATTGCGATTTAATTGTAAACTATTTATTAGAAATCGACCTGACAAAGTAACATTTATTAAATATCGAACTGACAAAGTAACATCTCACTTCGAGTATGCAAATCTGCAAATGATTCTGCTCTCTAAACAAAATGTGTCTGCTTTTTTTATAAATGCTTTATCTTTTGACAAAAAACCTGACAGCAGGCACGTAAAACAAGAGATCGTTGTTTAACTGGGTTATATTTGGTGTGAAAATGCATGTTTAACCCATACTCAAATATGACACAAAGAATGCACTCTAAATTATACGTTTTCAGTGACAAGCAAAACATCCAAAGAACTATTGAACTATAATATGTTAAAGTATCCAACATTGCCCTGTTAATTTAAATTACCCTAGCTTTTTTTAGTTAATATTAGAAACAGAAAATTTTTGAATCTGATTGAAACAAATTTTCGGTTCAGAACTGAATAATTTCCTGAAAGTTTGTAGACAACACACTTAACTTGTGTGTATTGATGAGGAGAGGCGGTCTGAAAACTAGATAATTAAATTACTTATAACACAGAGCAGATCTTATAATAAACAATTTGCTTCAAAATTCTTCTTAAATATTTTGAATACCAACATTTTTTATCGAATTAATTTTTTCGTGATTTTTATTATACTGAAATTGATAAATAATTTACGATGCTAAAAAACTTGCCAATAATATAAGAAACATTTAGCTGTAGGCATAAATTTCTTTTTCTTTGTTTTTATGGGTCTAATTTTACGACTCTAAAATCGAGGCCATACTTTTAAAACAGGTCATTCCGAAACGATTACCAAATTTTATTTTTACCAAAAGCCACGATTGTTAGTTTTAGAACTATTTCTTAAATCAGAAACTTCACGCCTGTCAGTAATTTAATGGAATTTATGTTTGGTCGTAAATTAATTTTCGGGTTTATTGGTTTTAGTTTTTTTTGTTTGAAAAGGTTGACTGACATGACGGGTTTCATGTGGCGTAAAGCTGAATATTTTTCAGTCTGGAAATGTTATTGTTGGGATTTAATTTGATAATTGTATAAATTTGAAAAGTACCTACAGCTTTTTCTAAGTATTTGCAAAGCCTTTCCTGCTGCAAATTCGGAGAAAGTACGTAGTTACAAACCGTTAATTTTTTTTAAGTTGTGGAGTTCGAATTAAAAAATAACAAAATGATTGATTTTATAAGAGATTTTGTAATATTTCAAGTGATTCTTTTTCACAAAACAACCCTAGAAATATTAAGTTTCCTTCGTCAAAAAAAAACATGTTTGTTTTGAATTATAATTTTCCATATTTGCTACGCAAGAAAAGTATTTGCAAAGCCTTTCCTGCTGAAAATTCGGAGAAAGTACGTATTTACAAACCGCTAATTTTTGTTAAGTGTCGTAGTTCGAATTAAAAAAAATAAAAAATGATTGATTTTATAAGAGATTTTGTAATGTTATAATGTGCACATTTAAAGTGTGCTATTAAAACTCTTACGTGTATACCTAAAATGCATTCAACGTGGTACTTAATTTAATCACAGCTAACTTATTATAGTCTGACCGTACATTGTAACTCATTGTACCTTTTACTACTTTCGGAAATTCTCTTTATGTTAGTAAATTTGTGAACAAGCAAATGAAAGCATTCTTTATTAGATGCCTTTTATGTTAGTTAGTTTGTGATTAGCAACCCTTGTTCGATTTTAAGTATTACTATTTTAGTGTTGGATTTGGAACGAGCATTTCTCAGTTTATACTAAACCATAAATGAAGTCATAATATATAAATAGAGAACAGTCCCCAATTTCAACAGTCCGAGTTCTGACATGTCAGTTTCGCTGATTCATTATGGCCGATTCACTTTTAATGAAAATGAAAATGCATACGTCCACACGTGTCATTTTATTATTAATCATTTAGACTGATATCAAGCGGTCCATCAGTCTTCGAAAGAGTTTTACGAACTGCTATTCGTAAAGTATTTATGTGTACAGCTATCGAATGAGTTACAAAATATAAATTGTTGCAAAGCCACTAAAAAACATCTTACAGTCAAACCATAAGGGTCATATCTAAGCACCCTTTATTAAAATAACCAACAGAGGGAAACGTTTTATAAACAGGACTAATATAATGTATGTACGTTTTATAAACAAGACTAATGTATGTAAATATCCTCCCTTTTTGGATATATTATTACAAGACCATTCAAAACACTCTAGAGTCAAACCACCAGGATTATGTTTAAACATCCCTTTTTAAATAGCCAATAGAAGGGAACATTTTATAAACATTGATCAGACATCTTCCCCTTTTTTATATAAATAGGTGCAACCCTCACAAGCTTAGTCAGTTCTGAACTTGAAGCAGGAGTGAGTCTTAAATACGACATTGTGAAACTGTATTCAAAATCATTGCTCAATAAAACTTGTATTACTATCAGACAGGGTTGGGCTGATTTAAATCAATTGATTTAAATCATGATTTTTATCATGATTTAAATCAACTGATTTAAAAAAAAAATCACTATTTAAATCAAAGCCATGATAATTTTGAGAAGTTTACTAATTTGTTTGTACTCATACTACACATTGACATTCACATTAACATACTTAATCTTAATATTAATTCTCATTATAATACTTGAACAAAAATACAAATTTTCCTGTTTTTTGGACCCCCAGCCTATTTCTTAAATCGGAATGTACCAGCCCAAAGATACTGAAAACTCGTTCCACTGAGGCTGAAGAAACAATTGCACGAAGAAATTGTTTCAACACAGGTATCTGTTTTTTTATTTCTGGATCATCATCAGCTTGTGATTGCCACCACTGAATTCCGCTGACGTTTTTCGTAATTTCTTCAGAGAACATGATGGTTTTGAAGGGCAGAGAACGAGAATTAAATTTTATTAGTAATGGTAATAATCTAATAATCCACTATTACCATACATTGCATTTATAGTTTCTAAACCCAAATTTTTTTCATCGGCAGTCAACTTGTACTTTTGCTTAGACGGGTTCATCATATAAGCTATAAAGTGGTAAGTGCTTGTTTATATCGGCGCTGAAATTTGTGAATTTGTGTAGTTGATAGTTTTACTTCTTCATCTTCTTCAAAGATATTTTGTAAGTTTTTCCATTCTTCAACGACATTTGAAATGGTAGCAACTTTTCCCTGTAAAGTATCCAGAGCAATCGATATTGGTTTTAAAATCTTTAAGTATTCTTCTGCACTGCGTTTGAATTTGCCTTTGCTGCACTTTGGTGTTTTTAATAGTTCAAAAAAATGGACATGAACGTTGACATTGAAAAATTATACTTACCGTGCAATAAGAAAGAATTTAAAAAAATCAAAAAAATCATGATTTTTTTATTTAAATCGATGATTTTGATTTTTTTAATTTAAATCAAGTTTTGCCCAACCCTGCTATCAGACTTGTTTTTCTTGAATATACGGGTACCAAGCGTACGGTCTTCAAGTAAGATCCTATATTCAGAGAGTAGTTTGACGATATAAGTTACCAAGAGTTCCGGAGTTTCTCAATAAAAAGCTGTCCTGGTGTCAGAAGCAAATACAACTGTAACCTGAAAACGTGTCGGTATCAAAGGTACACGACAATATGTCGAAACAAGAATAAACGTCGTAGATGGTGGTTTGGGCAGTGGATTATACGCCGAAATATGTTGGGAGCTAGTAAAAATTAATTGAAAGAATTGGCTGTCGAAAATACAGAAGCATATAGAAATTATTTAAGAACGTTCCCACGGTTCCTTTTGCGTTCACTTTTCAATAATGATCAGCTAAACTGAACAAAAGTAGAACCACTTTTCACTTCCACTGAAAGGAAGAAATGACTGATCAGTCTAACTGAAGAAGTCTTCTGATGAAGTTTCAACTACCGTACTGCTTGCAGCCGAAGGCTCTGCTCAAAACCTGTATTATCAATTGTAATTTGCGATTAATAAACTCTGTATTCTGCTAATTCTTGCCATTTCTTGTAATTACATAACAGTAATATGTCAAGTGATTCTTTTTCACAAAAACAGTCAGGAAAAAAACAAGTTTGTTTGTTTTGAATTTTAATTTTCCATATTTGCTACGTAAGAAAAGTATTGGAATAATGCAAACATTTAAAAGTAAAAATTAAACAAAAACGTTTGAATGTAAATTAATTTTTTTTTTAGAAATGTCTTATCTTTATGTATGCAGACGGTTTGGGTATATGTGTTTGTGGCAAGATATCTCAAAAACTATTTGCCGAGATTCATCAAATTTGGTATGTGGGGGCTGTAATGGAAAATTCATGGACCTAATAATCTTTCAAAAGAAATCAGTAATTGGAAATGGAAATTTGACACGTTTTTTTGGGCACAGTTTTTTTCTTGGAAAAAATACTAAGTTTTTTATTAATTTAAAGCCTATTACCCTAGGTTTTTGAAAAATGTGTGGCATACCCTTAATTTTAAATTGTAACCTCGCTGATTCGCTAGTTAAAATCAGCTAAATTGAAATCATGGAGCCAGTTCTTAAATCTTCTCGGCCGCATACGACTTTAAAAAAAAATCAACTTATAGGGCATTAAATTACCCTCCTAATTAATTACATTGATCTTTTATATCCAAAAATATTGTTAGCTAACACTAATTCGATTATAATTTTATTTATATCGTTATAAGTATCGTATTAAGTTATTTTGATGTACCCAGTATATTAACAATTACATGAAAGTATAGAATATTTAGTAAATGTGTTCGACTGATCGAAACGGATGATGATAAGACTGACAAGACTGAGTTTTCATTGTAAAAATCAAAGGTATGAAGTGGTGGGGGAACTCTTAAAAATTACATTATTATCATGCAAGAAATAGTCTCAAATAATAGAATATCCTGTCAAAAATTACTTGTTGAATACAAATAGTAAATTTGAAAAGCTTTCTTAGAAATTCAAGATTCGTATTCAAGGTTTACATCGAAAGACATTACCAATCGAAAGACATTACCAAACAGGATACCCAAACTTTTGCCAAAAATATAAAAAATATACGTGAACATAAAAGTTAGACAGCTTATATGACTTCCTATTCCTATTACATTATTCTACGGACGCAGGCACTTACAACCAATGCACCAGAATGCACGCGGCGTAAAACTCGGTATACTTATAACAGGCATTCCTTTTTTGGGAAAAGTTGTTTTCGGGAAAATTGAATGCATCAAATATTTTTCTTAAACAACTGTGACAATGGGTTTACAAAAAAAAACATTTTTTTTTTAAATTTTGATTTTAGTAAAAATGGCTATATTATTTTTCTTTTTTAATATTATCGTCAGTACATTAAACGTTAAATGGCGTCAGCTTCTTCTTGTTAGTCCTGTAGCTCCTTAAAAAACCAAAGGGCGCCAGAGCGGGCACTTCAAAAGCAAAATAGATGACAGAGTTGCTAGCCCTGCGCATCGTGGGTTCTTCATTTGTATCTGAGAATCAGAGAATTTTTGTCTTGATCCCATTTATTTTTAAGCCAATCTTCTGCTTCTAGGTTTAACTTTCCTTGCATTAGTTTTTTGTTCGGCATAAGAAAGCAAACTCCCAAATCTTCCCGTTTGCTGAATTCTGAATATGCCCCAATTTATTTCGGATTTGTTGTCTTCTGTATTTCGCATGTCTACAGAAACGAATATATGCAGTAGATTATTGTTGAAATATGCGCATATATGTATATGCACACTATTTTTTAAATACTGGGTGATTCACGTAAGACGCGCCCCTTAAAAAACGTCAAATGCAACCCAACATACATATTTGCAAAGCTACTAGAAATAACTGAAAATTAAAAAATAATTTTTTTTCTATAACAAATGTTAAAGTGTGCTTTGTTCTACTCAAATCAAAAGGTCAAATAACATTTTAACCGCAAGGGTAGAGAAAGTAATACTTTATCTGTCTCTCTTTCTCTTTTGTGTGTGTGTCTTTTATGCGTGTATAGCCAATCTGCTCGGAATCGCCTTTAGGCATTACTTCAAGTCAGGCGGCTGTGTCGTGTGTGTTACTACGTGTGTAGTGGTCTTATTACTCTATCTCATAGACCAGATTTCCGAGTAGAGCCCAGTTAATTAAGCCCAACTGGGAATGGTCTCACCAGGCCTAGCACCGATCCCGGAACCTGAGAAAAAATCTCCACCAACGTAGGGATTCGAACCCGGGACTTGCAACGTTGCAAGCCTAGCCCTCTTACAACTGAGCTACCTGACTTTCCCAGTACTTTATCTACCCTTGCGGTTAAAATGAATGAACATTGTTTGTAACTCTAGCAACGCCCATACTAATGAAATTTTAAAACGTGACTCGATTAGTAATAATTTTAAACGTCAATGTCAAATAATTTTGAACGTCAATGTCAAATGTTATATTGAAATAATTTTTTTTCCTTTAAAATAAATGCTAATAATAAATAACTATTGATTTAGTAGATAATATGTTCATAGATACTCATTGTTTATTTAACCATTAAAAGTGACAGAAATGTCTAGTACTGTAGCAAGTATCAACAGAGACTCAGCGCACATTCTAATGAACTCGCAGTCAACCTCCTAACTAGAGAAGGCGTCAAACGATTAAAAAGATGCGATCCACTAGATGACTAGATCTTCCTGACAAATTTCGTTAAACGTTTTTATCGTATCATTGATTAATGATTATAAAGTCAACTTTATATTACACTTTTATTAATAATTATGTATAACATAATAGCATAGCAACTCCGGCTTCATAATTCGTTAGTTACATAATATAAACAAACTGTTGCCAATGATACGATAAAGCTTGAAATATAACTCGAATATTATGCGAATTAAACCGACTGCGACGTTGCGTAGTTGACTCGGCTAGCGCCTCGTCACCTAGCAACATCCTCGTCTATTATAAATCGCATAATATTCTTGTTATATTAATAGCTATAATTTTCAAATATAGTCCAATTGGCGATCCAGGTAATGCGCGTCACCAATCACATGATCAACGGTCGGCGTTACCAATAATGCGCGATAAAAAAATACAAAATGTAATTGCTAAATATAAATTATTTTTGTAGTTTTCTAAGATTAGGCAGCCGTGTTTAATCAAAAGGTCTATACATTTTTGAAAATAAGAGAGAAATCGAGTTTTTATTTTCTAATTTAGCTCATATTTATTTTTTGTAAAGTTAGTATTATTTTTGGCATGTTTATATTTCCAATTTCCAATTTTACTTGCAAATTTTTGACAGATCGTGTTGTGCATCATTAAAGGCATTGTCAACTTATGCAACATATTTAGTAAATATCAAAATACGTTAGTTAAAATACTCGTAAAACTACCCGCAGTGGTAGAATTTCAATATCTTTGATAATAACCACAATAAACGGGTAGAGAGAATTCATTTCCTGATACGTGACGTCACGAGTGTCGTCCTCATGAGGCTCCTAAACAAACACAACACCCGCGTTGCTGGGTTACTAGTATTATTAGTCGACTCGGCATGCCGCTCTTACTCGCAAGCGACACTCTTGACGTCATATTTTAAACTTTTAGCTCCCATAACACGGTAACGAATTAAAATTCGGCCGTAAAATTGTGCACAGGTGCAATACTCACTTTACTCGATCAAATTATAAAATAAAAAAAAACGACTTTTCATAAGTTGACAATGCCTTTAACGTTTGTTTGACATTTGACATTTTTTAGGTTATAAAATTTGTAAATCGTTTGGAACTTCATGTAGACGTACCAAGTTATAATGTCATAAAATTTATTGATGACGTGCATTACCTGGCTCGAAAATTCGACCATACATAACTTTGTAACTAGTATTCTAAAAATGTAACTTTTTTAAGATAACTTAGGAAAGAGTGCTAACATTGGGTGGTTCTCTTTCATGTTATAATCTTATCAAATTATTTACTGAATATCGTTAGTATAATGACAATTACGGTAAATTTGCAAAAAATATTTAAAAAAAAATAACGTGTTTACAAAATTGTTATTTGTGCCTTTTGTATGTTTTTATACTAATAATTATTTAAACTTACATTACATTGATAATGTTTCTTAATTTTATAGTTATAGCATGTTATAGCGTATGAAAATTCAATTTAGAATATAATCTTAACTTGAAATTTAATATGTATTGTCATTTTGAAATAAGGCATCTCTGATAATATAAATTTATTTAAGGGATCATAGATCAGTGCTATTTATGAATTTGTAGGTTGGGTTGTCTATTCTAATTGTTACGGGGCGCGTCTTGTGTGAATTACCCAGCATACGAATTATGCTTTTTACGAATAAAGAACTTACAAAAATGTTTTATAAGCTTTATTCGGAGATCGTAAAAATGTAACATAACACACATTAAGATGGTAAATACATTCTGATTCAGGAAAGCGGAAACAGAGGCTTTTATAACCACTTGGCATATTACATTAAATACGAGTCATAGTTTCTTACAGTGATTCATTGGTAGTGAATTACGTCACTTACGCAAGATATATGTTTAAAACTGCTTGTCTTAGAATAGAAGAATAGATAACATTGAACGTTATCTCTAGTAGCGCTTATTATGCTACAACATTCTCTTTATGCTGAAGCATTAGTTTATTTGATATCTAATATTAGAATAATGCTTTTGCCAGTTTTATAATCAATGCTGTTGGAGTTCGGTCTTTTGAATTAAAAGCGCCGCTTAACTTGTTGTTAAATAAAGTTTCTTTTTAAAAACGGGTGTCAGCGTTTTCAAACGTTAATTCGCAGTAAATATTGTAACGATGCGAGATGGTGAACAACAACTTCGAAGCTTTGGGCCCTCGTTTGTTTTGTGTATTTGTAACCCAGTTTTTTTATAAAGGGTAGGAAAGAAAAGTCAAAGTAACGCAGGTATCAAACATATTTGTATATTTATTCAATTGAATTAGTTATGCCGGGTCCAGTGTTCCTCAAGGGAAGATGATCAGCACGGACGGCGTAGTCTCAACCCAACGGACTGGTCGGCGCGGATGCCGGGGGCGCTGATAGAAGGGTGGTGCCGGGTTTTGTTTTATAGTATTTACGTGTGTATTCCTGAAAAATAAACAAAGGGTGTAGGAATGTAGGAGGCTGGTATAACTTGTGAGGTCACAGGGTAGCTACTATACAGTAAGGGGGCGAAGGAGTGTTATCGGAGCCTAGTATGACTTGTGAGGTCACAGAGTAGCTCACATAAGGCCAGGAAAAAATGGTCCCTTTGATCTTCTGATTAATTGTATTTATACAATTATTTTGGATCATTGGATCACCCCAAACGACATGGGGTTCCTTTCATCAAATCAAATCGAACTTCGTGTTGAAGTTTAGCCGTGATTGGCTGGCCGATTTTGGTACAAAACCCTTCATAGGAAACTAATTTTCCTAGAAATGCGTTTATAGTTCTGTCCGGATATATAGTTCCATTGCAATGTCGCAACGTAACCTGATCTCTTTAACATTTGATGATTCGCTGCGCTAGTTTGCTTGAGTGTATTTGGCTAAGCGCCAATAACTTAGTTAGGACAAAGGAAGACCCTTTTCGGACACCGTCCCTTCAAAGAACTGTCCTGAAAAGGTAATTGTTATTCCTACAAAGAAAGCATAAATTACAATACAAACGAAACGTTTCGTTAATGGCCATGTACCCTTCAGTCTATTTAAATCTAGCATCTTAAAATTGTTTACAGAATCGGCCTTAATATTACTTGCAATATG
Source organism: Melanotus villosus (assembly GCA_963082815.1). NCBI lineage: Eukaryota > Metazoa > Arthropoda > Insecta > Coleoptera > Elateridae > Melanotus > Melanotus villosus. The sequence goes on along the minus strand of OY720424.1, from coordinate 21,195,435 downwards.
TTTACATAAAAAAAAACAACAAACAATAAGTCCTTATTTTAAAATGTTTATACCATGCACGCCGTTATAATATTGAGAATATTGTGATGTAGTGGCTTGTTGATTTATTGTTAGAAATTAATATAAATAAGTTACTTTAATTTAGGTAGAGTCTTTGACCAACTTCATCACTTGATAATTTGCTTGGCTTTTACGAGAGGTTTTTATTTAAAGTCGGTTTCAACTAACACAACATATAAACGTTAAGTTTTACAAACATTCTTCAAAGTTAAAAGTACAGAAGTACATGAATAAACACCAGTTTAAAGGTAAAGTCCAATTATATAAAAATTAACAAAGTACGTAAAAGAATTAAAACGGTTTGTCTGTACATTTCAGAAGTTTTACTCTTGGATTAGATTAAATATAATAACAATCTTACATGATAAATTACACGAGACCCCATCGTGAAGGAATTCGAGCTGGAGATGTCGCTTCTTCAATGCGGGTGAACTAACTATATCCTACCCTACAGCGAGCTATTTATACGTTTGTTCCCTTCCTTGGGAACTAACGTGCCTTATCTTGAAATAAGTGCTTAGTTATCGTATTTCAGGTTCAGTACGTGACTTTTCTTGCATTCCTTTAGATGCGACTTGTGGGAATATCTTAAAACTTACATTCCAACACGTTTTCCAGGCGCGTGGATCTTTATGATACAATAACCCTGATGTATCACATATCAACTTGCGACGCGTGTTAGAAATAATTTCAATATCTTTAGATATTTTTCAATTTATAGTTAATGCTAAAATATCGCTTCGCTACATGCATTTGCAATAGCATAAGTTCAAAATCGACTTTAAAAAGATTTATGATCAATTTTAAAAAGTAAAAACAGATATACTCATTAAAATTCACAAATAAAATAATAGCAGAACATTTTTAATGCGTTTTATTTTATCAACAAAATTACAGTAAATACATAATAATTAATTAGATAATAATTACACTTATCGTTATCAATGCAAATAAACTTTTGCTAAATTTTAAACTAGGATTTAATATTATGAAAACAACTTAAACCTAAATATTGTTCAAAAATTTCAAGAAGTAATTATGTCTTCTATCGGTAAACATGTATTTGTATAGCGAAAACGATCGGTCAACATCTACCAATGTGCATGGAGCATTTGCAAATTTTGAAAGGATATTAGGATTTAGATTTAAATTTTCAACAAATTCACAGCATAATCAGGATTTTTTTCTTTACAGAATTTTTCTAAAATAATTGCCCCAATTTACCCTCTTACGTTTTTGCAAGAATTTTCAAAATCGGTTATCAGTTCCAAAGATTCGTTTAGAGCCATTCTTTGTTTTTCGAACTCTGATGTAATTGAGTTTGATACAAAACTGTAGTTGCGTTTAATGAATACCAGTTGTTGAGATAGGTACTTTAGATGATTTAATTGCTTTCTTGCAATTTTCAGCTGCAATACTCGAATCGGTGATTTGGAGTATGACATTATACAGGATGGCCCACTGAAAATAGTAAACGCAAGTTTAGGCCACTTTTATTTTTATTTGTAAAATTGGACTGTTAAGGGAGCTCATCAATGGAAATTGGTTCCTAATTTCTTCCGCTATCCGAATAAGGTTCTACTTTCCTTAGCGGAAATATTTACAAAAATCGGAATATTTTATATCACTTTTGTGGTTTTATTTTTTTAATTTGAAGAGCTGGTCGACACTTGTAAAGGTTCTGTAGAAGGCAAGGTAGTGATGTGTTGATGTCAAAAGGTAAATTAATTTGCTGTAATTAATCGAAAACGTCCTATAATTTCTGCAGTTTCTTTCGTTTATTTGTGATCTAAACCAAAAAGAGTTTGAGCAAACCGACAATGATTAGCACGGTCTACTGAGGTCTTCTAATAGATTTTTTTCGTCGATGTTTATTGGACATTTATATCGCAAAAAGAAAATTGCATTTAGACAACCGGTTAAACATAATATTTCGTTTTTACGTTCCCAATTTCTGCAATCTAAGTTGCCTAACGTCAAAAGCAGTAATTTAAACTAGGAATGTATTTTAAATAAAGGAGAGCCTGGAGGATAATTTCTAATGTTATCTCTTAGGGATTACAAATACAGATAATAGGTTTCGCAGTACAAACCACTCAACGCTTTAAAAGAATGCCGAACTTGAAGTTTTGTCAAACTGGTTACTTGTGAGGCCATTAAAACAGTTTGGTTAGTCTAGTTTGTCAAACTGACTGATATTGTGACATAGGCTTAAGGCAGCATCAGTAGTCATCAGCAAACTGTTATGCACAGCTACTTCCGGTAGAAAAAATTTAGAAACTCCTTCTTGAATAAAACGTGCTATTGTTAAATTGTTGTTTTTTGTTCAAGTTGTTTTGAGTACGTTAAATATACAATTATTTTTCTATTTCGTTAAGAATTCCAATTATGAGCAACATAGCGACCACAACTGTCAGTAGTCTCGTCGACTATAAAGTAAATATAATGTAACGGTATTAAAACGTTTATTTAAAACTTCGGTTCGTGGTGTGAATTATTTATTAACAAATATTAAAATTATTAAACAACGAATTCTAATTCTAATACAAAACACTAAGTAATTTATTTAACGAATATTTATATTCACGCACATTTATATTCACGTATTATTGTTGGCTTATTATGTTCCTAGTAAAACTAAAACTGTGTTCGTTGGTTCGCGCCTATTTATACCCGCTGCGTCATTCTAGAATCCATTATTCGAGAGAGTTCTTAAAGCTTCAGGAGTATGCGTAATCGTCGACCAGTCTGGAAGTTTTTCGGTGGATGACCTCACACGTGCGCTGACGCGTCTCATTACAATAACTACTACCAATAATTTGCCTAATTTGTGACAATGTTTTAACATAACAAGAATCTACATACTTTTTTCTAAGTGTGCTTTCATCTACAATGTTGTATTTACAATATTTTTGTAAAAGATATGTAAAATTGCTGCTTTTTAACTTATATAACTGAATGTTTGAAAAAACGAATGACCTACATAAATCTTGATTGAGCTCGTCTTGTTGTGTTCTTAAAATTTTTATAGTATACTTTGACATTTCTCTAGCTGTGTATTCGATATTACTAACTTCACTCGTGGTTTTAACGTTCCAACATCCAATATAGTATTATGTTTTTTTGTTCTCCTTAATTCATATCCATTTCCATAACGGTTCATGTCATCGCTTTTTAATAGCAGTCGTATATTTTCCTGTCTGTCCTACTTCTTTTTTTGCCTAGTTTTTGGGACGATGTCTTGTAAATGAGCACGTTTTCATTTGTTTTCTTATTTCTTGATCTTCCCTATCTTTAGGTGATCTTTCACTTAAACGTTCTTGCTTTCTGACTTTTGTTTTTGCATTCTTTCTGGTTGTTTGTCACTTATTTTCCTATTTCCTCATCTCTATCTACTTTCTTTATTCACTTTATTCACAAGAAAAGCCACGTGCTACCTAACTACAATTAATAATGCTCGTCTTAGAGCAGGATACTTTCCGGACACCTGGAAGATTGCACATATTGTGATGTTTAATAAACCAGACAGGAATCCCACTGATTCCAATAATAACAGGCCTATTAGCCTTTTAACAGCTTTTTCAAAACTTCTTGAAAAATGAATATCAACTAGACTTAATAATAATATAAACAACATTATTCCGGCTTTTCAATTCGGATTCAGGCCAAAACATTTTACCAGTCACCAACTTTCAAGGATCTCGGACATTATCCAAAGAGGTTTTGAATCTAAACAACACGCTCATTGCCTTTATTGACATAGCTAAGGCCTTCGACACAGTGGGGACAGATGGTTTAATATATAAACTACTTAACATTAATTTACCAAATTATCTAGTATTAATTCTGAAACCCTTTCTTGACAAGAGAAGATTTCAAGTTAGGATCAATGCTACCATGTCCTCCACTAAAAACATATCGGCCGGAATTCCTCAAGGGTCGATACTGGGACCCACCCTTTACAACATCTTTATGTATGACATCCCTCGAATGAACAACTCGTCTATAGCAATGTACGCTGACGATACCGCCGTCATCACTCAGAATGAAGATGTAAATACCGCAGCACAACACCTACTATCTAGCATGGGCGAACTAAACGAATGGTTAAAATCATGGAATATCTCACTAAACCTAAATAAATGTGAAACCAAAATCTTCACTCTAAAATTTCCTATACTACCACCAAACATTATAATAAACGACCAATCCATTCCCTGGAATCCATCGGACCAAGCTGTCAAATATTTAGGAGTTTATCTAGACAAACGACTGACCTGGAAATTCCACATAAACAAAAAACTGAACGAATGCCACTCTAGATTAAGTCAACTACAGGGTGATTCGTGAGGAACCCCCCATATTTTGATAATGTGTTCAGGGATTAAAAACTATTTTCACAATATCTCAGTAACGGTTGAAATTTGACCATATGTTTATTATACTTTTTTTGTTTCTTTTAGTTCCCTGAACTCATTATCCAAATATGGGGGGTTCCTCACAAATCACCCTGTATATCCTATAGTAAACAGAAATTCCCCATTGAAACTAGAATGTTCCCTTCTTATTTACACATCCCTTCTACGATCAACAATGACCTACGCCTGCACAGTATGGGGAGCTGCATCCAACTCTACAATTAAAATTCGCATTTCAACAAATGCCCCTTGGTTCGTTCGTAACGCCCAGTTACACAACCATCTGCAATTACCCACTATACAATCATTCATTAAAAAGAGTATTAAAACATTTTCACCATAGCCCGAGCAGACGCGACTCTAAAGTGCTTAGAATCAGCTGATTTGTATGATTCCAAGCACTGCAGGGTCGCTTCTGCTCGTGCAGTGCTGGCGCCGCCTGGCAACCGAATGCAAACTAATCATAAAACTGCCTGCCAAATTTTATATTATATTGGCGAATCTGATTGTTATGTGATCAGGGGTACTACCTAACAATTATTGATAAAAATTTATTTTCATTTTCTTAATTATCTAGTTATTCGTCAGTTAGAGTTCTTCAGCTTGAAGTATAAACCTTGACATGACATTTGCTTATTATCGTTCTAAAGTAAGTTACCTCTGATTACATATATTATGTTTTTCTACACCTATTTAATTATATTGCAATTATTAGCATTTTTTTTGTGAAAAATAGTACCTATAATTCACTGCAGTGAATTATGGATTCATAATTCACTGCAGTGAATTATGATTTCGGCCAATCACAAATACATAAATATTTCGCTAATCCAATCATATTTTAAATCGCCCGCGATCAACTCCTTCTGCGGCTGACAATCGACTCGCGTGACAAGCCCAAGTGTGTTGTCATATTGCTTGTTTACAAAGTTATCAAATTTGACTAATTTGAGTCTAATATATTTGTTTAATAGGTGTAGAAAAAGTATCGTATTACATTCGCGATTATGGCCATTATTCGCTCAGATGATTTGTGCCACTCGCCTGACGGCTCGTGGGCTCAAACGTCATCTTCGTGAATAATGGCTGTCATAATCGCTCATATAATAATATACTATTAATTGAGGATTAACATACAATGTGATTTTTTAAAAACTCAATTGCAGAAGGCCGTATTCTGTCTTAATAACCTTAGAACTGTCTGTATTAAGTCAGAATACGGCCTGCTACAATTGAGTTTTTAAAAAATCACATTGTATGTAGATCAAGGTTATTTCTGAATTTGTAAGTTGGGTTGCCTATTCCAATTGTTAAGGGGCGCATCTTAGGTGAATCCACAGTATCAAAGAGTATAAATACATTTATTATACACGGTGTTTAAAAAAAAGCATAAATGATACGGCTGATAGAACGGCTGATAGAACTCTGAAAAATAAGTGGGGTTTGCTTAATAAACATATTATGTCCTAAGACCTTTCATTTTTGTGTTGCAGGGCGTCAAAGTTAAAAATTAAAAAATGATTATTGCCCATAACTTTGACGGTAGTACACATATTTTTACTAAACTTGGCAGACAGTTTTACTGATATAAAAGACACATAACTGCAAAAAATCCGTTTACTCACTTTTGCCAGTGGCGTACAGCAGCAGTACGGGACCCCTTGACCCCCCCCTGTTTTGTACCACACTGCTTAAATTTTAATTTTTGTCGCATCTTTGAATTTGGCAATGCTTTTTACGTAAATAAAGTATTCTTGTTTCACTTCTTTAAAATGGATATTTTTCGAGATATGTATTCGTATATAAAGAATGAGATTTACACTAATGCTTATTAGTGTTTAAAAAAAAATAATTAAACTCGATATATCAATAAACACCCTTTAGATTTCAGAAGTAATAGGTGAATAGAAATTAGAATGGGGCTGAAACATATTGATATGTCGAGTTTAATTTTTTGTTTTTTGCTGCTATACGCCACTGGCAAAAGTGAGTAAACGGATTTTTTGCAGTTATGTGTCTTTTATATCAGTAAAACTGTCTGCCAAGTTTAGTAAAAAAATGTGTACTACCGTCAAAGTTATGGGCAATAATCATTTTTTGATTTTTAACTTTGACGCCCTGTAACACAAAAATGGAGGGTCTAAGGGCATATGTTTATTAAGCAAACCCCACTTATTTTTCAGAGTTCTATCAGCCGTATCATTTATGCCATGTCTTTTTTGAAACACCGTGAATATTATTTTCCAGTATTATAAAGTTCACTTTACTTACAATTTTATTCTGTAGAGTGTAGGGGGAGTCTGATTTGAAATTAATTTAACACTAGTAAACAGTGCATTTTTTAAGCCAAAATCACTGGGCGACAAAGCCCAAAATATTTTGAACCTAACCTGATTTTACTGTTAACGAAATGTTAGGAATTTTATCTAATAAAAGGAAAATGATTTTCAATTATAATATTTAAAAAAGAAAACGGATTCACTTAAACATTTAAATTGTTTGTTATTGTTTGGTGTTTGGCAGGAAAATATAACGCAATAAATTGACCAAATTCTTTGTCGCCTAGTACATCAAAATTTTAATCACTGGGCGACTAATTTTTACAAGTGGGCGACATTTGTGTCGCCCACTTCACTAGTTAAAAAATGCACTGCTAGTAAATGCAGTCAGTTAATTATTTAGACAATATTCTGCTAACATTTTAAGAACAATTGGCTGCATTAATTGTGTTAGGTATATTTATTCCCAATAATTACCTTATTTTATTATTATATTATACTCAGTGACGGACTTGCTGATTTGAGCGGCCCGGGAAATTTACGGACAAACCGGCTTTCTTTTACAAAAAATAAAAAAACACGAAGTATAAGATTTGCACTTTTATTAATAAACAATATTATCTGCCAACAATATATTCAAACAAATATTGCAAATAGAAATATTGAAACATTGCGATTGGACTTAAAAATATGAAGAAACGTATAAATAAAAAAATCTAATACAATTTCTAGGTAATATTAATAAAAAAAAGTTAATGTTTATAATGAACAAATATTCACATTTAATTATGTTATACAGGGTGTTTCTTAAGTAGAGGTCAAAAATCCAGGGGCGTATTGTGAGGCCAAAAATAAGGTTTTTTTGGTTATACAGGGTTGCTCATTAGTGCGTCAAAGTCCAATATAGGCTTTATTAAATAAAACTGGAGGAATTTATTTTATAAAAAGTGGTACAGTAACAAAAAACGCACATTTAAAAAATAATTTGAATTATACAGGGTGTCGCCCTAAAGCGGGGCACATTCGAGAATATTTTTTTTAAATGAAACACCCTGTATATTTTTTGTTTTTTCTAATCTGCTTTAAATTGTCTTTTCAACGATCCTTGGGTTTTTGTTTTTGGATGACGCATTGTTGAGTTATTAACGAAAATCTAAAAAAAATGGTCGCGACAAGGTTTATCATACTAATTCCATGCGACAGTATTACGATTAGCTAAGACAAAATTATTTGGTAAGTATGCACCCAAGGGATGTGTTGAACCTACAAAATAATCAAACATTAATTTTATTATACAGGGTAGTTGTTACGATGCAGTCAATTTGGCGATTGTCAAAGAGCGTTTACTGAATTTTTTCAAATGGAACACCCTGTATATTATTAAATTTTTGGAATCACGCGTTAATTGCGCTTAATTTTTGTTAATAATGTCCTATACCCAAACCCAATAATTTCAGAGATATTTTTACTTTTTCATTACAAACCGCAAAATTATTTGTTTTCGATTCGATCTAGTGTACTGGGCAAACGCTTTGACAAACAAAAACAAATAGAGACAAAAAGTATCAAACTGTAATTTCGTTAGAGGTAATATTTACAATAAATTCTCAAAGGGACCTAAATTTTGATTAGAACACATTTGCAGCCTTGACAGAAAGGACCTATTTACGTCTTGTAACATCTCAATGGAAACTGTGTCAAAAGCATGTATTATCGTCTGCTATAGTTGGAGGTGTCTGGTACACAATGTTTTTTGTGTGCCCCCATAGAAAAAAATCAAGTTTCGTCAAATCTGGCGATCTAGGTGGCCAACTAATAGGACCACCGCGGCCGATCCATCGACCTTCGAATTCTTGATTCAAATATCGTCGGACATCTAGTGCAAAATGTGCTGGAGCACCGTCGTGCTGGAGCCACATATTTTCCCTTAGAACTGGAGGAACGTTTTGCAGAAGCTGAGCCAAGTCATATTGCAAGAAATTCAAATATTGTGCACCATTTAGATGTCCATGAAAGAAATGTGGTCCAATTATAAAGTTGACCATAATACCACCCCAAACATTTACAGTCTATTGTCTCTACTTATCAACCGCTCTTGCTATTCTTGGGTTTTCTGTTGCATAATTATGAAGATTATGACGGTTTGGGCTACCACTCTGAGTAAAGGTCGATTCGTTATTTGTTTTAGTTTGTCAAAGCGTTTGCCCAGTACACTAGATCGAATCGAAAACAAATAATTTAGCGGTTTGTAATGAAAAAGTAAAAATATCTCTGAAATTATTGGGTTTAGATATAGGACATTATTAACAAAAATTAAGCGCAATTAACGCGCCATTCCAAAAATTTAAAAAAATAACGGTTTTTTATTTTTAGTTTTTATACCGCTTGAGGAAATTTTACTAAATCCGGTGTACATATTTAGTATGTCGATGGGTATAAATCAAAAAATTACCAGCTTTAAAAACTCGCCAGTGGCGGAGGTGTGAGTATCATTGGTCATAGGCTCATAGGTTATCAAGAAAAAGCATACGACCCTGTATAATTTTGCAAATAAAATAGGTCATCTAATGCGCTATTTTATTAGCTTCAGTTTTTGTCTCTCTACTTTTTTTCGTATTCCTAACCGTTCAGCGACAAAATTGATTTATTTGAGGTGTTTATTACTCATTAGAAATAATTAACACTTCTTTCACAAGTCTCATCATTAATACTACCTATAATGGACAGGATGCAAAGTTACTTCAAACAACACATAATTATCTGACCTTCAGCCACTGACGAAACGGTTATTGCGTGAACTAGTTAACCAAATCCTTGTTAACCGAAGAACTGGATTAAGAAACCCTTCCTCAGCAGGCGTCACCTCCTACGCTCGATGCCAGCAAGAAGGACCAAATTATCAAAACAGCAACCCCCAAGCGGTACTAAATTCCACAGGAATCAAATATCCAAAAGTAAATACCACTTGAACAGCAATCCAAATTTAGCCTAAGGGCTTTTGCACCATTCTTCTTAATTCGTTTAACAAATTAGGCCAAGTATGGCTTTTGGCTTTAAGCCAATTACGCTCCATTCTTGCATCAAAGTACTATTAGGACGCCGCAAAAGAAAAATTAACCTCCGTTCGCTTTCCAACCCCCCAATCAACAACTTCTTTTTTATTTTTTCTTGCCATGGTGTTGCCATCTCCACCAAAAAAAAAAACAAAGCAATCACTTTGCTAAAGCACCTTTTGTAACAAATTTTGAAAATATTTTCCCATGACTTATACATTCTTGGATTAAATTGTTTCAAATACCAAAGCAAAAACCAGGATCAGTTCGAATGTCAACAAACTCAAATTAGAAAATAATGGATGATCCAACGGTTAGCGTGGATGTTGATTGTCGTTATCTGACATATCGCAATGGTCATGAAAAAATGTGTTGATAGAAAATAGTTATAGACTTTGGCAATTGCAACAATGGAGTTTTTTTTTCAAATTACTTCTTTGAAGATGCCGCTGGAGCTACTGTTACCGTTAATTCCGAGCGTTACCGTAACATGCTAAGAGAATTTTTGTGGCCTAAATTGAATGAAATGGATGTGAATCAGCTCTGGTTTTAACAAGATGGCGCAACATCCCATACAAGCCATGAAACAATCGCCTTATTGCGCTCGATGTTCGATGATCGCAACATTTCCAGGAACTCTGAGGTGAATTGGCCCCCAAGATCCTGTGATTTTACTCCTTTAGATTATTTTCTTTGGAGGCATTTGAAGAATAAAGTGTATACTAATAATCCACAAACACTTCACCAGCTGAAAGACAACATTCGAGCTGCATTAGATGCCATTGATCCACTTTTATGCGAAAAGTTATCGAAAATTTTGGCGTTTGAATAACCTCCTGTCAACGAAACCGTGGAGGTCATATGAATGATATTGTTTTTCATGCGTAATTGCTACATATTAAACTTTCTGATATAATAAATATTTCTAGCGTAAGTTTATAAAATGAATTTTTATTTGATGAAAAAATCCACGTTAACTGTTGAATCACCCATTAGAAACAATATTTCTAAGCTTTCGCCCTAAACTGTTAAATAAACCATTAGCAAAACTCTAAATTATTAACCATAAAGACCAATTGAAAGAACAATTAATTAAAAATTGTTACAATCGATACAGCCCTTTGTATGTTGCAAAAGTAGTAATAGCTCTTGAATTTTCATGTAATTCAATCTGATGAAAAGCATCGCGAATATCAATTTGGCTAAATTTTATGCTGCCGTTCAATTCGAATAAAACTTCTTCAATTGTAGGCAATTTCCTTAATTACTGCAGTATTTGCCTGTCTCATGTCAATACATAATCTAAAGGTAGAAACACATTGTTGTCACGTCACGTGAGCTCATGTAACCTCACGTGAATTCACTATCTACTAAAATCAGTGAGATTGCTCGTAGGAGACACATTTATGTCACGTAATAACAACGGTCGCACGCTGTGTTCTCTACGTGAAAAAGTTTACAAAATGAATGAGCATAATATTAGTGCTAATAGTTCATCTTCTTCAGGTTTAGAAAAAGAGTTGTTAGAAGTCGTGTGTGGATTAGTTATAGGAAACAAAATAAAAAATACTAAGCAATGGATACACGACGTTAACTTGAAAAGAGCGGAAAAAGGCGAATTCCAGAATTTATTTCAGGAGTTGGAAAATGATGAAAATCGTTTTCAGATGTATCTACGTTTGAATAAAGAAGAATTTGACTTTCAAATATGTTGGTCTCCGTAATTTTCTGACCTGGCCTTGTACCAAACTATCATATACGCACTTTTTCAATCAGCATTTTCTCCATTTTCTTTAGCTCACGCTATCACGCCTCACGAAAATTGTGTTGAAACAGAAATTTTGAGCGCGTGCTGGCATACAATATCATGTGTGTTCACGTGAAAGCAGCGAATGATAACAGTGTGTCTCCTGCAAATATAACTACATGGGAAATACCAGTCTCATGAATTTGTCGTTTCACGTGAAGTCACGTGGGGTCACATGAGCTCACGTGGCGTGATAATAATGTGTTTCTACCTTAATTTCTCCCCCTTTCTTTGGTGTAACACCACAGAGTTGGGCCTTCAACCGATTCAATTAGTTATATCGTTTCTCAACAGATAATCTATTTTAGCTTCTACTGGTTTTCTTACTCAATCCTTCAAATATCTTCTCGGAGGGCTTACATACCTCTGGTACATCCTTCACACTATTCACAGCTATTCCCATCTTCAGCAGTTTTAGTTTCTCTGCAGTGTCTTTGCCCAACAACGGAACACCATTGCCATCGAAGACATAGAACTCCATATCGTTCATGCGTTTATTCTTTGCTACCTTCATCGACGCTGTGAACTTGCCTAACATGGATAACGGTTCCCTCTGCCCATAAGGATACAATCTTGTGGTTGTTTTCTCCGATGTACATTTTACCTTTCCTCTCTTCAAGCGCTCCCAGTCTTTTTTTCCTATGATGTTACATCTTGACCTGGAATCTATCATCATCTCTTTCTGTACACCTCCTATGTCAACTAATACCATACCACTTTTTTCTTTAGTGCTTATCGCTGCTATACCTGCCGGAGCATTACTTAACACAAATGCGTGTAAATCTGCTTCATCTTCGTAGCTGTCTGGCATTTTTCTTCAAGGTTGCGAACCCTTCCCTTTCCCTTTGTAACTATTCCTTATCTTGAGTTACACATTTTAACAAAATAGTTCAGTCCTTTACATAAGTCACACTGTTTACCCCAGGCTGGACAGTTCTTGCTTTTTGCATAGTGGTCAGTGTTTCCGCACCTATAGCACGCATCTTTCTTTTCTGGGCCTTCCATTCTTGTGTTTCCTTTTATTTGCAGTCTGTTTACGTTAGATGTCCCCTCACTTTTGGTTTATATTGCACTTGCTTGCCTTTCTGCAGCTTCAAATAATCTTGCGGCCCCACCTAGTTTTTCCAGCGTTAGATCTTCCTTCACTAGCAATTGTCGCCGTAACTTCCCTGATAAACCGCGGACGTTTTCTCGTGAACTGCTGCGCAGAAGACGAAATTGTGTTTACGGCAGTTACAGGCCATCTTAAAAACATCGTCATTCGTTTATTATTGTCATTGCGCCCATCTTGGGTTAGCACGTGCGTTTGTTTTGAGTTGTCATTGCGTTTAATTATCTGTCTTGACCTTGAGGCTTCTAAAATCTTTTAAATTTGCCGCGCAAGAGAGTTCGATCTTTTCAGGTTTCACTTTTAAGTATATTGGTCTTCTTTTTTCTATAGTCATCTCTTTCCCCGCTCTGCGCATTTCGCGGTCCATGACAAAATGTACGCACTGTACACAGTTTTCTATATGTTGGTCAATAATCTGATCGTCTTCGTTATCTTTGAAATTGCAGTTTTTTGCTTACTGTTTTAATCTGACTAGGAATCTGTCATATGATTCTCCTTGTTCTTGTGTTATGGATCTAAAAACATGCCTTTCATAAGTAAAGTTTAGCTTTGGAGCAAAATGTACGTTTAAAACTGTTTTTGCTGCTTCGTAAACATCACCCTCTTCTGCTGGTGACAATGTATCGAAAATTTCTTGAACATCTGGTCCTGCTCTATGTAGCAACATTACTGTTTTCCCTTTTGCTGTCGTTGATACCTTGGCTTTCCACATATAGTGCGAAGCTCCTCATCCATCTTTTCCATCGGGGTCCTAATGCTGTTGGATCAAAGTTCATGTCGAACCGCTCGATGTCTTTTTCCATTTTCTATCTTCGAATTTAATCACTGTTCTGAATTTAATCGCTTTACCGAATTTAATCACTTAGGTCGAATTAAATATCTCGTACTCGTCGCCACTTGTATATTCTACATAAAAATACACATTTTATTCTACTACACTTTATTTACCGCCATTACATTCCACACCTCGTCTAACGATAGTGTGGACTTACTTCTTCTTCTTCTCGGTGTTTTTGTTCATTTTTCTTCTATCCATTTTTTCCAACCTTTCCGGTCTCTCGCCAGTTGTTTCATCTGTTGTATTGTTTTTCCCTCTTCCTTCCCTATTTCCACCACTTGTTCCAACCATCCTTTTCTAGGTCTCCCTTTTCTTCTATTTCCATATCTTTTGACTTCCATTACTCTTTTATCTATTCTATCTTCTCCCATTCTTAAAACATGTCCGTACCAATTTAGTTTTCTTTTATATATTTTTGTTTCGATGTCTTCCTGGTTTAGTTCCTTCCTTATATTTTCGCTTCTGCATCTCTCCAGTTTTGTTTTTCCCGCTATTTTTCTTAACTGTTTCATTTCTGTCGCGTTTATTTTGCTTCTCTGTTTTTCGTTTATTACCTAGGTCTCACTCGCGTATATTAAGGTAGGTGCCGTTATTGCGTTGTATATTTGTATTTTCGTGTTCTGTTCTATTTCTGCTTTTCCTAGGACTGTTTTATTTAGGGCGTAGTATATTCTTGTTGCCTTCTTGGCCCTGTTTGCAATTTCAGTGTCGATTTTTCCGTCGCTCGTTATTACTGTCCCTAGATATTCTTGTGTGGTAACTTTTTCTAATTCTTCCCCTTTACACATCAGCTTATTTCCATATTCCTCTGCTTGTTGTGTTTGTGTGTTGCATATTTTCATGTATTTACATTTCTTTATATTTATTTCTAATCTTGCTTTCTCGATCTCCTCCACCCATATATTTATTAATTTTTGCATTTTTCTTTGGTTTTCCGCTACTAGTATTATGTCGTCTGCATATATCATTACCTCTGTTTTAATCGGTCTCAGGTTGTTGTATCCGATGATCATTTGTAGGTGTTTCGGCCTTTGCTTGGCATTTTTAGTTATTTTGTCCATTATAAGTATAAACAGTAGTGGGCTGAGGCTGTCACCTTGTTTGATTCCTCTTTCCATTCTAATTTGCGATGATCGTTTGCCATATATTTGTACTCTTGCCCTTGTATTTTCATACATATTCTTTGTTATTTCTATTAGCTTTCTTGGGATGTTTAGATCTTTCATTGTTTCCCATAACATTTTTCGATTTACTCTATCGAACGCTGCCTTAAGGTCTATGAAGGTTATATACATTTCTTCCCCTTTTTCGTTTTTCTTCTCTATAATTTGTCTTAGTAAGAATATGTTGTCTACTGTACTGTTTGTCTTTTTTGTCTGAACGCCGATTGCTCGTCCTCCAGTTTACCCTCCACTACTGCTCTCATTTTCTTTTCTATTATTCTTGTATATACCTTGTATACTACCGAGGAGAGGCATATATCCCTGTAGTTTTGGCAATTGAATTCATCTCCTTTCTTGTGGATTGGCATCAGCAGGTTCTCTTCCCATTCTTCCGGTATTTTATTCGATTCCCATGCCAGTCTCATGATTTTAGTGTAGACTTACAAAAGTCATATACCCTTCCAGTTAGTGTGACCTCTGCAGAACGATCGTTTTCCAAACTTAAATTGATAAAAAAACGCAATACCATGTCGGAACAACGACTTTCAGATTTATCTGTAATTACTATTAGCATCGAACATACAGAAACTAAACGACTTGATTTAGATACTATTATAAATGACTAATAGCCATAAAAATTGTGCACCGACAGTCGCGCATCTTATAAATCCCACTTTCAATCTTTAATATGTAAAGGTGGGTACATACATGCAACAAAACTCCTTGTCGTAACACTGTCGCGTAACAAGTCTGGACGGCACTTCTTAACAGCGTAACACCGTAACATAGTAACATCGAGGCGTCCCATCAGTTGTCGGTACTTCAGCGTCACATCAAAGAAATTTTATACGCGCTGACGTTGCACTGCTTGTTTGCATGTCTGGACAGGTCTGCGTAACATAGCAGTTATTTTTATTTTCATTTTAGTTGAAAAGAAATATTGCTATGGAGTGGACGGAGAAAATTGCCCTTAATTTTATAGAGGTGTATCGAAGTAAAGAAATTTTGTGGGATACAAAACATCCCACATATTATACAGGGTGACATTGAAAAAACTACAATGCATAGTACCACGCGATAGAGGACCATAAAATAATAAAAAAAGTTCTTATACGCCAATGTCCGATCGCCTTTTTTTTTTCAAGATACTAGCCAACTACAGGAAAGCGTTTCAACGCGTTAAAAATATGATAATATTCTAATAATACTCGAAACTAAAATACACAAAATAGCCACCTGCAAGGGCATAGTGTGCACCAATTTTGGTTCAATTATGTCTTCAGAATCGGAAGAAATTTAAATTTTCTAACAAACTCTTAACATCCTGTATCTTAAAAAAAAGGCGATCGGACATTAGCGTATAAGAACTTTTTTTATTATTTTATGGTCCTCTATCGCGTGGTACTATGCATTGTAGTTTTTTCAATGTCACCCTGTATAGGCTGCCGCAGCAATCTCCATCTTTTTGCAGTATTTCAAAATACTAACTGAATAATACTAAATGCCAAAATGTTCGCCCGTACGATACGCGACGACGTTATGATACGCTTCAATCCTCGGCACACAGAATCTTCGATGCGCAACAAAAATCTGTTACGCGACGATGTCACGACACGAAGTTTTGTTGCATGTCTGTACCCACCTTAATACAACATAATCAGTGGCGTACCTATCGTTGGGAGGCGGAGGGGGCAATATGTCTTGAAGGCGCCTTAGATATTATAAGAAAACAAATTTTAGTTTGGGCTAATTTTAGTAGCGCGTTTTTTGTCTATTTTTTGCACTTGAACAACGATTTTTTTGTCTTTTTAAATATACTAGTTCTAGTTCAGTTAAAACAATTTAAAATACGTTTTAAGCATGGAACATAATATAAGCAAATCTTTACTCTACAAAATCATACTGCAAATTGCCGAAATGAAAAACAGAACACTACTCTATTCTTTTTAATTTTGTATACATTACGTCTGCATTTTGATGGATCGGCGGCTCTTTTAAAAATAAAGTTGCACATAAAAGGGGTTCTTTGCCGCCACGACGTAAATCGTAAATAATGTACTTTTTTGTAAATATTACCGGGAAAGACGATATGATGACAAAGGACAAAAGTTACCTCTGCCGACGCCCACCAGTGCGACCGCATCGGCAGGTTTGTAGATAATTATTTCTTTGTATAGAAAATTAAAGCGGCGACACTGCCACTATTTAAGAATATTTAAACTGAACGCAGACATTATTTATCAGGGAGGTAAAAATAAAATAAATACAATGTGGGGGCTCGGTTCTTATAAGGAATATAAAGATCTTGCTCACTGTGCCATTTTGATTTTATCACGTCTATAGAATTATGTAATAAGAATAATTATATTTTTTGTTTTGGTTAATTAAAAAATAAAATATCAAAAAAATGCACGGCGCCGAAGGCGCCAAAAGGATGAAGGCGGAGGGGGCAGACTGACCCCCTAGCCCCCCCCCCCGTAGGTACGCCACTGAACATAATATTAGCAGGCTAGTTTCATGTAATATATTCTTGCGGACGACCTAGAAGTTTTCTACTACGCCACTGTATGTAACTAAAATTCCATGTGTTAAATACAATCCTATTGTGCTTCATAAATAAAAATAGTTTGATAGAATTTTCATTTAGAAACTTTCAAACCATGTAGAATTTAATTTGACATATTTTGACGGAATGGAATGTTGACGTAAAATTATGAAAACCAAAAATATTTCGATGTCGCTGTGTTTCATTCTGTTTATTTATTTGTTAGGGTGCTCATACTAAATAAATATAATTAATGACATAATATCTTGAACTATTAACTACGCAGTAAATATAATCGGCTTAATTTTAGCTAATTAAATATTCATCCCCACTTTCTACGTTAATATACGTATTAACTATTAAATGCTACTGCTTGATATCATTTCCATCATATCTTGAACATTATATTTAATGTGCTAAAACGACAAAAGGAAATTTTAGAAATTATCCTTACCTCTTCCTATTTTGGTTTTGATAAATAAACCACTTTTCCGGTTTACGGTGTATAGTGTATGTCCATTTCAGCAAGCCCCCCCGCCCCCTCACTCTTTCGGTTATTCCCAAGTACGTTCTCACTCGATGTCCTTGCTTTGCTTACTTTAGTGTTAACTCGAAAGCTAAACGGTTGTCTCTGTTTTAACGTTCAGTGTTTTACTTTCTTTCTAATATTGTTTCTTATTAAAAGTAGCGATTTAAAATTAATTTTACTAAAAAATACCAATTAACCAGTAATAATAATAATTTAAAAAAATTAAAAATTAGTGATTAGTGGCTATTTAGAATTTATTTTACTAAAAACTACCAATTAACCAGTAATAATAATAATTTTAAAAAACTAAAGATTAGTGATTAGTGACGAGTTAGAATTTATTTTACTACAAAATACCAATTAACCAGTAATAATAATAATTAAAAAAAAATAAAGATTAGTTAGTGATTAGTGACTATTTAGAATTTATTTTACTACAAAATACCAATTAAAAAGTAGTAATAATAATAAAATAAAAATAACTTTAAAAAAAATTAGAAATTATGGGATAGTGTTTAATTGTTTAACACAGAATTAATTTTTTTAGAGAATACTTCGCCGAATCAAAGCGTCTTTTTTGATTGCGCTTTTCCAATGCCTAGTTTCTTTCATTATTTGCCTTATTGAAAAAATAATCTACTGCGATATCTTTTTGTTCTAAAAATTGCATTTTTAAAGATTCATCTAAAATTACAGTCTGTTCCATTTCCACTTATGTACAACGGTTAATTTAAAGTATTTTTAAATATTTCATAATTAATCAATTTTATAGTTTATAGTTATTTGTTGTCTGAAATTGTTAATCACGAAAAAGGCAATTAAAAAAAGTAAAAAGTACGCTCATTATAAAAAAATAATAATAAGATAGGCGTTTGTGTATGATTACTGAAAAATTAACTTGCTCCTTTCGACAAGGCGTGTTCTTCCTTTAAATCGTTTTCCGTTGATTTCCTCTTCTGCAAACAAATTCACATTTTACACATCTGCAAAATTTATTTTACAGATTAAATTTTTAAGCATTAATTCAATTCGTAAAGTTCATTAAACTTAATCACTTGTTAACATAAACAATTTAGCTAATTCATAGGGTTTTAAAACCAGTGAAAAAGTATAAAATAAACAAACTAAAGCATAAATACCGTAATTTTGCTGGTTATGTCTACGCCATATATAATTGTAGTTGGTGCCTTAAATTAAGTTAAAAAATAATAAACAGAACAACTAAACAATAAAAAATAAAATAATAGAAATTAAAATATATTAAAAAAAGATACATAAATTAAGCTTACACAAGCTCCCTAACTATCAGAAAAAAAGTGAACGAATTTCGAACTTTTTCAAGCGGGTTTCATAAGGCCCCTACGAGGCAATTTTAAATGATTTATTTTAAATACGGATTTGGTCAGTCAAGTTGTTCCCTCTATCCTACGAGACAATTTTAAATGATTTAATTACGGATTTGGTCAGTTAAGTCGTTCCCTCTATTGCGTTTTTAACTGTTACTTTAAACTGATTTAATTACGGATTTGGTCAGTTAAGTCGTTCCCTATATTGCGTTCTTAACTGTTACTTTAAACAAAAATCTGTGAAAATATAATAAAAAAGAAAGCCAAGAAAACCTTATAAGAATAAGTTCAGCAAAATAGCCAGCGTAAGAATACTGAAAAAACATTGGTGATGTCCATCTACGGCAGAACATCGCATCGTTGTGATTCTAAAACTATGTTATCAACAAAAAAATTAAATGTAAGTTTTTAACAATGTTGCAATTTGCTATAACTGCAATGTACGGACTGAGTTATCCAGTTTGTTGCTATGCAATATAATTTTATTTAAATAAGGCCGTATAGCCCAGTGGCCAAGTACATTTTACCTTGCAAAAGGTCATGTAGTTTTGGATTTTGGATATGTTGTATGTACCTAGGCCCTTATTAAAAATCCAAGTTTTCTAAATTGACAAGCCTGTGCGCGCGTCAGGACGACCACTTTTGTATCACTTCTTTCGGTGTTTGCTCGATTACTCTTTACTAGTGCGTCCTATATCAAAAATTATTCTTACCTTTTTTGTAGAGCACAAAATTTGTTACAATTTATTCCAATAACATGTTTTTCTAAACCTCATAGTTACCTAAATACAAAGCTTCAAAGCACAAATTTTTTCCAAAAGTTAGGGAAAACTACCACAAAAAACACAGTGTCCATCATCTTAACGGTTTATTGGTTCAATTTAAAGACAAAATGAGTAACACTATGGTAGATATGTGCATAAAAAATTACAAATAGGACCACTATACGTCGAATATACAGGGTGTTCGGTAATGCTTCCGCCAAACTTTACGGGTAATTATGAGGTTTAGGAAAACATGTTCTAGGAGTAAATTATAGCAAATTTTGTGCTCTACAAAAAAGGTATGAATAACTTTTCTGTAGGACGCACTAGTAAAGAGTTATTGAGCAAACACCGAAAAAAGTGACACAAAAGTGGTTGTACAGACGCGCGCACAGGCTTGCCAAATTAGAAAACTTCGATTTTTAATAAGGGCCTAGGTACATACAACATATCCAAAATCCAAAACTACATGACCTTTTGCAAGGTAACCCCCCATTTTCACGACCTGGCCACTGGGCTAGTATTATATTTTGTAGATATCTTAAAATAGTTTGGAAGTAAACAAGAATGCTAAAAAAAAAGTATTCTCGTCTTTTATGCGTTTCTTTCGTTTGAAGAAGTTTCACAAGTCTTGAACATCAGCCTGAACTTCTAATTTATTTAATAATTAACCATTCAAATCTCAAATGTTTACTTTCACCGCTATTAAGTATTTATTGCTAGTGAATGATAGGCGTCGAGCAAAAAGGTGTTACATTAATTACACGTAAATAGTATTGGTATAACAGATAATTATTTAATAATATGAGAATGTATCGGAAAGTAATTTGATCATATTTCGTCTTATTCTTTTTCTTCAATCATTATTTGGTTCGGATTCCTTTTTCTAGCACGCCAGACACCGAAAGTTTTAATAATTGATGGGAACGTAGGATGTAACAATACCCTACTTAAATATTGCGAATTTTTAAAAAGTTATGATTAGGGTTCGCTATTGTTGATGATGATGCTAATTACTCTTTTAATAATTTTGGGTTCTGTATAAATTAACTGTTTTGACTACAGCTGACTCTTAGTTAAACATTTTCTAATTGTCTAAATGTGCCTTAAGAGCATTCATTTAGTCCAAGTTTGGTGTTATTCTGCACAATAAAACTTCACAGCCAGTTACTTTTCGATAGACCCTCGTACGATTATGAGCGTAAATAGCAACAGTCCTATTTATTTTTTAAGCAATCGTATTATTTTTATTTTATTGTTTCAGGTAAGTTTGCTGAGTTTTCTATTTCTTATTCTAAGGCAAATGAAATGGGTAAGTACTTGATTTTAAATAATTAGGTCGAAATAAACTAATATTCAATTCTATGGATTTTACCTGTTTTTACAAACAAAGAAAACGATGATAGGTATCTGTAAATATTTAAAATTAATGAGCGATACAAAGAGCCTAAACCACGTGTTGTTTTAAATGTGTTTTAAAAACTATGGTTTTATTTATTTGTATCTCGGGACTATTTTCTGAAATTTGAACCATTTTTCAATCTGTGGTGAACTAAATTGACAATTAAGTAAAAATCGAATTAGAGACGAGAATCGAATTTTTGCGAGAAAATTAAAAACTTTTGAAATTTCTAAAATAAACGTTAGGAAAGAAAAGCCCGGCATGCTTGTTGGACCATATTTTCTAAAAAAGTTTTGTTACGAAATTTTTCCATAACTTCTTGAAGTGACATGCCTTTACAGGGCGTTGCCGGTCCATAACCTGTAACCACGGAAAGTTTAATGAAGAGCATGCCACGTAACAAGAGCTAAAAGCAGCTTATTACATTACTATACATTATAGTATTTAGTTAATAATAAATTAACAGTTCACGCCGCCTACACCCACGACCCACGTCCCACGTGTAGCGTGAACAATAATGTCGCCTTCACTCAGTGCCGGATTTAATGCAAGCGCCATTCCAAGCCCAAAAAAGTAAAAAAAAATCGATGACAGATCAAAAAACATTAACATTTTTTTAAATTTAGTTGGAAATTGTAGTAGTGCTTTTCGGCTTTTGCCGCCCGTATAAATTTTACCGCCCCAAGCCGGGGCTTAGTTGGCCTATGCCTAAATCCGGCGTGAGAAATCGATATTTTTTTGCACTTGCTGCACAATATAGGTACTATTATACAGGGTGTTTCCTAAGTACGTGGAGGAAATTCACTGGCATGTTCCTTGGCTTATTTTATTTCAATCAACAGGTGTTACCAGTGTTTCATTTTCAAAATATTGCGTGATGAAGTTTAGAAAGAAAATTGCAAATTTAGTGAATTTCAAACACTCGCTGAAATATTAATTTCAAATTCGGTGTGCACAGATGTAATGCCAAGGGCTATTTTTGTGTTCACAGTTTATCAGTGGCTGATATGTTTTTTAAATTCCTTCAGTGGTACCCGACGGGCATTACAATTTATTTTATTTTTTACTCAAAGCATTACTCTCACGGAAAAATAAAACAGATAAAAGTATTTCTAAATAAATTTGGTTTTCCGACACGTATTTTTAAATGTATAGACTTCGGGACATTAAAGAGTTGTAATAACAAATTTAATAGTAAATTTCACCCTTGTAAGAATACGGCTGAACGAAGAAAATGTTATTAAGAGCCCTTCTTGTTAGTAGAAAATGTCCACTGATTTTCATGGCCAAATTTAAGATAAAGATTAAAAAACCAAATTTTCACTTCCGTTTTTGAAGAGGCGCGGCTCTTCAGGGGGGAATTTTAGGATACAAGTTTATATGAAAAAGTACCCTTAATTTTAGCCCAAGAATCCCCTTCTACATTTTCTCCACATACTGTAACTGTACGAACCCCAGGTATGTTACCCTTTACAGTTTTTCGCTGTGATCGTCTAGTTTTTCACTAAGATTTCCTTTACCCTCAACATCAACCCTTATTGGTTAAGTGAAATCTTACCCTTTACTTAGATAACTGACTAGTTAGTCAGAGGATCCTTAATGTTCTTGTGATTCGTTGATCTAGAGTAGCTCACCTTATACAGGGTGTGTAAAATCACGTGCAAGCTCTCCGTAACTTTATTCCTTGGACAATAATAAGGCGATATTCTTATAGCGAAAAAGTCACCAGATGCTTCCTCAACTCGTGCGAAGCCTTTAAAGTTCAAAATTGGCATCGCGAAAAGGAAGCCGTTTTTGCAAAATTCTGTTACTTTATGCATTAGATTAAGTAATAACGGCAACAATTTAGTATCGTTTTATCATTTAAAAGTATAAAAAAAAAATACTAGTCTTCATAATTTTAATTCACAGAACTCTTCAAAATGTGTTTGCTTGTATCAAGGATGTCATGACATTCTTGATACAAGCAAATACATTTTATTTATTATAATTTTATAATTATGAAGACTAGTATTTTTTTTTTGTACTTTTAAATGATAAACGATACTAAATTATTGCCGTTATTACTTAATCTAATGCATAAAGTAACAGAATTTTGCAAAAACGGCTTCCTTTTCACGTTGCCAATTTTGAACTTTGAAGGCTTCGCACGAGTTGAGGAAGCATCTGGTGACTTTTTCGCTGTAAGAATTTCGCCTTATTATTGTCCAAGGAATAAAGTTACGGTGAGCTTGCACGCGAATTTTTACTCACCCTGTATATTATAAAGTCATCAAACTAGGCAAGTTAAATTATGGGCAGTGGCTTGAATAATTACTATCCTTTTGTTTTATGATTTTGATGTAATCAGGGTGGCCTGTGCAGTCGTTCGATCACAAGAAACTGTGCTGAAAGTCAGTGCATCAGTCAGCTATGCGATACAAGATCGATATTTTATGGGGTTGATATTAAAATCAATCGTAAGTGGCCGGAGCCAAAGGTGGTATTACAACAAACCTTTAAAGTTTGACGAAGGTGCAATTTCCCTCCAACAGAATACGTGCGCTATGTAAGACTCTTAAATTAAAGAGTATATGCGCTATGCATACCTCTAAATTACATGCGTGAGCGTTGCTCCCCATGTAATGAGAATGTACGTTATGTACTAGGTACCTCGTAATTGTAATCGTTGATTAGTCAGAATTGTCGTATGGTTGTAATTACTTGTGATCAGCATCTACAACAGGGCAACTCCAATTTAATTTTGATAAAGTTTAATCTTGACTACGTTAAGTATATTAAGATTGCTAACTTTTACGTTGTGTGTTAAATTTGGATTTCTGTGAGGCCCCCCAATAGGAATTACGGTATTGTAACCCTTTTTGACCAATACATACAACCGGAAAGCAATGCTTTACCGCGGTCGTCTACGTAATATGGAGAATTTCTACCAGTTAATGCAAAGCAACAAAGTGCAATACAACTAACTGTATACTTTACACCAATTACATACACTAATTAGCGTACTAATCGAAATTCCAGACGACTATACAGAGAGACTGAATAATCAAAACTCGCTGCAATGAGAAGATTTTGTTGTATATTTATACTAAAAATCCGATACAGAAGGGGTGGAAAATAAACGTTCTCACCGCTTTGCATCTGGTACTTGTCCAGGAAACTAATAAATTTCATAGTTGAGTTAAAATTCTAATACTACGGCCTCTTTAAATTCGTTTGTAATTTGACATTTTACTGGAAAGCGCGTATCGGTTTGGTTCCCTACAAGGCGGCGAAACTAATTTATAAAGAGACATGGTGATTTCACATAAATCCGAGGATTGCTATTGCTGTTATTAGTTTGCAATACACATAGTGCTTTTTGCTATTTACTTCCTCTAAAAAGATTCTTTATCAGGGGGTACGGGCACCGTTGTTGCCACGGAGTCGACGCCTATGCACTCAGCTTATAGCTAGAAATGTCTCAAAATGTAAACATCAGGTAACCATCATGCGCCGTAGACCAGGAAGCGTTCGGGCGAGTCCAAATTGTTACGGAAGGGGAGACACTTCGTTGTTTGTCATTGGCGTGCGTTGTGTTTGTTAAGTTAAAAATCGTATGTTACGCCACTGGAATTTTCCCGCCGCGCAGGCAGATAATGGCTACCTGATTAAAAACATTTTGAGACCACTATACCCAGTTACGATCGATGTATAAATTACCTTACATTTTATTCTAACGAGTAATTAGTGATCGTGAGTTTGCTTTCCATCGGCTATCATTAACATTAACTCGAAACCTGTGTTTCCGGAGGGTTTATAAGAAAATTAAAGTTTTAAATGGCAATACGTTATAGTTAGGGTTTTAGTAAGATAGAAATTATCTACAAATTGATTCATGTGCCATGAAATTAATGCAAATAGGAAACCGTTTGAAATTATACCTGAATTTTTTTTAACCTAAATTTTCCAATATTTTCATTTTCAGTATATTTGGAAATTGAATAATTTTGATAGTTTCGGAATAAGGCGAGGGATTAATTATTTTTGGGTAGAAATTACGGATTGTAGGCTTTAATAAAATAATGTGTGTCAAATAATACCAACCCAATTTTCGCTTAACATTTGAAGTACAACAATATATTTCCATTACCCCCGCAAATTCAGTATTGACATTACTTAACAAATATCAAACAAAATAAAGAGGTTGGCAAACTAATTCGTAAACGGAAAATTGCAAATACTGCAAAAACACCCCAAATTTTCCAAAAAGGTCACTCCTTTTATCTAATTAAACAAAAATTTAAAAACGTAAGAATTCCCAAAAAAAATATCCAAATTTCAAATTTTTATTTTGAATTTGCCCTTTTGTTGCTAGAATTTCTTAATATACTGATCGTAGAGCTAAGTGTCAATAAAAATAAATTTCCATAAAGTTTAGAATAAATTATTCATATATGTACATTCTTGTTTGGACAACTTGCAGACATTTTTAAAAACCAAATCAGGTTTCTGCACACACATTCTTAAGCATCGTCTGCTTAGGAATCTCACTTGTCTATCGTGTTCCTTTTAAACTTTTTTTTGTAGGTCTGTTTCATTTTTTCTATAAACTCTAGATTGTCGTTGTAGGTAAGAATTTGGTAATAAGCCTTATTTTATTTAATTTGTAAAAAAGTCACATTTTGTGATTTTTATAAAATCTAGATTGGCGTTGTAGATAAGAATCTGGCATAGCCCCTCATTTCTACCTGACTTAAGTTATTACAACGGGCAATAAAAATATTATGACGAGTTAGAGGTGGCAAGTCCTGCCATAAAGGCCCTTGCCAGGAACGACTTTAAACTGTTGCCCAAAATATTTTGATATTTTATAAAGGAATTCTTCTAGTTTTAAGGCAGTTTACGATAGTTGTATTTAAACCTCATAATCCACCTCTAAGCTGAAAAATGCTTCCAGCAATTCTACACGAACCTCTCAACCAACTATAATAAGACTTCAGTTTTTCTATACATTGTGGAAATAAGATTTAGAAACAAGTTGTGCTTTCAAGTTTTCAAATGTAACTGCGAATCAAGTATTACTGTCTTTAGTTTCTTAAAGGCATTGTCAACTTATGAAAAGTCGATTTTTTTTTATTTTGTAATTTGATTGAGTAAACTGAGTATTGCACCTGTGCAAATTTTTACGGTCGAATTTTAATTCGTTACCGTGTTATGGGAGCTAAAAGTTTAAGCTATGACGTCACTGATGTCGATCGCCGGTAAGAGCACTAGCATAGCTAGCGTACTTAGTAGTAGTAGTACATGACTGATTTTCGTGAAGAATACCCCGATTTAGTGTTCAATTACAATTATTTTCGCGGCGTTGTAACTAAATCTGTGCAGTTATTTAGAGAAAGTGGTAGTGTCGCTCGTAAAAGTGGAAGTGGACCGCTGCTTAGACGAACAGAAGCAACCATTGAATTACAAACGTTATAAAATGTCATTCTGTGGATGTGGCTAAAGTACCAATTCAAAATAATCCAATTTCACAGACTACCCTAATTGGTATTTTTATTGATCTGCGTTGTGTAGTAGCCTCCGGAGGCCGACATCATTGACGTCACGTATCGGGGATCTGAATTCTCTCTACCCATTTATTGTGGTTATTATCAAAGATATTGAAATTGTACCACTGCGGGTACTTTTACGAGTATTTTAACTAACGTATTTTGATATTTACTAAATATGTTGCATAAGTTGACAATGCCTTTAATTTATAAGTTTAGGCCGTGTTTGCAGTAACATTGTTGCAGTAGATTTTTAAAAATAATATGTTGTCTCAAACATACTAAATAGATGTGCTTTCAAAATAATAATAACATATTCCATTTGCAACGTGAACTTTCTTTTTTTTTTAAATTCAAATATTGGGATTTTTATTTTTATTATTTGTACCTATTAGCAAGTCATAATAATTTCGAAAAATAAAATAGGAAAGTTTGTATTTCCAAAAACTCGAGAGTTGGAATTGCATCTGGAAGATTACAAAAGACGAACGAAAAAATACGTGTCTGATACACTGTTTGAATCTTTTTAGAAAACTAAATGGCCATGATTTTGACTATTTTATTGGTTGTCCAATTATAGGTTAAGTAGGCAAGAGTTGTTGTTGGATGCTGCTATTTATTCACTAAAAAAAGTAGTTTTAAAAATAGATTATATTTTAGGGAGTTGCCTTGGACTGGAAATACTGGTTTTATTGTTAAAAATGAGTTTGATGAGTCTGTATCATCTGTATGATATGTCCTACTGTAGTCGATATACTCAGCCCCTAAAAAAATTACAAATGCTGGTCTGGCCACTGCTTGGTGAAAAACACATTTGAAATTAATTACCATTCTGCCATTAACCCAAGCTCATAAATTTCCTACGATCTATCAAATCCTAATTAAATTGAAATTTACAAAGGCCAATGTAAAATAAAACATTTGTATCAGAATAAATTTACAGTTCTCTTCTTCTTCTTCCTCTTGTTCTTCGGTTATTGCCCGCTTGGGTTTGCCGTTTTATGTTTCGATAATTCCCTATTCACCCAGTCTCCTTCCTTCAAGCCTTTTTCTGTCATTATATTATTTATATGAGTTTCCCAGTTTGGGTTTGGCCGACCCCTTTGCCTTTGGCCTCTCGGGTTCCACTACGTTATTTTCTTGGCCCACCTGTTTTCTGACATACGTTTGACATGTCCATACCATTGGAGAGCTCGAATTTCCAAAATTTTGAAGATTGAGTTGGTTATTTCTATTATTTCCCAAATCTCTTCTGTACTCAGTCTATCTCTTCTTGTGACTCTCAGGCATCTTCTCATTTAATCTAGCTCCTCAACCTTTCTAATTTTATCTCTTAACAGCTTTTGTTACTGGCCACATTTCAGCTCCATAATATTTCCAACCAGGCTATGAAAGATATGCTTTTTGGTTTTCTGACTAAGATTTTCACTCCATAGTAAACCATGTAGAGTTTTTGTCGCCATTTTTCCCATAACTATTCTTGTGACCTGCCGAGCTTATATTCGTTCCTAGATATTTAATTTTTTTAAATTGATAAATTGTTTATTTACAACTTACTCTGCATAGATTATTAAGTAAATATGATCACATGACATAAACGTTGAAAAGAGAAACCATTCACTAATGGAACTTCTGTAATAATCCTTTCAGGTTAGGGTGCAAGGCCAGCTTCTCTTTAATCTTCTTGTAGGTGGTTGGGCATCGGCTAAGTTCATTGTTGTGTCCTTGGAGTCCTTGGTAGTGTTGGGTAAATCTATGTATCTGGTCATTAACAAGTTGGATGCCCAGGTTTTCATGAATGATCTGGTTTCTGACGTACCACGGATTGGATTGAAACGGCTGGATTGTTTTGATGCTTGTTGGCTCAGCACATCCGCAGAGTTGTACGCTATAAGTCCAGATTAGTTTGATCATT
Source organism: Melanotus villosus (assembly GCA_963082815.1). Classification (NCBI taxonomy): domain Eukaryota; kingdom Metazoa; phylum Arthropoda; class Insecta; order Coleoptera; family Elateridae; genus Melanotus; species Melanotus villosus. Next base: position 21,166,674 of record OY720424.1, on the reverse strand, counting down.
GTTTTGTAGAGTAGTAATTTGTTACTTAGAGATAACTTGGACTTTCTTCCGAGAAGCCAATACATTTGTTGAAAGTTCATGTTCAGCTGCTGATGTTTGGTTTGTATGCGTTTTTTCCCACGTAAACCGTTGATCTAGATGTGAAGCCAAATATTTTGTTTCGGTCTTAACAACAGGTATTTATATTTATATTCAGCTTTTTACAGGCCATTAAGGTCCATAGCTTGTCGAAGAGGACACCCCGTTTTCAGAGCGATACGCAATACCAATACTCGCTACCGTACCGCCTCCCCCTCTTCACAGGTATGGGAAATTTAAAAATGTCGCTGGATTTACCATCTTGGTTGTCTACTCTTATAGTATTTTGTGCAACTCTTCCCACGCACATGTATTGTTTTTTGGAAGAATTTTTAAACCCGTTTTTCATATTCTTCCTTAAGTTTCCTTAACATGTATTCCATGTCCTCTTCATCTTGTGCGAAAACGATTTGATCAACGACACATAGTAAGGAGTACATTGTTCTGTCACCTATTCTTAATTCCATTCCTGAAAATTTACCGTACCACAGCGTGTTCGATACATATTAAATAATAAAGGCGATAGACTTACAGCTTAGCTTCAGTCCCTTTGATCTTCTTATGGTTTTCGTCATTTTGTTTCCTATTCTAATTTTTGTCTGGTTGATTGTGTCGAGTCTTTTTACTAAGGTTATCCATCTTTCATGTATATTTAGTAGTAGAAACTTCTTTGAAGTAAAAATTCAGCATTAAACGAATTTAAAGGATTTTTTACTTCTGTGGGTAATTTGAAAAATTCGAACGTGTATGAACGAAGTGGATGATACTACCAAAATATTTTTGATATTTATTAGTATGTGTTTAGTTATTTATATTTGGCTGGTGGATGAACCAGAATTTTTGATGATAGTAATAGATTATAGATTGATAATAATAATATGCTTGATTGATGTTAAAATGTTTGATGGGCCACAATGGTCGCTTAGTTTGTTAAAATATACGTATAAATAAAACAGCTTGCCTTGGTTGAAGTAAGTTTAAAGGCTGATTTATAGTTCCGTAGACATTAGACATACAACATGACCTACACATAACGTAGAATTTAAACTTACCATTTCATAGATCCATAACCTGTCAAATTTACCAAGATATCAGACGAAGAAATAGAAGCTGCTATAACAGCAGTAATGTTGTATGTATAGATATTATTACAAGGAAAAAAGTTTATATGCGAAAGAAAAGAAAATTTAAAACAAGATTTATAAATCGATTTAAATTTAAAGAATCACGGGTTTTTATTTTTCCACTTTCATACATTTAAACAGAATTCTGCTTACTTGATCTGTATAAATCAAGAACAGCCAAAGAATGTAAATGTGAGTGAAAAAATGGTATTAGAAAATAAAATGATTTAAATGCATTACACGTTCTGCTTGTTGTGCGAAATAAGTATGTATTAGATAATTTTAATTTTTGCAAAAAGCAGTGGCGTAAGAAGTAGGGAGAAGAACGGGGGCAAATGCTCTCCAAAATTAAAAATCGCAAGAACTGAGGTGTCGTAACCCTTCCCATAATCCACAGTAAAATTTGAATATCTTAGATAAATGTACATTTCGTCCCTAAAACTTTTTGTATGAAAAATATTTTCAGAATTTTAGAACTCAAGCGTTAAGCGGTGATACATGTTAATTAGTCGAGTCAGTGAAGGTTTTTACTTCTACCCATAAAAACAGAACCGATTTTGATGAATTTTTTTTCAAATGTTTGTTATATTAAATTATTCAAAATTAGAAACATTCCAGCTGGCACTATCAAGTATTTATATTGGTTAAATAATTTAAAAAACTATGTTTGACAATTTTTTTTTTTTTTTTGATGAAATTTTAACTATAAGTGACTAATTTTGAAAATTTAGTTAAAAAAATTCCAAATTTGAAATTTTTTAAAAAACTATAATTTGAGGTTTTTATACTGCGTCACCCTTAAAGTCGGCATCATATGGGACATTTTTGTATTACTTAGTTTACGCAAATTTAGATTTTATGAACAGTCTTTGTTTTGAAAGTATGTAATGCGAAATGACGTTGACGGTTTTTTTTATCGATCGGCTATACCTGTCAAATTCGACATATTTCCAAAAAAATTACAAAAAGTTGGATTATTTTTCAAAATTTCGAAAAATGTTAAATATAAAAGTTGTTTCTGTTTCAGTTTTCTACCTACCTACCAAATTTGAACAAATTGGGACAATCTTGATATTTTTCACGTTTTCTAAATCTAAAAAACAGGTTTACGCTAGGACCCTCGGTTTACGCTAGGACCCTCGCTGTTGCAATGGTTTGTATGTAACAGCTGTTGAGCTGTATAACATTTTTACGAATATTTTTATTGTTGAATTGTTTTTGGTTTTTACCGCGGCCGCTCTAATTCTAGCCATATGCCCATTCCTGCTTTTGTTTATGCCGCATTTTCTGTTGCTTTATCGGCTGTGCCGTTTTGCCGCCTTTTAACGTGGCCGCCTGTGTGCGATGAACGCCTTCGCACCTATGGCGGCGCGGGCCTGTGTATAATTTCATATGTTTATGTTAAAAATTAAAATTGATCCAATTTATATGTAAATGATTATGTATAACGGTTATGTTTATGTATCTATGAATGGTAATACTGCAGTACTATATTTTAATTTGTTATGTTATGGAACTTATACGTACTGATTGTGCTAAGTAAAAACTTGTGCGCTGTGTGCACGTCTACGAATAATATTAATTTTATTCGCGGGGGCGGGTCGAGTGGGGAGGGGGAGAGGGTAGCCTACACTCAACATTAACATTTTTTTTGTGACGTCAATGGTAAACGGTCATTTTACTTTGTAGAAAATAGTCAAGTAATGTGGCATTTTACTCGTTAGCAACCTTTACTCATTAGCAACGCTTGAGTCATTAGCAACCAACACTTTATTCCTAGCAACACAGTCTGTTTGTTTACTTGTTACTATGTACGTGTTGTAGTTGCTATGTTTCCGTACAAACATAACCTTGATAAATTTAACAAATTTGTCTAGAAAATTCGAACTTTTAGTACTTACACAAAAAAATAGCGTATTCAACGCGTAAGAAAAGTGGTTTTCTAGCTCGTGAAATTGTAATTCACTCGCTAACGCTCGTGAATCAAACATTTTCCACTCGCTAGAAAACTGCCACTTTTCTTTACTTGTAGAATAATCTACTATTGTGCTTGATATTAATTAAGCTATTTTTGACAAATGTGTTGTCATGGTTTTATTTTCCGCGGTACAGGAAATGCGTAGATAAAACTGTTGAGTGAAAATTTTATAAAGCTTATTTTTTAGACTTAACGAACTGGTTTTAGTATAGTTTGTTTGTTTATTTGGCAAAGTATCATAGGATTGCGGGTGCTAAGAATAAGAAGTTAACTTAAATTTAAACTGGAATTAATTAGCGTAATGAGTGCCTTGCTTTTAAAAAATGTTGAGGATTCGTGGTTATTTGTTAATGCAATCTTTAAAACTCCAGTAATACATTTATTGTCGCGTACTGTGGATACCGACACGTTTTTATTAGGTTGTACTCGTCTTCGCTTCTGACTTCTGACACCAGCAGGGCAGTTTTTTGGAGAAACTACGGAACTCTTGGTTTAACTAGTTTCACTATTTGTTAATTTATATTCTCAATATAAAGTCTTACTAGAAAACTCTACGCTTGGAACCCGTATATAACAGAAAAACAAATTTAACAATAATACTAGTTTATTGAGTAATGACTTCGATTACAGTTCCACACTGTCGAATTAAGACAGAATTCGCCCCTGCTTCAAATTCAGAACTAACGAAGCTTCCAAAGATCCCACCTATTTATACCCAAAAAGGCGGATGTTTACCTAAACTATCGTGTTCACAAAAGTTCCCTTGATATTTGTTATCATGTTTACATAATATATTATGGCCCTTGACATTCGTTATCAAAAGGCTCTAAATGGCCTCGCAACAATATAGTATATCTCATCCCAACTGCAATAATAAGAAGCTAAACAGCGCTAAACAGTTGGTTATTCTCTGCAGGTAATTTCCACAGCACGTATTTTAAATGCTTAATTGCGTTATTAACTTGAAGAATTTACGTTTCCGGTTGATTTCTGAAAAAAGTCACGTAAAGTTTAATATCCGGTATAATTTTTAGTTTTTAGGTTTTAGACACACCAATACCAACACAGGTGAAAAGTTCCAATTTTAGTTCGTGTTTTGGAGGTTCCAAGTGCAGCCAAAAATTAAGTAAATGAATTAAAAAATCCCCAATTTACGTAAATTATTTGTTCACAGTTACAGTATTAAATCAAAAGTAAATCGAGGGGATTTTTGCGGGTAAAATTAGATTTTCCTGAAATTTTTAGTAATCAGTAATTTTAGAGTTCATAAAAACGTCATTAAATATGAGGTAGGTACAGAATTTGTAAAATTAGATCAGAGCAAGCTTTTAGCCTGTTCCGCTTTTCTGTAAAATTACCCTAACAAAACTGCAGTGCGGTGAGCGATTGCTGATAATTAGAGCAAGGATAGTTATGCATTTGCATGTTGCATGCATAAATGCAAATTTTCGGCATTTTTAGAGTAAAATGCATATTTCGCCAGAATGGACATAATAAGACATATTACATGGTTTTGTTTATACATACACTATCAGACAAAAGTGAAGCAACTTTTATGATAAAATCAAATATTTAAATATTTAAAATAAAATTACCAACTGTAGAAATCAAAATTCATGTAGTTCAAGGGGTCATAGTAGGCTGCTATCATAGGTGAAATGGGATTGTTTCCAAATGTCAAATAAGTTAGTGCGTAATAATTTATTTCAACAATACACTTTATTAGCGCGACAAAAGTAAAGCAACTCTTTGATTTGGTATAAAGAAAAAGGGTTTACGACAAAGGTAAGTTTAAAAATGAAATTTTGCAGGTGAATTAAGCTCAATAGCTTTTATTTTTGTAGAAGTAAATATGCCAAAAGGAAAACCAATCTGTACGGAATTAAAACAAATGGTCGTAAACGCCTTTTTAGAAGGAAAGTGTAAGATTGTGATTTCCAGACGGTTTGGCTTGCCCAAATATAGTGTGACAAAAATAATTTCACGTTATAATGAGAGAGGACATGTAGAAAAAATGCCGAAATCAGGAAGGCCCAGGAAAACTACATTTTGGATGGATAGGAGAATTAAAAGAATTTCTCAAAGAGATCCATGGTTGTCAGGACCACGGATTATTGCTAAGATTCCTGAACTGGAGGTTAGTGTGAGGACTGTTCAACGACGATTAGTTGAGGCGAAACTTTATAGCAGACGTCCAGCCAAGGAACCGTTGGTTTCCGAAAGAAATCGCCTTGCCAGGCTTGAATTTGCACAACGCCATTTGAACTGGACAGTTCAAGAGTGAAAAAAAGTATTATTTAGCAATGAAACTCGTTACAGAATTTTTAATTCTGATGGAATGAGGCGTGTAAGGCGTCCGGTTAATACGAGATTTCACCCAAAGTATGTTACACCAGCAATAAAGCACGGACAAGGTAGTGTACTTTTATGGGGTTGTTTTTCGTGGAGTCTAGTAGGTCCATTACATTTTATAGACGGGAATATGGATCGCTTTGTCTGCAGAGACATACTCCAAAACGTTATATTGCCCTATGCTGAGTGGGAGATGCCTTTGCGATTTGTGTTCCAACAGGACAATGACCCGAAACATTCATCTCGCCTTGTTCAGGAGTGGTTTTGGGAGAACAATGTCCATGTTCTTCAGTGGCCAGCAGAGTCACCGGATCTCAACCCCATAGAAAACCTGTGGGAAGAGGTTGAACGTCGTATTCGAACTACAAGATTCCCAAATAAACAGTCCTTAATTGATAAAATCAATGAAGTTTGGATGAATATGCCGGCTATTACTATCCAAAGTTTAGTTTCATCAATGCCGCGTCGTTGCCAAAAAGTTATAGCCAACAATGGATATCCTATTAATTATTAAGAACATGTTTTCTATTGTTATAACCCATCAACCATATTTGTGATTTTTTGAGTTGGTAAATGAAATAAAAATGTGTCCTTGTAAAAGTTGCTGTACTTTTGTCGCGCTAATAAAGTGTATTGTTGAAATAAATTATTACACACTAACTTATTTGACATTTGGAAACAATCCCATTTCGCCTATGACAGCAGCCTACTATGACCCCTTAAACTACATGAATTTTGATTTCTACAGTTGCTAATTTTATTTTAAATATTTAAATATTTGATTTTATCATAAAAGTTGCTTCACTTTTGTCCGATAGTGTATATGTTGTGGATTGTGAAGGGTCAAATATCGGACTTGCAGAAATTCCTCTTATTAACGAAGTTTTTGAATTATGTTTCACAGAATATTTCTCATTTTTACCTAGAACAAGTTGCTCAAAACGAAAGTTATAAGGATTTGAATTCATTGTTTTTACTTAGCATAAGTTGCTTGTAAACCAGTTAGGGGATTAGGCTTAGTAAAATATTGGAAAATAAATTCCAATAATCCGTTAATTACAATACTGGACTTGAGGAACTTCAGGATATTTATATGTTGTGTTTTAAATGGCCACAATGAAAAATCAAATAATTCTGTAATAGAAAACTATGGCCTTGCAGAAATCTAAAATTTAAATTTGCTCAAATAGCATCCTGTGATGGTAAGCGTATTTTCTCCGAATATATTAAATACATTTTAAACAAGAGAAGGCCAGGATTTTTATTTGAAAATTTAAAACAAATTTTAATTGTAAAATGTTTAAATTAAATTTAGATTGGTTAGTTTTATTTATATTTAAATATGTGTTTAGCTTAAGTTTGGTTGTTTTTCTTGTGTATTATGTAACCACTATTAAAAAAGTTAATATTTACCGCAAATTTTAATTTTTAATTTTTAAAGTGCATATCAAAGTGCATATTTTACATATGTTTCGTGCATAAGTGCATGCATATTTTTGCATTTTAAAATGCAGAGCAATGAGGTGGTTCAGAAAAAAAGTAGCACCTGTTAATTCCACATTAAAAAAAGAGACGTTTTTTTCGAACTTATATTTTACGTAAGAAAAGTATACCATATTATTTATTAAATTGCAATAAACAAACAAAATAAAACCACCCGTGCCAAAAATATCGAACTTTTGCTTTAACCTCCTTCATCAAAGTTTGAACATGAGCATTACTGATTTGTTGAGCTTGTTTTTTCCACTTTTTTCGAAAATGTTTCATGTCTGCCGCCTTAGATTTTGTTATTTTAAGTTGCCTTTTCATGTTAGCCCAGTAACGCTCAATTGGTCGGAGTTCGGGACAATTGGGCGGGTTTGCTTCCTTTGGTACGACGATTACAATATTCTTTGCATAAAAACCTGTTGCCTTTTTGCCGTAATGACATGTGGCCAAATCCGGCCAAAAGAAAACAGAATTTTTATGTTGTTGTATTAGTGGCAATCAACGTTTTTCCGGATATTCCTGTACGTAAATTGGTAAATTTCTCCATGTATAGAGCCAGTTGTAACAAATTCTTCAATTTTTAAACCACATGTGCATATCGCTTGGCTAATCATCAATTTTTGGGGAAATTTACTTGCCATCCAATATTTATATTTTAGAGCCACATTGCCCTTACATGTTGCAACAAAAAATTCTTATCCAGGGATTTGGCTAAAATCAGCAACAAAAAATTTTGCCAACTTGACTCCAGCGAGGATTTTCAAGGTGGGTGTTCACAATCAGCTTAATACGAATAACTTCATTCGTTGGCATGACGCTTTTTTATCAAGATTTTACCACAAAACTTGCGCTGGAGATACTCAAGGATGTAATTTGACAGTGGTAATACATATACCAATTTTTTTTTCCAATGCCTGCCTAGTTGATAAAGTTTCTTGCTGCTACTTTTTTTCTGAACCACCTCTTATCTTTGCTCTACTGATAATGCATTTATTAAATGCAAAATTGTGAAATTCACTCCCACAGTTTCGTTTGCAATGATTGATTTAAAACTAAAAGCGTAACTAAAATTGTGTTTTCGTTTATCAATTAAATAAGAAAACGCTGAAAACAAGTTATTTCTTTAGCATAAATGAAATCAATGTATTTTTAAAATATGTAGTTTAATTTAAATAAAAAGAACTCTTGCAAAAGGATCGCTTGGACCTTTTACGAAACTTAGGAATTTATTTGTCAAATTGGTTACACTTTTAACAATTCACATATTGGAACTTCAAAATTTTAGATAAACTTAATAAAATTAAATTAGTTTGCTCACAGGTGTTTACATGTTTTCTTTGTTTTTTAGACTATTAAGATTTATTTCTTTGGTTTGTTAGCATTCGCCTGAAAATATCGATTTTAATTAGCATTTAGTTAATATCAGTTTACTATGCTAATGGAATTTTATGTAAATTAAGCGGGTCTACTGGAGTCTTCTGTTTTCGATTTGAATGCTATTAACAGAATCAAATCAAATAGGTACGGGTTTTTATTTGAGGAAGCTTTTTTAAAGACGTACAATAGGTTCTTAAGACGTCGAACTGATAATGTATAGGTTTTAAAAGCTCTTCATAGATTTTTTAACTTGACTTAATCAGATAAATAATAATTTATTTATGTACAACGGGATTGATCCGATTGACTAATAAATTAGGTCCTTTTTTGTATCTATTTATCTTATCTATCGAATGGAAGGGATGGTCCGGTTCAAAGTTGGGTTCATTTTTAGTTTTTCAAGAACTTTAAAAGTGGGTGGTGATATTTTCGAGGTATTCTGGGATTTTATGTAATTAAACATTTGTGAAGATAAATCTATTGACGAAGGTATTAAAAAAAACTCTTAACTAAAAAAAGGCTGAATTTCGGAATATTTTCTACTAAACCTAAATGGTGCAGACTTCCAGTTTTGTTTGTGATTAAAATGCGTATCTTACTGTATAAACTTTTAAAAACCATAATCATTAAATTTGAAATTAACTGTTTTAGTCCAGCCAAATAAATATTTTTCTTCCCTTATTTGACCTTGAGCTTCATGAGTTATAGGGCGTAAAGGGCGCGAAAAATTGGTTTTTCTCTTATGTCTTCTTTTCTATTGACTTTAGGTATAGACTAGTCTATTGAGAAATTGAAGGATATAAAATTCTGTACAAAAAAGTACTCTTGTAGTTATATATATAAATATTTCAGGCAAGCAAATCAATGTAGGGTTTGGTTATTTGTAAAAAGTAAAATGTTTAAATTTTGAGCAGGAATTCTCTTGTTAAATTGAGATGTAACAGATTAATCCATAACTGACTGTGTAAACGGTTAATCTGGCTAATTTAAAATTTAAATCCATACATTTGGTTGGGTCTTATCAATGATTGATAGTTTAATAGTCATTTAAACGGAGTTCAAAGTTCAGTTCCAAGTCTACAGTCTACAGTTTCACGTAAAGTCAAGTTTAGGATAAATTAAGTTGAAGATATTCGAGAAAGTAACTTTAAATTCAGTTTCTGAAACTATTATATTAAAGCGCTGTCAGTTAAAATGGCTAATAGGGAGGGATTAAATATTAAATGCAATTCCAAAAATGTTTCCCTGTAATCCTAAGTTTAGCTTCTTAAATTGCTTGTGGTTTTTAGTTGAGTTATGCCTATGTTTCCACGTAAGTGGGAAATTAAAAAAAGGGTACCTAGTACTTAAAATTGTAGAGATCTGACAGTTTAAATAATAATTACGTAGCCTACCAACTTGTGGGATGCGGGATGATTTTTAGTATAATCTGTGAAATTTCAATAAAGAAGGTTAAATTGGAAACTCGTAGATTGAAGTTTGAATTGTTTAGTTTAAATTACAGTTCAGAATGCGATTTGCAATGAAAGTAAATACCATGAGATCGTAAAAAAATGATTCTGAGCAGGCCTTGGCTAGTACAACACGATTGGTTACACTGGTTCTAGAATGCCTATGAATTATAATGTGACAGTGACATTTCAAATGTTAATCAGTTTTGCAATCTTGTTTCCAGAATTATTTAAGTTTATCGTTGTAATACTAGTGTAATTTCTTCAAAATGTCTGGAAAGTTATTTCAGGAATGGCGAGAAACTGGCAAACGGACGGACAATGCTCATATTCTGTTGGTCTTTGTGTTGAGGAATTTCGTGAAAGATTTCCGGATTTTGACGACCGAATTGTATCTTTTGCTCCGCGTTCTCCTGATTTAACCATTATGGACTATTTTTTTCCCTTTTCTTAAAAACACAATTTACAGACATGCATTTCATACGATAGAAGAACTTATGGATGTAATTACCAATGCATGTAATTCAATTACTCCTCGATCGTTGGAAAAAGCATTTGATAATATGAAACGAAGAGTTATTTGTTGTATCGAAGCTGAAGGATCACATTTTGAACACCTACTCGAACATGATGTATTCATCTTAGTTTTCAGTTTGTTCCCTAAATAAATACTGTTTTGTGTTTAATTTATTTGACATTTCCTGTTTTGAATCAATTAGATGACCTCTAACCTACTGCCACAGTTTGAAATCAGTCTTGGCAATCGTGTTGTACTAGTCAAGGCCTGCTCAGAATCTTTTTTTTTACGATATCATGGTATTAGCAGAGAGTTGCCGTTATTTTACTCGCTAAAATATAAATTCAAAGCTTCAAATATAATTATCGAACTGGAAATTGTAATTAATTTACGATTTAAGATTTTGTGGCTGAACACCAATTTCAGTTTAATCTGTTGTTAATCTTCAATTTAAAACACTAAATTAAACTATATTTTTAAAATCCCGCGATGGAGGCACCATTAGTATAAATCGTAATTTAGTAGTCTACAGCTACAGTTTAACCTTAGATATTGCTGGTTAAAATTGTAATTAGGGAATAATGAAAATTAGGAGTAACATAGTCTATCTAACCTAGATTTTCATAGCTTTAGTTTAAAATTCAGTGCGAACAAATAACAGCATGTTTATTAGAACTGAAAGGTATCACAAAATAATAATCAGAATACTGTGTAAATTTTCAGTTAAACACAGAATTTGCCAGTTTTAAACTAAGGTTGAAAATGTGCATTGTAAAACTGGAAGTATCAGCAAATAATACACAACATACGCTGCAGTTCTCAGTTAAATATTTAAATCTTCTGTTTGATTAGTAGTTTAACTTCCAGTTTAAACTAAAATTTAGAATGGAAGTTCTCAGTAGAGCTTAATCGTATCAGAAAATAGTAAATAACAACAATACGTATATATGTAAACACCCAGTTTGAACTGGAAATTAATGCATGCGTCCATGCCTGTAATTGTGTAGGTCGTTTAACTTATATTTAGTTTAAATTACCAAAGTGTACACTGTACAGTTTAAATTAAGGTTTCAAAACATGAATTAGTAGTTTCAATAAATGTTAACAGCAAGCAGGGCCGCCGAGATCGGGTGATATCTGAGCCTTTTGTCACGGGCCCGGCATCTAAAAGGGCCCGAACGTCGGGGCCCGACGAAATGTTTAATGTTAATGTAACTTTTTTATTAAACAAAAGTGATGCACTTTTTTAAGTCGGGCCCGGACCACAGACTTGTCATGGGCCCGAAAATTTCCCTCGGCGGCCCTGACAGCAAGTAAATTTCTTCTTTGAACTGGAAAAATTTTCAGTTAAATACAGAATTTTTTAGTTTAAACTGTAAATTAACCAATCTGTAATTTTGTTGGTTTAAACTAAGGATCAAAATGTACATTATAAAACTGAAAATATTAACGAATAATACTCAACATACGCTGCTATTTTCAGTAAAATATGTAAATCTTGTTTGACTGGTAGTTTAACTTTTAACAGTTTAAAGTAAGGTTCAGAATGGGAATTCCCAATAGAAAAGTAGCAGCAAATAATAAACAAACTGGGATGAAAATTTCTAGTTAAAAACGTAAACATCCAGTTTGGACTGGAAATTAATCCTTTGTTGGCAGTTTAACTTAAAATTCTAAAATATGAAATAACAGAACTGGAAAGCATCAACAAATGTTAACAGCATAGTTAAATACGCAAATTCCGAGTTTGTACCGAAAATTAATCAACCTGAAATTTTGTTGCAGTTTTACAGTTTCAGCATAGTTCAGAATATTTTCAGTAACTGAAAAATTCACCAAAAATCTAAAGATGTAGAGCAACTTTAATGATATAATCAGTCTAAAACGTAAAATATCAGTTTATCTGTAAATTTTGGTTCAACAACAATTAAAACTATAATTTTGTAGTTTAAATTGTATAAACAACGACTTGAGATCAAAATTCACGGGTTAACCAGATAGTTTAAACGGCAATTTTATAGTTTTTTTTTGTAGTGCAGAATTAGCTATGAAATTTAAAAGCATCAAATAATTAACATTTGAGAAATGCCAGTTTTCAGGTTGAACTGGAAATTTCTGCCATCAACAGATTAAATAATTGTAAGCTTGCGGTTAAACTGCCAGATTTGCAGTTCAGAGTATAAATTTGCACTGCGAAGTTTGAACAGCAAACTGTAGAGTAGATAGTAAGGTTCTCAAAAGTACGAGTTTGTTAAAAATTGCATTTAATTTAATATTTTTATACTAGTCATATTCTTTTGAAAGTTTTAAATAAAAAAGGTAATTTATTATTTTGGGTTACGCCTAAAAAATCTATCCACCCTCTAGTAGGTGATGTAAATCTACTAATAGGTTCCTTTATGGAACTTCTTAAAAGTGTTATGCCGCAAAAAACTAAAGTGAACTGCGACGAAATGATGATTTCGAAAAGGGCACCGACCTACTTAGGGTATTATAAAATTAACCAGATGGTATAATGGACTTGCATGCATGTCTGATCCTGGGAATGTGGTTTACCAAGGTTATATCCATCATCCCCTCCCGCAGGAAGTGCATATAAATACATGGTCGGTTCACACATTCACAGTCACGCTGAGTTTTCGAGTGAACGAAGAGAGAGCAGTAGTATCGTAATAGTAGTGAAGCGGGATTGAGAGTCTTGAATTCTCTCCTGCACGTGAATTTTACTTTTAAAACCCTACGCAGATACACACGTCCCTTTCTAGTCTTATGTATTATTCAGGTATTTTGAAATTTTTTTCTGATAATTTTGCGATCGCGCGCGCCTTGCGTTGGTCGAAATTTTCTTTGTCTTTTTTTGTTTTGGTGGGATTTTCTACTAAATTGTAGTAAAACCTTTTGTAATTCGACATACAGTATTAGACGTGATTGGAAATGGTCGGTGCTATCAGGAGGGAAAAACAGCGAAGACGTAGGAGTAAATCCGTTCGAAAGAAGAAAAATTTTAATAATCTGGTGAAATTGCGCGAGGTAATTTTTGAAAATTTTCGTACGGAAGTAATGGTGGAGGGAGGGTGAGGGTGAATGTATAAGTATCTAACGTAGTTTACCACTTTTGCTTTGAAGGCCTTACATAATTTTTTTTTTAAATCAATTTCAACCAATCAGTATTTTTTTTAACAATTCTGAATTTATGATTGTTTATACGTATGTGTTAATTAACTGAGCTAAAATTTTCCATAATCTGTAAACCATAAACCGAAAAATAGTTGCTAGTTGCTAGTTAAACAAAACCTTAGCACCAATCACCAACACAGTCTTAAATTATTCAAGAAAGCCATAAATATCAGTGAAGCAATAACAACGAGTCCAGTGTGTTCATTTTTAAACCAAGTTTAGAAATCGTAAACATTCGTAAAACACTAAACTCAACCTTTTATAAACACGGGTTATTTAAATTTAATGTGTATCCGTTCGAATTGTTTACTGTTTTTATGTTAATTTGTCCGTTGATTGATAACCAGCAGTACAACAAACACATTTACAAAAAAGATCATAATTCATATAAAAGCCATTAAGTCGTATTTCTAGTAAATTAAACCTTGAAAACTAAAAATAAACAAAAGGAAAGCTGATGTTTGTAAATGACGATTATTTATTTGATAAAATTTAAGTGGTTTTTAAGTGAAGACATCAGAATTTTTATGTTACACGTACAAAATGTGCAATGTTTTTGATCGCAGGAACCAAAAATTTGAGAAAATACCGGGTAATTAAAATATTTCAAATATTACACGTGAAAGTGAAATTTTCATTATTTAAGTGCATTATGGTTAAATAGTTATGCAGTTAAGATGTTTAGTCGATTCAACAGTTAGTGGTGGACATGGTGCAGTATTTTTGTGTTAAACGTGAGGTGCATGGCTGAAAAAATTAAGTGAAAGTTTTATTTTTCACAAATATACAAAGGGCTTAATAAAGCTACATCACATCCATTATGTATTTATAAACGCATTCGTCATTACTAAGTTCAAATAATATGTAAATTGTTTAAAGATTAATTCCAAGTAATTGCAACGATTTATGTGTGATGTAATACATTTCCATTTAGTTTTGGTATTCAGTTTTTATTAAATAATCAATTCTTTGATTTCCTCTAGGGAAAGGAAACCCTTATCGGTGGTAAATAGACAAGCAGCTAGTTTTATCTGCAGCCGGGAAGTCATTTATGTATTTGATAAGAAAGTGATAAGTAAATATATATAAAAAACCACCAAGAAAGGACGGGAAATAGTGACTTTTATTTTTTAATTAAATGCGTTGCAACTTATTTCCAATGAATATAAAAGCTTAGATTTTACAGGCATTTTACGTTTTACGATTTGTAGAATAAAAATTCTAAGAAATTGAATTCTAATTAATTGATAGTGGCTAGATATGCGAAGTAAATAAATAAAATAATTTAGTTGTAAGTTACGGAAGTTTCTATGCAAGGAATAATCTGCAATAATAACCGCAGGCCAACGAATACCACATTGATAGATAACCCGAGACATTTTTCAAAATTAGCCTGGGTTATCGTTTGTTGAGCCCCACATGTTTCTGTTTAGTTTCTGAAAATATTACCATGAAATGTTCGATTTAAGGAATATCTGAACAACAATTCAGAACAAATTATCTGGGTTTAACTTTAACTTAACAAATATAACAATATTGTTATAGATATGGTAATCTATAGATTTGTCATGGAAGATTTAAACTTTATATGGATTTGAATTTGAGGCGGGTATTTTATGCAGAAAAGTAAAAAGTTGCTGCTTTAAGGAATTTCCAAATTTGGGCAAATACAGGTGAAGTAGCCTTGTTTCAAAAAGCAGTACAACAGCAACCGATTTACTCAAAGATGGGTCGTGGACCTTGTCGTGTTGCACGTGTTGCATAGATAAACCTTGAACTCGAAAAATCTCCCACGTGTGATTTTTATTTGGATAAAGATAGCTGCAAAAATTATAAGAAATCGTTACGTTTGTGAATCAAATGATTCAAAAAAATCGCTTAATCAACTTCAATAAAATACCGAATCGTTATACAAATTTATTGTTAATTACCTCAAATACCAAAGCATTCAAAATGTTGCTTTAATGGCATTCGTTTTCCAATACCGTTCACAATTTATTCCTCAAAACAACGATTTTCACCGACCGCTGAAGATTGTTGACAATTTTTATGGTCTTTCTGATTATACTGGGTGATTCACGTAACAATTGGAATAGGCAATTCAACTTACAAATTCATAAATAATGTTGGTTTATGGTAATCCTCGATTAAATTTATATAATCGGAGGTAGCTTATCTTAAGAACGACAGATACCTCATTAACGTCAGGTCAGGGTTATATTCCAAACTAAAAACTTTCATAATTTACCAGGAAATTAAAAAAATTATGAATGACGAAAATAAATTAATACCAATTGTTAGTGCAGGAATATACAAAACGGAAAAAATGCAAAAACTAACAATTTTTGTAAGCAAATCACGATAATGAAAAATTCCTTTACCACTATAAATTTCTGTTGCTTTTAATGATTTTTTTAAAATTTAAACGAAGAATTTAAGGGCCGCGTTTTATGTGAATCGCCCAGTATGTACCAACTTGGGGCCAAACAATAAATTATTACAGTATCGGGCAGTGACATAACTTTAGAAAGATGTGCAGATTTAAATCAGCAATTTCGAATAAACAACCCATATTGCATTACTAAACACGATTAGGTAATAAGCTTTATTTAACAAATCTGATATTAACCCGTCCAAATATAAACAATTGATAAAACAAATGTAGGTAAATATTTCGCAATAATTTAATAAGATTTTTAATATTTCTCTTTGACATTTTTAAAAATATTTCCGAAACTGTCAAATTAAGCTGCAAATGCTAGTAAAACTGCTTTTATTAAATAGTTTTGTTTAATGAAGAGGTGAATCATATTATGATAAATTGTCAAGCCTTATGAGTCAGTGATTATTTGTAATGATGATAATTTTTTGACACTTTAAAAACTTGTATAAACCAGGAATAAATAAAATGTTAAATTAAAAATGTAAACTCAAACAAAGGAACATGCTTTAGCAATTTTCTGGGCGTTTAATTTATAAACAGCTGGCTACTTTACTGATGTTGTATACTTGGAATTAATTTCTGAGTGGTCACTGACTATTTGACTAAGCATGCAGTATGAATAGAATTTCCTATATTATCAGCTTAACAATTTTTAAATGTGAATGTCGTTCTTGGAATTTGAACAACAGTTGTGTGAGGATAAAGCAACAATACAATAAAACGAAGAAATGTTAGTATTTTAGATCGTCAGCAGTATAAATTTTCATTTTCTTTCATTTCAGTTTCAAATTTTGCTAATTTAAAACTATAGAGTTTCTCTCTTGTGTTCTTATAGATAACGATTTAGATTAGTTTACGGAATTAAAACACGTTTAGGTTTGGGAATTATAATCCATAAAATTCACCCAAACTTGAAAGAACTAAAACAATCTGCATATGATTCTTCGGCCATAAATAAGGGGCGTTCAAAAAAAAGTAAATGAATCTCAGATGGCTGTGTAAACTCCACATCTATTATTAAGTCATAGTTAACTCGAACAAAATTGACATTTGATTCACTAATCTGTCGAATAACACTTCGAAGTAGTAGTAAAAATAGGCATCTCGTCATTGTAGTAGTTGCTCGGAACTAGATTTTTTTAAACACCCGTTACAAATATGTTTTAGTGAACGTTAACAGGAAGCACCGTAGCCTAGGGTTTACTGGGAAATACTTTAAGTAGGGATTTGTGGGATATGTAGGCAAAAGGCTTAGAATACTGTAAAGCCAAAATTTAAAGTGCCTTTTTTACGTTTGGCATGCAGTTTTGTTGAAGTTACAAGCGAATTTGACATTTCTCTATTCATTGGTTTTGTTTTGAATCTGTTAAAATTGAATTTCCAGAAATTTTGCTGAATGTTTGTAATAATGCGTTCTTTAAGCCGCTTTTGAGACGAATTCTGCCGAGTTGCATGTTAACTCTACTTATCCGTGCAGTAATAAATATTTAGATTATGATCCAGCATTTTCTCCCTTATAAAATGTATACGTGGTGTCTAAAAATAGTCTGCCCAACTGTACGGTTTCATGGATTAAAATTTGTTTAATGTTATGAATTTACATGCATTTCACAATCCTTTCGTTTATTGAAAACTGGTTTTATTTAGGACTGACGGATTATTGCAGTACTCGTAAATGAACATGTTTACCTCAAAAATATTCACGTTCCCTGAAAATACATTCCAGTTTTAATCAGCAAAAAGTTTAATTCTGAAAATCCGATTTTTCACAACTTGTTTGAAGATTAGATAGTTAAATAAATTTATAAACTCCAGGGTATTTCAGCTTTTCTAAAAAGGAATCATCCCGAAGCTTAAATTCGAGGGATTATTAAAATCATGCATTGAAACGGATAATGAGAAATGTTCACTGCATCTGTTGCACTCCCACGTAATTCAACAAAAACTTGTTGACTACGCATAAATGCAATATGCAGTAATATTTTACTGGAAAATCTAAGAGATTAAAAATGAAAACGTAGTTCCAGGAATTGAATGAATGGATGTTTTAAAAATACACCGATAGCAGTAAAATAAATTTATACAAAACTGTAAAATCTAAAATGCCTTGCATTTCATTAAATTGCAAAATAGTATGGATTGTGGGTGGATAGGTAGAAACACCTAAAAGCCTCGGACGTACTTCTCCAAACTTTGAAATTTTTGTGAGGACATATTTATAGAACACTTTTCTGTTGATTGTTTTTTTAAGATTTTGCATAAACGCTGCATTTTTATTTTGTATTTTCGTATCCTAATTCAAAATTTAGTAAAAATTTTCAATAAAAGTCGCTGAAGTCGCAAAAGAAATTAATTATAAGTCTGAATAATTAATTTTTCCATGTAAAATTTGAAATTTTTAAATTATAATTAAAAGAGATGCGCCCCTAACGTAACAAAACATTGTTACATCTAACCTAAGATAGCTACAACGGGATTTTTTATACACGTAAATATTTTCCCACGAAGTCATTGTAAATTTAACCTTGAAATGTTATGTTCAAAGTCAAATTAAGGTGAACCTTCAAAAGATTTATGTACCTTGTAATAAACCTGTCACTTCATACGAAACTATCTCCACCACTCACTTTGGTGACTGACTTACTGACTAGTTTAGTTTGTGAAGCTTATTTTAGGCCTTTTTAAAATTTTGTAAACTTTCGGAACAGTCATAACTAGGAATCTTTTATCTAAATCTGCTTGAAAGCTTTAGCTTGATACTAAACTTTTCAAGGTAAACCAGTCAGACTAAAGTAATAATATTTTGCAGACGGTGGACGGTGCTGGCAGGCCATTGTAAATAGTTTTTAAACTGATATTATGTAGGTTGGAGCCGGGCACTGAAAGTTTTAAACACCCACTTACAATTTCTTGGAACCGATGGTTCATGGTCGGTTGTTAAAGGATGTTCACCCGCTGTTAAAATGACATTGTCTGCGGAATAAAATGTTAATATAGGTATCCATATTGAGGGGTCTTTAAAATAAACTGTTCTGTTTGCATTTTTGTCTGTGATTTTTAGAAGTGATGTCACGTTCCAAGGTGAATGTGAACAATTTTGGTCCTCTAGTAACACCCTGCGAAACACCATGATATGGGTATTATTTTGGTGGTAAAATTGAAATGGCTGGACTTTTGAATATTAAATTATTTAATTAACTTAAAAGATTGTTTATTAAAGAACTATGGTCCAATAAAGTTTCGAGCAAAGGCGTACTGGTACGGTCGAATCAGGCCTGGATTTTTTTAAGCGGACCAAAGTGTTTTTAAATTTGTATAACTGTACTTACTATGATTGTAATAATAGTTTTGAAATCAACCGGTCACCTCCCCCCAAATACGCAGCAACGATATACGAGGAGAAATCCGCCATTGGTTTCCTGGCAGCTGCTGCATTTCATTTATGCGAACAATTGTAGTGCTATAGACAGCACATTTATTTAATGTATGATCTGCAGTATGATGATTCATTTTAAACACGTGTGCAGTTTATAATTTCATTGTTCTATTTAAAGTTCATTGACGAAATATTTCAGGAATTTAGTTCCATTTCTAGTGTGTACAGTTAATTAAAGGCGTATTAAAGTGTGACTAATTTAATTTTTATTAAATTTGGTTGCTTTGACCAAACGCCAAATAAACAACAAATTTCTTTTAATACAATTTTTCTTTGTTGTGGTGAAATTTAACCAGTTTTATTACGACTGCATAATTTAAAAAAAAAACATTTTTACCAAAGTTTAAAGTTTAAAAAGTGTCGAACCAATAAAATATTCGTATAATTTATAAAATTAAGATTTAAGTCAATCAACTGTTTTAGAGTTAAGCAAAAATGTCCCGTTTATTTCGTGCTAAATAAAGGGAGGCGGTGTATTTGGCAAAGAGGATATTTAAGGGGTTCAATATTATTAGCATTTATCATTAATCCTGTGTTTTGTGTTATTTAATAATTTTAGCCTTTTTAAAACATTTTTGATACTTCATATTAGCATGTTTGTGAATTTCATACAAATATTTATTCCATTTGTGTTTTAAGACCTACAGTGACGCGTAAAACGTTTTATTTTTTGCAAATCAACATACTCGTGTTTATATTTATAATGATAATGAATGATCTTCCTAAGAAAGTGTATTCATATCTAGATATTATCGTATTTATTAACCCTGAGGTTAACCGCGTGATATTGGAACGTTTTTTCAAATTGCAGCGATTTTGCAATGTTTTTAAATTAATTTTGCAATGTTAAGTGAAGGAACTCAAATTTAATGAGGCGTGAAGGTGGATTGAAGTTGAAATAAACATTAAATAAATTTGATTAAAAAAAACTGATAACAATCATCTTAGGAATTTCCGTAAAATGAATGCATTTTCTATCTTTTTAGACCCCACTAAGCCGTATTAGGAGATAGTTTCATAGATTATTGTTAGCAGCAAAGCAATTTTCTTTCAATGTTTGGTCAGTAAAGATAACATTGTATAAATTTAAGATTATCGTAAAAGCTACATGTTGAATAAATTAGAGGCATGGCTAGAAATCATGCCAGAAATGATGAACCAATCAATAAAATTTGTATTAAAAGATAGGTATTTGTTTATCACTATAGTCCAGTCAACGAACGCTCAATAGGGGGGTGTAGAATGCATGGAGGGTGTCACAATTTTTGACTTCAGGGTTTTGTTTGGAGTGGTTAGGAGGTAAACATACTAAAAGTCCCCGGACATAGGAGGTGAGCGGGGTGCAGGGGGGGGGGACCGAGAAGATCCCTTTTTTAGGTTTTTTGCTTGTATCTTGAATAAGGTGCGTCTTAGCGAAAAAGTTATTATACACAAAATCAAAGGTGTCAAAATTTCCCACATTTTTGGTTGGTAAAGTTTTTTATATCTCCAACCGTTTATGCGATATGCGCTATCAAAAATCGCTAATTTTCGAAAAAAAAAATATAAAAAGTATATACCATTTTGAAGGAAATTTAATCCTGTACAACTTCTTTTGTGGGAATTTTTCTGTAAACCGAAGAGATGAGGTGCTAGAGAGAAAAGTTTAACGAAAAACGGGAGGCAAAATATTTTCTTGCGAATATTAACGATTTTGGATAGCGGATTTCTCATAAACGGTTGGAGATAGAAAAAACTTAAAAAAGCAAAAATGTAGGAAATTTTATCAGCTTTGATTTTGTATATAATGACTTTTTTGCTAAGATGCACCATCTTCTAGATATAAGCAAAAAAACAAAAAAGGAGACCTTCTCAGTCCCCCCCTGCACTCCGCTCACCTACTATGTCCGGGGACTTTTAGTATGTTTACCTCCTAACGACTCCAAACAAAGCCCTGAAGTCAAAAATTGTGACACCCTCCATGCATTCTACAATCCCTTTATTGACTGGACTACTACATATTTATTTATTTCATAAATAAAATAAACTTAAAGTAGCTAATATGAGAATTCGCAAACTACAGAATATGTATACCTATTACCTATCATTATGTTTTTACGTTTCATTATATCGCCTAACTTAGCATACCCTAAATAACGCATTTGCATCATATTAAAGTATAAATGAATAATGCGTATATTACAAATATGTATTACAGTAAATTTTATTTTTGTTTGGAATGGTTTTTTATAATTTGTACGCAATGTTATTGATAGTTATGGCGTAAATTACAAGAAGAATTAATTAAAAAGGGTTCAAGTTTTTTATTCCTAAAAGCCAAATGTACGTTTAAATATACCGGGTGTCTTAAAGAATTACATCTAGTTACATTTGAAATTTGTTGCGTGTAAACTTTTATGTGCCACTACATTGTTATTGATATTGCGTTATCCAGAGCTGCCATTAGTTAATTGTAAAAGTAAAAAGCACGGATTAATTGAATTTAAATAGTTTTAATTAAATTTGTTAATACTTCCGTTTACTAGCATAACAGCACTGTGCGAGTGCGGCACATTCTATTTTACATCGAAATTTCAAAGAATACCATTAATAGATGTATTTCATTTTAAGACACTCCGTATTAACAATTATACATGTACGTTTAAGAAGAAATGCATGGTCATGAAATATTATCAATTGCATGTATTAAAACTTTGTGGGTCTTAAAATAGAACATTGTGGCCAGAAGATTAGTACTTTATTCTTCTTGGGTAAACTGAAACAACACACAGTACATAGAATTATGTAGATGTAGCTAGTGCTAGTTCCAATCTTCGATTTCAAGACTTTAGCAAGTAGTAAATAAGATTTACTGAAAGCCTAAATTACTTAGGACTAAACCCCCGCCATTAACTAACAATAATCTATAACTTAAATTAAATTGTGTTAATAGAAACATGTTTTTAAATCATAGGAGTAAATAAAATATACACAGTTGTAAGCAATTGTAATGCTATCGCCTTAGAAAATTAAAATCAAAAGTAAATCAACAAACTCATAATTTATTTTAAAAATCTTCCAATTTATAAAGGTTAAAAAATAAATAATGTACAGTGTGTCCACGGATAGGTGATACAAGAGGAAAAACTTTTTTATTATTGATTTCGCAGAAAATGTTATTCCTGATAATAATGTTTGGTGTGTTTAATAGTCTTATTTCTTATGTTACTTTTCCTGCAGGTAATCATTTAAGACTTAAATTCTCAATTTTCCTCAGTTTTGGACTTTGAAAAAATTTCTGAAATTCTGTGTAGAAGTGGGAAGTTACAGTTTTGAATAATTCTGATACTTGTGTTTTCTTTATTCTTGAAACTTTCAATTTAAAATAAAGTTTTCGAAATAACATATCCTAATTTTGTGTTTTTGAAGCGTCTATGAGCACAACAAAAGCCTTAAAGTAACAAAAAACAATTCTATCTGAACAACTTCAAATTTTGCATACAAGCGTAATTTTGTGTTCTAAACACTTTACTCTAATACAATTTTGCGATATTTGTTAAAATACTAAGACTTTACCTAAACCTCAACTTCGTTTTAACAGTGCTAACACATATGTCTTGATTAAAAAAAATCGAAAGTCTGCTTAAAGTGAAGCTAAGAACAAGCAGGGATAACCTGCCAAACAGCGTATTGATATCTAAAAATTGTTGGTCATTTATACCTCTTGTATCACCTATCCGTGGACACATTGTATAATAAGGAACATAAGTCACTATTATTCAATATTTCAAAAACCTGCTGATGTTTTAGATTAGATCAAAAAAGTTCTAAATCAGGAATTTTTGGACAACAATGTCTATGAAAGCTTGAATTGGCTCATATTATAACGTAGCAGGTTTGACCGATAATGTTATTTAGAAGTTAATAAAAAAAAAATTCGACGTTATAACAAATCTGATCGTAAATTTATCAATATGAATTTGCAATGTAACATAAAATAACCAATTCGTCTTTGCCAAATGTAATGTTAAAACACGAATGTGCTGATCTGATATTTTATCATTTTATGCAGCTGTACGTATCGTCTTTCATCAGGTGGCTTAGAACTTAAAACAAAGACATTCCTTGATCCATAAATGACCATCCATGGGTCAGTTGCACAAGTACCGTGTTTCATCATGTTTGCGTAATGACTCAACACGTCATATCATGCGCGTGCAAGCTAGAGCAAACGTCGTAGAATTAATTTTCTTTTAGAAATACCGAACCGTGTTAAATCTGATGGGCAAACTTTTTAAATTCCACTTAACAAAGATTTCAAGGCAAACATCACGAAAATTTGTTTTTGTTATTGATTCGTAAGTTGTTTCCTGAGTTTTGTTCATCCGTCTTGTGGCACTGTAACCGATTTTTCAAAATCAGTTCTGTATAGTAGCGGGCTTTAGGTGTTAATTAATACAGCGGCGTAACAAAAATTCACGACTGATTGAACAGGACTCGAATCATTATTTTAAAAATATTAAAACATAGACGATGAATTTAATCCTTGAAGTCCGTCCAAGGTGAAATATTATGTTTTAATAAAACGTGGCCAAATTGTACAAAAAAATTAGCACCTGTCCCAAAAACCTTGGAATTAAGTAACTAATTTATTACAAAGTCGAATATCTTAACGCTTGAGACTCGTTTAAATTTCAACCGACCCATTTTAACCAAAATTACTTAACCGTGAGAAAACGTGTACTACTTATCAACAGCTGCCCAGGATGATGTAGAAAGAATGTAATGGTAAATGCATCTGTATTCAGAAAATAAATCTTTAATGAGTGGTAAAATTGAATTATTCTCGTCATTTAACAACACCCGCATAGCTCTTAATTATAATAATAATAAATAAATTAATAAAAATAAATAATTTTTAAAGAAACCGTTTATTTGAGTTAAATAAGCAACTACATACATATGACGTATCGATATTAATATCCTAATTCACTAAACTTGATAACAATTAAAATCAGGGGCATATTTACATATGGGCTGATTGTGCTATAGCATAGCCCAGGGCGGCAGAATTGTAGGGGCGGGAAATATCTCTTCACTTTGATGTAAAAAAAAACAGTAAATAAAGACTAACGGCCGATTTTATAATAAACCACTTAAAGTAGCTTTAGTTAGAGGCAGCTTTACCGTAAAAGTTGCTTTAGGAGTAATTTAAAGTGTACGGGTTTAATAATCAAATCAGTCAACAACTTTAGTTAAAGTGAAAGTTAGAAAGGTTGGAATCTCTAAAATGCCAATTTGCATAATAGCGCATGCACATTGATCGTAGTTTTGTAAAGTATTTGGATGTTGTTGAGCCGTTGAGGATAAGGAGCTCAAGGTGATGTTCTCCTCCTCAAGTTCAAGTTCTTCCGACGAAGAAGTAGTAGCTTTTAGAGGAAGAAAAGTGTATAAAGAAAGGAGAAATTATATTGACATCCTTAATGACACCGAGTTTTATGACAGGTTTCGTTTGAAGAAACCAACGGCAACGGTACAAAAACAGAAAGCGAACATAGTGCATAAGTCATTCCATGCAGCTTCCTGAAATTATTTACAAGTTTATTTATTTTTCTTAACATACTAATAACTGACAAAAATTATCACAATCTTTTAATTGAGTTGCAGGCACATTTAATAGATTTCAGTATTTCAAACTAATAATAATTGAAACTATTTTAGCTTTTGCGTTGCGCTGGGCTAATCGCATTACTTGTTTTGCATTCTAAAATGCGTGTTTTACTTTTTGTATTTCTTGTACTAGATGCAGTTCTTCTTCAGTTGTGAGGTTGCTAGAACGATTTCTCTTTTCATTTTCCGTCATTTTGACGGTTGTTTTTGCAGTTATTACTGATAAATTAATAAAAAATCAACTCTGTTTCTAGGTTACGCGCCGAATCTTGCCTAAAGTTCACTTAAAGTCTGACTAAAGGATCCGACTTGTGGCTTTAAAGTTTAAAGCCACTTTATAGATAAACCCTCTACACTTAAAAGTAGAAGAGGGATAGATTATATATTGTTATGGTAGCAGTCTTTTAACTAATTTCTTTTTATCAGTAAAAGAAGCTCCATACAATTTTTCAGACTCTCTAATTATTATTTTGAAATTTTGAATTAATACTAAAATTTTGAAATCTCAGGGTCGTTGAAGGATTCGATTTTGAATTTTGAAAAGTCAGTAATGTAATAAATTTCTACTAACTTTTAGAAATGCAAGCTTTATTACAACAAAACTTATTTCTAACTTAAAATTAATACAAAAACTAAAAACACTCACTCACAAAACAATCAATCCCCGAATTTGAAAAATCCCACCAAATACTGCTCCCTGTCCAAGTTATTATCCGTTCCAATTTGTTATCCGTTCCAATTTGTTATTATAATTTCTTAAAACCAATTTCCAAATAAACTTTCCCCACTATATCCAAATTCAATATTTTCAATGTATTTCAGCTAGTATTTATTCTTTATTTAATATTCTTCAGTTTTCCGTTGCTATTTTATTATTGTATTCGAAGTTTTCCAGAGCAAAACTCAAAAACGTCTTTCACGTTTTCAGTTTTAGAAAAAACTGTTGTTTATCGTTCTTCAATTTTTATTTCCTTTCCTAGTTATTCCCCAAAATCTCCCATTCCTTGAATTTGTTTTCTCTGTTTCGGCATTGTAATGACATCATTCTAGCACGCATTTTGATGCTTTAATGAGCTTCATTATTAAACGATTTTTGGTGATATTTTGTTTTCAGAGATTGGTGATACTGTATCAAATAATACACAAAATACCTAGGCAACCATTCAGTTGCTAGGCAACAAAAACGTCAAATGTCAAACTTCTGTCAACTGTTAAGCAAAAATCACTATTACCAACCTAACTATTTAACCAAATTTCCCCAACTCGAAATTGTCAAGTATTTTTATAATAAGAAATAATGCAAATGGAACCCGAAACAGAGAAAATAGTATAAAAAACGCGTTGCAGAAGGCAATTCGGGCACTCGTCCGTTCGGCCACTCGCCGCTATGCGGCTCGTGTCCAAATTTCGGACTCGTGCGCAAAAACAATGCCTTCTGTAACTTGTGTTTTAATATACTATTATAAGATTCATTCTTTCACATACATGCATATAAAATATAACTATGACTACTATTTACAATAATTAACAATAAATAACAATATTTACAACAAATAACAATAAATACTTAATTAATCTTAATTTATTTACATAATTAATCTTTTAAAACTTGCATCCTAAAAGTATACTCCAAATTTGAATTTTAATTAATAAATATAAGTTTTCCAAAAGGTTTATATCACTTCAATATATTGCTATAATACACCTTTAATACGTGTGTCTGTTCAATTTAAAAAAATATATATAATTTTGATATTTCCAGCTAGCTCAATTTTTTTATTATAATTTAATTAATTTCAGAGAATCTCCTAACTCAGGGTCGTAAAAGGGACCGCCTTGACGAATTTCAATATTTAATAAAAATTCACCAAGTTGAATTTTAAAACACCTTTCAAAATTATTATAAACTTTACAAACAACAATAAATTCTAATAATCAAATAAACAATTTTCTAAAAATTAAAATTTATAAACTACCTTTTGAAATCAACTCGAACAAAACAACACTTCCTGGCTTGACTTCCAATATACCAAATGCTGAACCAACCTCTTAGCAACAAAACACCTTCCCCCCTGACTCCAACTCCACCAAAACCTGTCTTATCCTCCAACCAACAACACACTTTCCTTCTTTTAACTTTATTAATACTTGACCAAAATCCAAATTTATATAAATTTTTCCAAAAATAACTTTTCTTTCATAAAACTTTTATTAAATTAAATTCCAAATTATCTTCATTCAGTATTACTCCTTTTTCACAATATTTCAATTTATTAAATTACAATTTTTCTTTAGAATATTATTTCTGGTAATTAATTACGTTTTCAAAAAAATTTAACTTTGTTTACCAAATAATATCCAACTGTTTTTATTTACATTTCATTACCTTAGTTTCTCAATTTAACACACTATGACTATTTTATATGACATATTTACAACTTAAGTAACTAGATATTCTACCCTATTTAATTACAATACTAAATTTCTAACTTATAACTATTTACATTTTATTTACATTAAATTTACATTCTTTTAAAAGGTGTTTACAACCCACTCTATTAAAATTCGATCCAAACGATATCATCTCAATATATTACAGATGAAGTAACTTGCAAAATTATTATAGAATACAAATTTTCGTTAAAGTCCACTTTAACTTTTAAAGTTACTTTAAAAATGATTATAAAACTGGCCGTAAGTCTGCACGCGCTTTAAGGGTAGGCTCAACTTCTATTTCCCCGCAGGAAATTCTCGAGGAATCGTAAATTACAATTTTTTCAGTCAATTTTTGATTAATTCTCAAAAATATTGAGCTTAAAATAAAGCTATTTTATGCTCAAGCTCGCTAAATAATAATTAAAATTAATTGTACATTAATTTTTAATGAAAAAAATTGATAAAGTATTGTCTCGCTTCCCCTGGGTTTTCTGTT
This sequence comes from Melanotus villosus, assembly GCA_963082815.1. Taxonomy (NCBI): domain Eukaryota; kingdom Metazoa; phylum Arthropoda; class Insecta; order Coleoptera; family Elateridae; genus Melanotus; species Melanotus villosus. The sequence continues at coordinate 21,138,672 of OY720424.1, read as the reverse complement.
TTGTGTACAAAATGACTGTCACGATGAATTCATTAAAATCAATTAATAATTAATTTTTAGAACTTATATAAAATAATAAAAAAAAAACAATTTTATATATTTTGATTTTTAAGTTCTATCTTTTTTTATACATTTATTAAGAGTAAGACTGAATAAATGCTTCTTGCAAAAAAATGTGTTATTATATAAATGCTGGCGGTGGGGGCAGCCAGATTTAAGTAGCCCAGTTATTAAATTATAAATCGGCTGGAAGTTATGTAATTTCAAGGAAATTACAACATAGTCAGACTCTTGAAATTTCTTTTTAATTAAATTACAATTTTTTAAGCTTGAGGCATGTTAGCGTGTCTATTCGATCGATGCCGATAAGCATAATAAAAAAAAGAATTTTTTATGTAAAATTTTAACCTTAGAACCGAAATTAGGAAGAATCTGGCCGAAATGCCCCGAATAATTTATTATCATTTTATCATTCAGGTCGTGATACGTAGCGATGTTGAAAGCTATTTTTGTTTTCTTATAATAATAATACAGGGCAAAGTTTAGAAAATTAGGCAACATTTTTCATTTAACGAACGCAACAGTTTCATTCCCTTTACAGGGTTGATAAAAATCACAATTTTTTTGATTTAAATCTGATTTTATTTTGCTATTTAAATCGACACATGGTACATTATATCCCAGAATGCAAATTTGAAGTTTGTTTATGCAAAAATAAATTTTATTTTCTGTCAGTATCACGGTCTATCTAATTACTACTTATGAATAATAATGTTGAATATTCTTCTAACAGTTTATAATAATATAAATTTCATTCATAGTAGTTAACTCTTTAAATGAAGCTTTTGTTCAATTGGAAGTGTTTGTCTTTTTACCGCCGAATGTCAGTAATTTTGTGTAATTTGTTTTTATTTGTTTTACTTGTCAAAATCTAAAACCGTGATTTAAATCAATAATTTTTTAAAATGAATCAACCCTGCCTTTAAAATAGATCATATTAATTGTAGTTTTTGTATGAATGGTGTTATTTACTGTAGGGGTTAGTTTTTAAATTTGAAAACCGACAACACATTTCGCTTGATTTTAATAGTCCAAAGACCCTTTCGAAACTGCCATTTGAGTGCAAATGAGGCTTAGTTATTTTGACATTTTAGTTGTAGTTCACCTTGAAAAGCACTGAATATTTAATAGTGTTAGAAGAAAATATACATAAAACACATTAAAAAAATTAAAATTTTTTTGTCCGATTTTGAAAGTTTTCAAGAAGTTAACGACCAATGGTGAAACAATTTTCTGCTAAATAGCATATTTTATAATTTAACATATTGCTAATGCAGCTACAATTTTTCCTTCCATCATTAAAAATATCCTGACGCTACATTAAGTAATTGAAGTTGAATGATTTCAGTTTCCTGTAAACGCAGTTTTCTTTTTTCATACGTATACCTATTTGGTTCAGTTATTTTTGAACCGTCTTAAAGCGATGATGGGTTTTCCTTTATTTGAATCAAGTGATTGGCGCTCTATTTCATTTTCAACATTAAATTATTGCAATTTTTCGGTGAGTGCCTTTTAATAAACACGAAAAAAATTTCTTGCAAATTAATTATACGATGGTTAAAAAAAAACAAAATGTTATAACCAGTTACGATCGGAAATATACCTTAACAATGAAGTTTTCTTGTAAAGTATTCATTGTGCTGTTTGAATTACGTAATTAAAGTTATTATTCGAAGTAAGCAGTCTATTTGTTGAAAAATGACGATTAATTAGTCATAGCTCCAGCTGGCTAATTCTATAAGTAGAATAATACAAAATTTAGTAGCACTTATAAATCTACATTGAAACAACTATGTGCTCGTGTAGTATTCAGTAAGATTTCCTTTGCTCTCAACCCTTACTGATCAAGTGAAAATCTTACCCTTTATTTAAATAATTTACTATTTAGTCATTCATAGGACCCTTAATGTTGTGATTTTATCTCATATCTCATAATACAAGAAATAAATTAATACTCCCATCAAGTTTAATATTTAATACTACATATTGTTATGAATACCCTTCTTTTAATTATTTGGATTATCAATGTAATGAAATATTCAAATTATCTCAATAATAATTTACGATTATTAATCACAGTTAAGGTTCATTTACAATCATTAGCTCAATCGGTTAGCTCAGTGTAGGGTCGTTCGAAGGATTCTTCTAGCTTTTTAGATCTTTTTTAATTATATAATTTAATCAATAATGACAAAAATTATAATTGTGTAGATTTATTTATAAAAATTTCACTAAATTCCTTGACTTGTTATTTTATAAATTTAATACTAAATAAAATTAATGTCGCTCACGTAACCTTACTTCAATTCACTTATTCCAATATTCAATTTCAACCATAAACAATCTTCAATCTAACTTTCACACCCAACCAAAAACAAGATGAACTTCAATGTAACACAATTTATCTGTTTATCAGGTTACATTCCATAAACTTCCAATATCCAATATTAATACCGTGAGTTCAAAAAGTTTTTACATAAGGGTTGGCCATGAGACACAAAAGTAATGTCTACTGCAAGATGTAGAACCTTTTTTTGCAATTTTATTGAAATGTGCACAACAGTATTATGCCAGCAACACAATGATGACAGTTAATAAATTCTAAATCTTGCAATTGACATTAGTCTCATGGCCAACCCTCATGTAAAAACTTTTTGAACTCACGGTATAAAAAGCAATATTACTTCCAATAACTCATAAATGAAATATTTATTTTATTTCATTCACTTCCAATATCCAATATTCATATGACCAGGACTAGATCCAATAACTCAACTCACACATGGAATATTTTATTTCATAATTTCATTTTTAAGGAAAATTATTGCTTCCCTTCAACAGAAAATTATTCGTATTACTTGTTTTCGTTTTACTCTCATTACCGTCTCCTTGGCTCCTTTTCATTTTTCTTCATTTAGCAAACTTCTCATTCTCCTTGGTAACAAATCTTAACTAATTACATTCTTTCTTAATTATTGTATGTTACTAGCTAAATTATTTTTATAATTACAATTACAATACATAACATCCTTAACAATTAAGCTATTTTAATCCTGTCTATCTAGGTTCTTTTATTTTATATTACCTATTATTTTAATTAAAACTGCATACATATTTCATTTAATAATAAAATGATTGTAATTAACATTAACTTCAACTAATTAATAAAGTAGGTAATGATTTTTTTTTTAAATAATATTCTCTTATAAATGATATCATCTCAATATATTATAAAGTCATATTTACAGATATCTACAAATCACGGCCAACTTCATTCATATCCACTAACGTGTATAATATGGCCGTCCCAATTCAGCTAAAAACAGGTTTTAAGAAAGTAGGTCATTGGTCCTCCCTGTGGCGACATCTATTAGATAGTTTAAAACGTTAATAACATTTGACGTTTTCAAATTGATATTAGTAATTGTGCTAAATCCGTTAAACTAGATTTTCTGTATACATATTATTAATTATTGATATAATAGCAATGCATAAATAATAATAACTTCAGTTAACAAAGTTATCAAAGTAGAATGACAAAGCGTAGTTACACATTCTGCCGGAGAGGGCTCGGACAAGAGGACCTGTCAAAAATATTTAGAAGTGGAATTGGGACGGCCATATAATATACACCTTAGTGGATATGAATGAAGTTGGCCGTGGTCAAATATAGGCAGTGGCTTTGAATAATTATTTCCCTTTCGGATTTTGTAATCGGGGTGGCCTAAGTGCGGTGGTTTGATCACAAGAAATTATATTGTAAGTCAGTGCGTCAGTCAGATGACCTTGTGTGAGATTGATATTAAAATCAATCTTATGCGGCCGGAGCCAAAGGTGGTACTATAACCAAGACTACCTAAATTAAATATTACATATTAAGATGTAATATTTAATTTAGGTGGCCTTGCTATAACCAACCTTTAAAGCAGGGATCGCCAAACTTCTTTGACCCTCGACCCCTTCAAGAGTTTCTTGACTTTTTATCGACCCCCCTATTTTACTATTACATAATTATAATATGAAAAGCCAAAAAAAAAAAAACGCTTATGTGAGTTTTTAGATTGTGTATTGTACAGTTACAGTGTCTATTGTATGTATAATATAGTAAGTATATGTTATTATATTACCTTAAGGTCAAAGGGATACGTTTTTGTTTTTGATGTCATTCTTAACAATACATATTTAATAGGACGGATAAATAATATATAAAATATAAAATTTGTCATTCAGGATGGAGGTAATCCGAGTTAGCCGAATTAAATATTACCCGCACAATGATGCCATATATTTTTCCGTCGACCCCTGAGCCCGAAGCGACCCCTTATAATTTTATACAGACCCCTGGGGGTGGATATCGACCATTTTGGCGACCCCTGCTTTAAAGTGTGACGAAAGTGCAATTTCCCTCCTACGACTCTAAAAATAAGTGAATAAGGGATATGCCCCTCAAATAACACGCACAACTCAAAATGTACGAGAACACTGAGTACCTCCTATTGGTAAGGGATGTGTATCATTTTTGTTAATTGAATGTAATTAAATGTTCAATTATTATCTCAGTAGTCAGAGTTGTCGTATGGTTGTAATTAATTGTGATCAGCACCTACAATAGGGCAAACCTAACATAAGTATAATTTCGAATATGATAACTAGGATATTAAAATTGCCAACTTTTACAATGTTCGTTAAATTTGAATGTCGCTGTGAGACCCCTCGATAACAATAAATTACTTTATCGTAACACGGGTTGCGGTGCGTAAGATGAAGTTAATTCAGAGCAACAAAGTGCAATACAGCTAACTGTATATTGTATTATATAGTAATTAGTAGGGCTAGGATTTTAATGACGTTAAAAATCAGCGAAAATGCAAAATAAAAGATGCAATTATGACTTAAAAATCTCGCAAAAATGACATAAAAATTTAAAAAGATGACATATAAATTTTATAATTAACTGAATAAGACTGCAAAATTATTGTTGGTTCATTCCCACCCACTGCAGGCCAGTGTTAGAAAACAGCTATGCTGACTCACTGACTGCATTCCAAAGAAATTTAATCCCTTAATGGGCATTCCTTTGTGGATGACTTAAGCAAGTTCCCAGAAAACATTAACTTTGCATTTAGCTAACAATAGAGGTTTTAGGCTTCATTTCTAAACAGGTAAAAATACCGGAACAACCGGAACTACCGAGAAAAGAAAAATATTGCATTTTGTTCTAGACTGCATGAAAAATAAAACTTTAACAAAAGTTTATAAGCTCGCCAAGTAAAATATCGCAAAATATCAAAAAAATTAACGCTATTCCTCAAAAATGCAAAAAATTCAAAAAACACAAAAACCCCAAAAAATGCTGGAAATGCCATAAAAATTAGCAAAAAATGCCCCATTCCTCAAAAATGGTAAAAAAATGCAAAAAAATGCACCAACAAGTTGCTCTCATGCGATTCAATGTATCCTGAAACACGTTTATATATAACTGAGCAATGTCTCAGACTTTCAGAAAAAAAGATGCAAAATCATCAAAATCCTAGCCCTAGTAATTAGATACACGGGTCAGTGTATTAATAGATATTCCAGACAAATACGGGGTAGACTGAATAGTCGACACTAGATTCTATGATAAAATTTTGTCGCGTATTTATAGCCCAGGTTCGTGGTACTTTTATAACAATAAAGCTACATAGGTATGCAAGTAATTCTTTCACTAAAAACTTTTCCATTCTTTTCTACACAATTTCAAGATAATTTGCAGCATCTGAATATAGAAAGAATAAGCTTTCCAACGATTAAAAACCTTTGAGAAATATTAAAAAATAAGCTTGTAAATGCGATGATAACATAAAATTATTCAATTTGAAGCATTAAAAAAATTTTTAAAAAATATTTTGTTGTGCTTTTTTTGCAATCGCAGACAGATTGTCGCCCTCCACATTTAAATCCGTAAAGTCATTCCGCACGGTACATATTTTTTAAAACTATATCTTCGAGTGTGCACCCCCTATAATCGGATATACGGGCCCTGATTCCTGACTATGAGGGGGTTGTTATAACGCGTTCCCACGGGTGTGCAGCCGGCACTTATCTAAAACCAATAAATTTCGTAGTTAATAGTCTAATTCAAAATTTCCTTTGTAATTTGAAACTTACTAGGAGAGATCCGCACGCGTGTGTCGGCGTCTCAATATAGGGCGGCGTGACTAAATAGAAAGGGACGGTGGGTTTCAGAGCTTATGTCTGAAAATTTATGACATCGCTGTTTTTAGCTTTCAAATGAAATCAATACCTTCTTTCCACCTGATTGCTCAAAACAACCTTAATGTTATGTTTGAAATAAGAAATTCATTAAAATATAATCCCCGAAAAATAAAGGAAAACAACAGTAGCAACTCGCAGCTGGCTATCACAGTAGCTAATATGAGAATTTACAAATTTTAGATACCTTATAAATAACGCATTTGCATGAGAAAAAATGTAAACACGTTCCATCTACTTTTTCCCCTAAAAGCCATAATAGAGAAAGAAACTCAAATTTAAGACTACATAATGATTTCGCTAAGTTGCGTTTGAAACAGGACATACAGTATCATAGCTCACTCCTCAAAAAAAGTAATTTAACAGCAGGGGCGGACCGTTAACTTGGGGGGCCCTGGGCTAACATTATTTGGTGGCCTACCCAATTAAGGCAAGTTGGATTAGTTGTGGCGATTCATTCGCCATTATGCCGAAAAACTGTTCTTTTACCCTTTTTTAAATAGGCAAAATTTTAAGCAACAGACATTGAAGAACTTTTTTATTTTATTTGATGCACTTGGATATACGAGTACATACTTTTATATACCGTTATAATGAAAAAAGGTTTTGTATACATAACAAACATCTAACATAAATAAAAAATAAAATGTATTAGGTATAATCGTATTATTACTTTTAGTAACAAACAAAAAAACGAAACAACAAATTCTCTCGTCAAGAATAACGATAAAAAAAACAAAAACAAAAATAATACTTATTCTTAAAAATAAAATAAATAGAACATTCTAGGAGTTATATAATAGCTATTTATGCAACGAGTTGCAAAATGAATTTGCAACGTGTTTCATACAAGATTTTATCCAATTCAGATAACAAAATGTAAATGCCACATCTTCTTAAAAAAGGAGTTGGGTCATCGTGATAAAATGGGAGTGATAAAATGGGAGCATATTTTGTAACTAGTTACAAAATGAACCACTTTTCGCAACTCAAATCATCTTTTTGTAACTAGTTACAAAATGGGAGCATATTTTGTAACTAGTTACAAAATGAACCACTTTTCACAACTAAAATCAATGTCGAAATGTTGACATTTCGTAACTGAATTGGAAAAAGTATTTTTTATACATTAAAGACAATTAAAGAGTAGGTAACTCTTCTACATTTTGCGATCACATTGTAATTCTTTGGTTAAATCATAGTTTATGCTTTATGGAAAGAGTTAAAAAAAGATGCTTTCATACGAATTGTACACAATATTTTTTTGCATTTTGACATCTTAAATCCCTCAAAACAGGATAAAAAGGATTTGAGAATTTACAGTTGTCAAACTGACAATTTACAATATTTTATTTAAAGCATACTTACTTAATGCAAAATGTAAAATTAAATAGTTAAAAAAAGTGTTTTCTTTATGATTTTTTAATTTAAAAAAATCCACCTTTTTTGTCATAATGCAAAAAAGTATTTTTTCTACATTATTTTTTTTTTAGAAGATTGAAACAATAATGTAATAAAGCAATGTTGTGTAATAAATTGTGCAAAATAATAGCGGGGGTTAACATGACGTATTATCTAAACTAGGTTAAGAACTCCTGAAATAAAGGCATACAAATATGCATAACCATTTGGCTCGGAAACGATGACGTCCGGCGAGCTGTGGAGTCTACTGGTATGCTTAAATGACATTTTTAAATATTCACGGTAGAGCTGAACTACGCAGCTAGACGTGTCAAAGTATTCACGGTAGGGTCAAAACATGGAGCCCGGCACGGTAGATTAAATGCCACGTGTGCGCGGTAGCCGACTTCATATATAAAAGGAGTGCTTGATCAAGCGCTGTTCATGGTTAGCGTTGTCCTTTGTCGTCGATGAATAATGTTCTTGTTCCTTTATGTTGTTAGTGATATTTCGTACAGTTGATGTAAGAAAACCTTTTTGTTTACTAATTATTTTGTTTTAATTCGATTATATTTGAGTTTTGCTATTTGTTTGAAGACTACTTTGAATTATTTTAAGCATTTGTTTGTCCACTTCGCTTGTTTTCAGTAAATCGGTTTATAAACTTTACCAAAGCGTGTTAATATACGCTATGTTAGTAGAATCAACGTTTTTGTTACAAAACTTCTCGCAGGAAACCCCTACGTGGCGTAAATGGTTAAATATACCACTACATTCCACATTTGTATTTAATTATCGGATTTTATAGTAATTTTAATTTACTTTTTTAATGTTATTAACTTCGTAACTAACCACTATGTTACAAGATGGGCGTGCGATAGCAGCTAATATGGGCTCCTATGGCGGCCCACGAGCACTGCTTGTCTAAGTGGAAACTCGCCTTGGTCTCATCGTTCAGGTCATTTAACATCAAAATTATTCAGAAATTTTCGTCAAGGCAGTAAAATCGGTGTTTGGTATTTCGTAATAAGTAATAATAGATTCACCTTTAACAAGTATCGGGGACCTGTCGGTGACATAGTGAACGAGTGTCTGCTTCACGATCGAGAAGTCCCGGGTTCGGATCTAACCATTGCCAGACCTCGGTATGGAGCGTGGTTGGCAATGGCGATGGAATCCGTGTAGGATAAGTTAATAAGGCAAATGATCGTAGAATCAACACCGATAAGCTTAATTTTAAAAAAACACAAGTACCTATCGGACTAATATCTAAGTATGATCAAAAGCAAACTGTGCCGATCGGCTTTGTCTGTCTACCACTTCCATTCGGAGCGGCTTTCTTTGATCTGAATGACTTTCTGTGGTTAGTCGATCGGCATGCCGATCGGCTTTTTCGCCGCTGCAGCTGTGCTGATCGGCAAAGCCGATTGCAATGAAACACGGCTTTATGTAAACACTAAGATATAAACTCCATTTAAGCCCCTTGTAAGGTTGTAAGAAATAGTTTCTAAACTTAATCAACATGATTCGTGGAAGTTTCACACCACCGTCGAAAATTAGACTGCTCGTGCTCGAACAGGTCAGGTTACCAAGTTATATATATTTAGAATTATCAGTACTTTAACGAGTTACGCGAATAATTGTGCTAGTGATACAAACATAAGGTAGTTTTCAAGTAGTATAACTAACAGTGGTATAGTGGTTGTTAATCTCATAGATGACAATTTAAAGAAAACAACTAGAGAAGTACGATTTCAATTATTGGCAATATCAATTAACGTAACTTTAACCCGATACGGCCGATATATTAATTTGACAGAATGTTAATTTGTAGGTTATGTCATGTTTGCCAAGGATTTAGGTTCAAAAAAAAAATGTAGATGCCGCTCAAATTGCGCGCCAAAATTATTTTGAATATGTCACTGTCAAGAACAGGAAGTAGGAAGTCGGAGCGGCTTTCTTTGATACGAATGACTTTCTGTGGTTATAGTCGCTCGGCATGCCGATCGGCTTTTTCACCGCTGCAGCTGTGCTGATCAGCAAAGTCGATTGCAATGAAACACGGCTTTATGTAAACACTAAGATATAAACTCCATTTAAGCCCCTTGTAAGGTTGTAAGAAATAGTTTCTAAACTTAATCAACATTATTCGTGGAAGTTTCACACCACCGTCGAAAATTAGACTGCTCGAACAGGTCAGGTTACAAAGTTATATATATTTAGAATTATCAGTACTTTAACGAGTTGCGCGAATAATTGTGCTAGTGATACAAACATAAGGTAGTTTTCAAGTAGTATAGCAGTATAGCTAACAGTTGTGGTATAGTGGTTGTTAATCTCATAGATGACAATTTAAAGAAAATAACTAGAGAAGTACGATTTCAATTATTGGCAATATCAATTAACGTAACTTTAACCCGATATATTAATTTGACAGAATGTTAATTTGTAGGTTATGTCATGTTTGCCAAGGATTTAGGTTCGAAAAAAAAATGTAGATGCCACTCAAATTGCGCGCCATTATTTTGAATATGTCACTGTCAAGAACAGGAAGTAGGAGTTAACACTGCTACCAATTTCAAGTAAAATCTTAATGCCAACTGAAACGGTATTTTTTGAACACACCCTATACCGGGTGGTGCATTGCCTCACGCACCATAGGAATTTCAATGGTAATTTTTTAATATGTAAATGTTTGCTTCCCTAATTATTTTAGACCAAAAGTGTAATTAAGTTTTTTGTAGAGAAAAAAATATCCCATCCGATGATGCTGTTTGACACAATTTTCAAGTTTTGTGTAACAGAGAAACTGTGGATATTAATTCGTGTACTTTGACAAAAATCACTGATGCCATGAAATTTTTGTAACAGAAGGGTGGAGCTATGACAGTTCGAAATTATTTTTCAACGCGAAAAATGTAACTTGTTGGCCTTGGTAAACAAATAACCATTAATTCAACAAATTCAACAGGAAGGGAAATTACTTCTTAAAACAAATTCAACGGAAAATAATAGTATATTATACACGACGCTATAATGAATGCTATTATTACCGAGGATAATGTTTGCAACACGAGCGAGCGAGTTTTGCAATTATCCGAGGTAATAGTAGCCATTATAGCGAGTCGTATACTATACTTTATCCAGGAACACCAATACGAAGAATTTTTAATTAAAATTTAAATAACAACGCTACTAAAACCATGTGGTAGGGACTATGTTAAACGAAGTGGTAGGATTAGAAACATAACCTATTTCCTTCATTATGCACCATAGACAATGATGTTAGGTACCATGACACCGTGAATAATGATTATTCACTGCTGGCAGTGTATAATGGATAGCATTATGTTTGACCAAACACATGAATAATTGACAGATTATTGACTAGTCGTGGACAAAATAATTAATATGTGACAATAATTTTAACAAGTGTACCTAACTGACAAGCCAGACTTTCAGTAATTATTCCAAGGCATCAGTGATTTTTATCAAAGTGCAAGAACTAATTTCCACAGTTTTTCTGTTACGGAAAAATTCAAAAACTGCAAAATAGCATCATTGGACGGGATATTTTTTTTTCTACAAAAAACATATTTGCATTTTTGGTCTAAAATAATTATGGAAGCAAATATTTACAAATTAAAAAATTACCATTGCAATTCCTATGGTGCGTGAGGCAATGCACCACCCTGTATACACAAAACTCCGAAAGAAATCCTTTTGGAATTATTTTTTAATAAGAATAAAGTGCAATTAAGCCTGTTTAAATGTTTGGGACTGGGTAGACAATAATAACCCACATATTAGTAATATAAAATAAAATATTCTATTCAAATAAACCCAAAAATCGAAGAATAATAAAGTAGTAATTAAGGCATTGCAATGATTCTGATCTCATATTTAAATTTAACGTCATGTTTAATACCATGACAATATCGTGTATCTCTGTTATACACACATAAAATTATATAAAACTATATCGTTTTATGTTTACGCTAAATACGACTGTAGTTAGAGACAACTTTAAACATAACATCAGAATAAGGCCCATTATATTTAAAACTACCAACAAATTCATGATGTCGAAATCTTTTGGTTTATTAAAGTGGATGTGTTTATTTTTAAATTCATGTGTATACATATATTTTAGGAAAATAATTTCTTGTTTAAAAGTCTTAGATCAAAGTGCAAAGATCAAAGTTGAAAGGTTCTTTGTGATAGTGGCAATAAGGATAGATAGAAGGAGGGGTATTTGTGTTATTAATCAAAGTTCAGACAAACAAGAACAAATCCGCTAGAATTAAAACTGCAATTTTTCTTCGAAACTGCTCAAGTGATTAGATCATGATTCATCATCATCATGTATGTAAATATTCAATGTCAGTATGACTCTTATTTCTTATTTGTATAAACTTGAAGCAGCTCATGAGCTCATATGTACCACATGTCTGTACAGTTTTGATAAAGTAGGGTTTTGTGGTACTTATAATCCATTTACAACATGTTTTAATGGCTAGTTAGCCATATTTATTTTATACGAGTTGTCGAATTGCTGATTTTTGGTAAAGGCACCTTTAATTCTCGTTTTGCATATATTCTTACATTTATTTTAATTTGATTATTTAAGCTGTTTAACAAAAAATAGGAAACAATTTACAACGCTTTGTAGAATTTGTCAAGTGCTGTTGTTTGTTACATCTCAAATTTTAATTCAAGCTTTAAAACAAAATTTATAAATCGTAAAACAGTTTAAGTAAGATATAAATGGATTTTGTGTAATGCAAACTGGTATCGTTTTTGATTTGAGGTCATGAGTAATAATTATTATTATACAGTAGCAGATCCTTAGTAAAGGGTGAAAACCTTTTGCAGTAGGTAGGCTTTGACTTGTAATGTTATTTCACCTTCAATTTTATTTTTACAAAGGTGGGATTTGTTACTGTCAAAGTCAAATTATTGGTTTTATTTGACATTCTTGATCTGGAACTCAGAGGAAATATAATTACAGACGAAAGCCTACTGCAAATAATTTTTCATTGCAATGCTCATTAGTTAAAAAAACAACATAATAAACTATCTGACAGGTGTGCTGTTGCCATAATATTTCTTATTTCAACAAAACTAGTGTAGATTTGTATCTAGAATCTAGACAAATTAATAAATTGGAATCATGGCCAATCACTGTCCATGAAGAATATGAACAGTTCCTCAGTTGAAAAACACTTCCAATAATTTCCAGTTAATGGTGTTGACAATAATGGTTACTGATTTTTTTAAAATATGAGAGTAAGTAATTCATTCTTAATAGCGAATTCTATTCACCGCACTTGGTTGCACTGCTGTACACTGGCACAATGTATGCGAATGTCTTTAGGAAAAATCGCAGTGTACTACTTCCATTCGGGAAATTGCCTGTAATCAGTGTGTTTAATGTACACTGTATTCAGAGGTCAGTGTAGCTATAATCTGCACTATGTATGCTGTGGTCATATGACAGTATTGAGTTGGTGCACATGCGAGTATCATCACTGTAGTGTAAAACTAAACCTAACAGTATTTGCTATAAGTCTTACCTTTTGCTTACTTAGTCGCTGCTTCTTTCTGCTTCATAACATTCTTATTCATCATATTCCGTCGGATATCATCTGCAAAATCGGAATTAAAATTTTAGTTTTAATGTTTATATATTTAATTAGTTATAAATAATGTAGCTTTTTGTTCAGACGTATAATTATATATTTTTATTACAGTTGAAAGAAAAAGGTGCAAGTGTATCCAAAGCAATCCAGCAACTACAAGGAGAACCAATTGTTCAGCTGGAACGCATGGATTATAATTCTACAATGTATAGTGGACAACAAAGGTAGAGATTTTTGATTAACATGAGCTTTTGTTGCTTTGTTCCGTGCTTGATAACTACTACAATTTAATGCATGCATTAAAACATTTCACAACAGTTTGTTTCATTTTTCTTTATCTGCTAGAGCAAGCTTCATAATATTTGTTTAAAACTGTTCCACAGGAAATAGTTGTTTTATGGTGAGGGGTGAGGGTATAATGCTATAGCAATAGTTGTTTGGTGAAAAACATTATAATATATCTTATAACCTTTACCATCTTTTTATAAATGTTGGTTAATAGAAGTAGGTACATAATAACAAAGGTGTGAGGTGTAAGTGTACAAGTAAATGTGTTTCGTTGTCATTCTCCATTGTGGGTGTAATATATGGGGCGCTTTGTTTTATTTTATTAAAAAAAATCAATTTCAAAATTCATATGAATACAGGAATTACCAAGGTTACCCACCACCGAGAGGTTGGAATTTTAATGGGCGACGAAGACACGAACTTGATGATGTTTGGATGCCAAACTATGATGATGATGATGATGGTGGTGATGGCACTGAGAAATATAATCATTATGATGAATGGTATGTTATAGGTAACAACTAATAAGTGGGGTTAAATAATTGCTTTAATTAATACATTCAAACCCCCACCAGGCAAAATTTATTTATTTATTATTTATATAAAATTGTATTCTTAGGTGAGATCTAATCTTGCAGATGCCATTAATGGTTAGGGCATAGCACTATGCCATTAGAATTTTGCCTATCCACATGTTTGTAATCGTAATTTATTCTAATAACCACTTGCATGTTTTGTTAAATACCTACTTCTCATACGAATTTAACAGAATGAATATTTAGCATCTCTTGGTTAATAAATGTGCTACAAAACAGGGATGAAGATTAGTGTTAATTCTAAACATAGAGTACTTTTATCAAAATCTTGCCAATATGTGAGGTATAAATGCGGTAAATCATTTTTATTTATAAATCTTGTATTGTTTTTGCCTTGCTTCAAGTAAAAGCTAGATTTATATAAAATGCAAGAAGTTTAAGTCAATCAGTAGCACTTCAGAAGTAAAATGTGGTATGGGTAAGGAGTGTTCATTTTACTAAGTCGACAAACTTTTTTTATTGTAATTTTTTAATGTATTTATTTAAATTTAGTTATTTACATTAAGGTTTTATATCATATATGTATAACAATTTTGAAGTTTTATTATGACTAGGAACGGTAGAAGTTTCGCATTTTGCCACGGATGCCACCCATAAGCCTTTGTATGTACAGGGTGGTCCAAATTTGACACTTTTGATAGGAAACACCAATTTCTAGAGGAGCTAGAAAAAAACTAACCTACATGTTAAGAGCTCGATTTTTGTGAGAAACTGAATGCCGAAAACCGTACATCGATATCTTGAACTGTTTAGAAGATATAGGGTGGTTTTCAATTTTGTGCATTTTTGACCCACCCCCGTAACTTATTTATTTATGAATATTTTTTGTTTCTGTAAAAACATTCTTAAGGCACTTTTTTTAAAGGAATCCAATGGTGTCCCAAGCTTTTTTGTAAAAAGAATGGTTTTGAAGATATGACATAAACTTGTATTTTTTCTTATGGACTACCCAGTATATTTTTGCATATTCTTTTTCTAAATATATAAAATACTTGCTACTTTCCTTTTTAAACATTTATTTTATAACAGCTGTAAGTTTATTTCGTTTTATTGTTCAAGCATGGCACTCCAGATTTACAAAATTCATCTATAGTATTTTAGAAACAGCAATAAAATAAATGTTTAAAAAGGAAAGTAGCAAGTATTTTATATATTTAGAAATAGTTATTTGTACAACTAGTAATGAAAGCAATACTTTTTTTCATGAGTTTGAAGTTTGATGCACGACGGCGAAGCCGGAGTGCATCAATTAAACGAGTGAAAAAAAGATGCTTTCATACGAGTTGTACACAATATTTTTTTGCATTTTTACATTTTAAATCCCTCAAAACAGGATAAAAAGGATTTGAGAATTGACAGTTGTCAAACTGACAATTTACAATATTTTATTTAAAGCATGCTTACTTAATGCAAAGTGTAAAATTAAATAGTCAAAAAAAGTGTTGCTTTCTTTGTGATTTTTTGATAAAAAAAGTCCACTTTTTTTGTCACAATGCAAAAAAAGAATATGCAAAAATATACAGGGTGGTCCATAAGAAAAAATACAAGTTTATGTCATAGCTTCAAAACCATTCTTTTTACAAGAAAACTTGGGACACCATTGGATTCCTTTAAAAAAAGTGCCTTAAGAATGTTTTTACAGAAACAAAAAATATTCATAAATAAATAAGTTACGGGGGTGGGTCAAAAATGCACAAAATTGAAAACCACCCTATATCTTCTAAACAGTTCAAGATATCGATGTGCGGTTTTCGGCATTCACTTTCTCACAAAAATCGAGCTCGTAACATGTAGGTTAGTTTTTTTCTATCTCCTCTAGAAATTGGTGTTTCCTATCAAAAGTGTCAAATTTGGACCACCCTGTACATCTTCTCTTGAAACTTTTCAATTAGCTGCACGCCACATTCTTTTACAGTCTTCTAAAGCTTTAGCTTCTCAACTCGTATCTCTTAATTGGGCGAGGTTCTGGACAAGTTTTGACAAAATCGCCATTTTTAGAATGCAGTAGCTCCAAATGAGCGGTTGCCAGATCTGGCCAGGGTAATGGTGGAATATTATATTTTCAATAAAGAAGTAGTAAAGGTTATTTTATATTTCTTCCGCTGTTGTTGTGACAGCTTGTTTAATTCTTTTTCGATGGTCCTCTATTGTTTGTTCACCATCCACTTGTATTTGCTTCAGTTCTTCTTTTGATTTTTCTTTGATACATTTCCTGTACATTATTCTGCTGGAACATTTCTTTTGCTTTGGACCTTTTTTGTTTTTGGCCATGGATATGCATTGCCTGTATTGTACACAATATCACAATCAGCACCTCTCATGCTCCTCACATACATTATATGAGTCGCATGCCGTCGGTCTATCAGTACATGATCAATTTGATTCTCAGTTATATGGTTTGGAGAACACCACATAGTATTGTGAAGGTAGTATGTGCTGCAACCTACTATGCCTTTGCTGACTGCGAATTCTACCACTCTTATCGTAAAAACTAGGAGGAGTGATTTGGTAAGATAAGGCATGTAAACAGCTAGTGGAGGACAGAAATACAGCCAGACTGAAGATGCTAAACAGACCAACGCGTGCCAGCATAGATGAATACAAAGAAAAACGAAGAATATCCAAATGAGAATGTAGAAGAAAGAAAAGAGCAGAGGAAAAAAGAAATTGAACAGAATGGGCAGAGATCGGAAAAATGTATCAAAGAACATGAAGAATGGTTCCCAACCAAGAACAACTTACTGGAAGAACAGCAACGAAGAATTAATAGGTAATAAAGGAGAAATTATGAAAATATGGACTGAGTATTTTCAGCAGAAAACAGCAAAGGGGAATATTCAAAATAATAAGGAAATGGGATCAGAAGTACATACCAGTGGAAGAACTCACGTATGATGAGATAGTACGAGCCATTAGAGAGTTAAAAAATAGCAAAGCCCCAGGAGAAGATCTAATCACGGCAGAGCTAATAAAAAACGGAGGACTGAAGATATGGACGGAAATACATAGTCTAGTAAAAAAGATATCGAGTAAAGAAGAAATGCTGGAAGATTGGAATATGGCCATCATTCAACCAATCCATAAGAAAGTCAAAACTACCACGGCATTTCCCTATTAATTATAAATTATAAAACATATATAAGATACTATCGAAGGTAATTGCATATAGACTTATGTCACTTACGGAAGGTATAGTTGGTGATTACCAGTGTGGCTTTCGACCAGGAAAATCGACCACGGACCATATCTGTACAATAAGAAATATTCTGCAGAAAAGCTATGAGTATAACTTGACTATCCATCAGCTTTCCATAGACTGTAAACAGGCATATGACGGTGTTAACAAGAGTGCATTAATAAACACTTTATGGGAGCTGGGAATACCCAGCAAACTTGTACACTTAATAAGGATGACTCTTAGGAACACCAGAGGAAGAGTTAGGGTAATAAATGAATTGACAGAAAGTTTTGGTATAAACACAGGTTTGCGGCAGGGCGACGTTATATCGACTCAATTATTTAATCTGCGTTTGGAAAAGCTTATTAGAAATATCCAAATAAACTTGGGGGGGGGGGGGGGCTATATTTAATAGAATATTACAAACTCTTACATAGGCAGATGATATAAACCTAATTGAACCTAATTGCTCGGAACAAAGAACGACTGGTGGAGGGTTTCACTGAACTGGAAGAAGGAAGTATAATAGCAGGATTAACTATAAATGAAACTAAAACACAATCATGCAAGATCACCAATTTGATAGTCTGCGAATTCAAGTTTCTCGGAGTGACATTAACTGAAAAGAATGAAAATAAACCAGAAATAAAAACCAGATTAACGGCAGCCAACTGGTGTTATTGCGATCATCATTCATCTCTCGCAAAACAAAAGTACGGTTCTACCAAACAATCATTCGTCCACTAGTTATGTATGTGTCCGAAACCTGGTTTTGACTAAGGCCGATGTAGAAATTCTCAACATCTGGGAGAGAAAGATCCTGAGAAAGATTTATGGCCTGGTACAGGAAGCAGGAGAATGGAGAACCAGAAGAAACCAAGAACTGTATGATCTATATCAAATGCCAGATTTAATGACGGACATTAAACGAAGCAGGTTGAGATGGCTAGAACATTTGGAACGAATGCCTGATACCAGAACAACGAAGAAGATTTATAGAGCAGCAAACCTGAAGGAAGACAGAGAGCCCACAGAACAGGTGGCTGGACAATGTGGAAGAAGACATCAGAAAGATGGGAATAAGAAAGGTGGATAACTAAAGCAACAGAACAGAATGGGGAGCCAAGGGACAAGGGGTAAGGTAAGGTAAGGTAAACGTTTTTTTAAAGCACTCTTCTCTGTAAGTTTCACTAGTAATAATTGTTTTAGTGGTAAAAAATAGTAAACTCCACATGAACAAATCGCCTGCCATCCAAGTATTTTTTTGCCAAACTTTTACCACCTTCACTTCATGATTGACATCCTCTCTGACAACAGCATTATAAAACTTGGGCCTCGGGAGAGTATCATTGTCCATTTTTGCATAGTTTTGTCGTCCATTAAGACTCGTAGATTTTTGTTTCAAACCAAAATGCTGTAACTTCTCACATCGCCTCTTTGATCGAGCTTGTTGTGCCATACTTCTCTTCAGTATTTTTTATTTGTTATAAGCTTTTATGTTAGTTTCTTTTCTTAATATTTTGAATGGAATCAACACTACTACCATTTTAGGGATTTCATGTACAGACATACACGGGTTTGATTTCCAAAGTTTCAAAACGCTTTCTTGGCAGGACTGTTTCTTTGACGAAGTTTCGGCTGCAAATCAATCGAAGTGGATAACTACATTCTTTAACCTTTCCGTACCCGTGCGGGGTATTTTACATACCCCAGTGCAGTTTTTTTACTATAACTTTTTAATAACTTTGTTAATCGAATTGAGCCTTTATGTATTCCTCGGTAAATAAATGTTCATCTGAATGGTAAAATATCAGTCAAAATAAAATATTATGTTAGCAAAGAATAAAAAAATAATCTTCAAATTCTAGGTATTCCCCGCGATATAAAATATCTTTATAATTCTAAAATTTGATTTAAAAAAATTAATTGTTAGAGTGTTAAGACAATTACTTTTTGTCTGTATAATAATTATTTTTTGAAATATTTTACCCGTTTATGACAAAATCCGGATGAAACTAGTTCGTGCAGCAGCGCACAAGTTGAATCGTGTAAAAGCGCACAATTACCTCATTAATTTTAATTTTAATTTGTATTTTTCAATAAAATTTTGTGTTATAAGAACTAAAGTATACTAATTTTATGATAAAAGGCAATACCAAAGCCAAAATAAGTCATAGGAACAAAAAAACACTGGGGTATCTGAAATACCCCGCATGGGTTCTAAAGGAAGATTTGGACCACGGGTACGGGAAGGTTAACAATTGAGATTGGCTGGCGAACGCGTAAACACGTTAGTTATCTTTGGAGATTTCAACTTGCCTTCTCTCTTCTGGCCTCATCCAACGACACTAAATGCTTCCTCTGTAGCACGTGAATTTCTCAACACATTTAACAACGCATCGCTTATCCAACTGATTGATAAGCCAACAAGATACAGGAATAATTCTATATGTTTACCACTTATAGCTTCTTAATAAATTAACGGTTCATCAGGTTCTGCTAAACATGTATTAATATTAATATCTTTAATAAGTAGTATTTTTATAAGAATAACATACCGGATTCTTTTAAACAACTATTTACTTATGTGAATAAATATTTTTGACAACTTTTTATTTAATTATTTTTACACAGACTACTATTTTAGTTTTAATTATAAATGCCTTCACGTAATTGATTTTGTATTTGTATTACCAGAGCCATCCCATGGATGACCCCATAACTATTATATTTGTCAGGGCTGGGTTGCATTTAAAGGCATTGTCAACTTATGCAACATATTTAGTAAATATCAAAATACGTTAGTTAAAATACTCGTAAAACTACCCGCAGTGGTAGAATTTCAATATCTTTGATAATAACCACAATAAACGGGTAGAGAGAATTCATTTCCGGATACGTGACGTCACGAGTCTCGTCCTCCTGAGGCTCCTAAACAAACACAACACCCGCGTTGCTGGGTTACTAGTATTATTAGTCGACTCGGCATTTCGCAAGCGACACTCTTGACGTCATATCTTAAACTTTTAGCTCTCATAACACGGTAACGAATTAAAATTCGGCCGTAAAATTTTGCACAGGTGCAATACTCACTTTACTCAATCAAATTATAAAATAAAAAAAAAACGACTTTTCATAAGTTGACAATGCCTTTAAGGTAGTTGGAGCGTGAAATAAAATCCATAAGATTTTAATAATCTTTGGTGTACAGCTAGATTAAGTATTGCTCGATGTAAATCCAAAATTTCAGCCAACTTGACCATTTCCGATCGGAGTTATTGTACTCCAAATTTGGAAGATTTAACATGGCGAGTATAGGGAAACTCAAGAAATCATCTACATAATTGCCTCTAGAATCGCGAAAACCCATAAACTTTTGACTAAAAACTAGGTGGATATCAATTAAGGTCTGGGAAAAAAAACTAGTTAAAAAAAAACATGCATCACCATCTGGTTTCAAAGATACCGGGTGTTTGACTTAAGGGGCGAACATAGGGAAATAGCATGGGAAATCGTACATATGCAGATTCCTGCTCCCCGTTTGAGTTGATAGGAGTGATAGTGGTATCAATCGAAAGACAAAAAAATTACGCTTAATTTGAGACTACTTTACTTGAATTTGTTGCTTAATTAAGAAAGAAATAGCTTAAAAACTGCAATAAATAATTTGCGTTTTATTCACAAAAAGCAGACCAGCCATGATCAAATTTGAAGTTTCTTTATGTCAAAATAAATTTTATTTTCTGTCAGTTATCAATTCCCGTATCTACTTAATCACGATGAATAGTAATGATGAACATTTTAATGAGGAGAGGGTATTTATTGTTAAACATTTTATACTGGCATCAGTTTTCACACAGTTCGTGATTTGAAAACCATCAGCTGTTGCGATACGTAGCAGAATCAATAGATGGCATTGCTCGCATGATCCAACTGGATCCAACTACCTTAACTTTCTTGTCTATTCTATCTGGTCTGTGAATACAGCTGACTGAACAGTTGTCTATTTTCAATTTGATATTTGTTTTAGTCAAAGCCGCCCACTGTGAAAAATATTAGTTGACAATCGAGATTGTTGTACATGATTAGAGTTTTCCACTTAATAAAATGAACAACACCTAGTTTGGTTGGTTACGAAACACTTAAGAAAGAATATGGTAATCAGTAATCAGTTATCTTAGTTAAATTTACTTTATGTTATAATAATTCTGGAATTATGTATACATATTATGTATTTGTAATTATTTTGTTGTGTTACTATTACTACACGATTGAAGTGTAATAAGTGTAAGTTTTTAATAACATATACATATAATTCCACTTATACAGGGTGTATCAGAAATAAGTACATTAAATTCCCTCAGTAATAGAACTCGTCAAGAACTACAACATTTCTTAATACTTTTTTTTGTATGCTTTTTAGCTTTTGTGATAAAATTAGTTAAAGGCATTGTCAACTTATGAAAAGTCGATTTTTTTTATAATTTGATTGAGTAAACTGAGTATTGGACCTGTGCAAAATTTTACGGCCGTATTTTAATTCGTTACCGTGTTATGGGAGCTAAAAGTTTAGCTATGACGTCACTGATGTCTGATGTCGATCGCCGGTAAGAGCTCTAGCATAGCTAACTTAGTAATGCAGTATAATAGAGAGTTGTCGTAAATACAACGCTAAATTTAGGTTATGTTTCCGTGTTTATACAAGTAATTTTATGTGTTTGGGTTTTGTTACGTTGTGTAGTAGCCGCCGGAGGGCGACATCAGTGACGTCACGTATTGGGGATCTGAATTCTCTCTACCCGTTTTTGAAATTCTACCAATGCGGTTACTTTTACGAGTATTTTAACTAACGTCTTTTGATATTTACTGAACATGTTGCATAAGTTGATAATGCCTTTAAAGATTTATCACAAATTTCATTCATTACCCGCCAATGGAAATCATGTGCGACGCAAAACTTAAGTTTGGTTACCATAGTAAATCAACTTACTTAAAAATTAAGCTTATTGCAGTATTTAATTATTTTGACTATTTCATTCATAACCTTATGAACCAATCAGAATATGCAATTTTCCTTAGATACCGCGTATTCCAACGGTTATATTGCAGTAACCATGGCGAATCGAATATACGAACCTTTGAAATAAAGGGTTGGCATTATCATTTGTCAGATTTGAATTAATTTTCAAATTCAGTTTGTCTAACATTTTTGGAAAAATGGGACGTAAGAAACGCAATTTATTATATCGAAAGATGAAAAATGCGTTAGTCAAATGCTTTGGTGACGAAAGGTCATAGCGAAAGATGACAACAAATAACAACAAAAGTCAAGATGAAATATTTCTCACCAAACATTGTTGCCGGTTCTTCTAATTAGGCATAATGCGACGTTGGTGGTTTTTTAAAAGTGAAATAGAACCTTTGTATATTCACCCGCATGAGACTCAATTCTTAAATTTCAAGATATCTATGAAAACTCCATGACAGTCAAATAATTTATTAGTAAACAACGCAATTTTTTCTAATTGTGCGTTTTAGACTGTGGTTTTCGTTCTAGTTGCAAAATGAATCGTTTTGGAACAAACTCTACAGAAAATATCAATGAACTAACTGAAAATAGTAAACTGGCAAACACAATAAAAACGGAGCAGTACGTTTCAATATAAATAATAAATAAATGTTAAAGTTCTTAGTATATTTTTATTCATGAAATAGTCTACCTGTATACAACTCGACCATCTAAAATATTCGAAACTTGACATATTGCCCTTCAGGCAATATGTGTTGTATAATCGAGTATTTTCGATCGTCTTGTTGTATAAATATATGAAAATACATAAACAACTCGTTATTTTAAGGGGAGGGGTAAAAATGCAAAATAAATGTGAGATTTAAAAACAATTAAGTAATCAGAAATGTTGACGAGTTCCACCACTGAAAAAATTTAATGTAGGTACTTATTTGTGATACACCCTGTATAAGTAAATGAATCACAAAGTAAAATTGAACAAAAAACTATTAGATTTGGAAGATTTACTTGCAGAGGAAATTTAAAAGGATCATATTTTATGATATGTCTAGTTAGGCATGCTGACACCAAAGTCACGATGCCCCCTTTGATGGAGCGTAATTTGAGGCATTGTGTATGTATGTTTAAAACTTCGTAGTTAGTACTATCACTCGTAAACTTTACATTACATACTGGTATAAAGA
Organism: Melanotus villosus; assembly: GCA_963082815.1. NCBI lineage: Eukaryota > Metazoa > Arthropoda > Insecta > Coleoptera > Elateridae > Melanotus > Melanotus villosus. The sequence continues at coordinate 21,115,039 of OY720424.1, read as the reverse complement.
AATATATTTTAAATTATACTACTTCGCACCAATTATGTACACATGATATTTGATGCCAGACGAGCTTAGTGTCTGTAATCTGAGAAAGGAAGTCGCGTTGAACTATTAAATATCAGCCACCATCTTACAAATGCCTATTTTGTAACCTTACACCATAAAGAGGAAAAGTTACAAACGTATGTGTATTTTTGTAATTGCAAATTTACCAAGCTGTTGATTTCTTCGAACACTTCGTTGTATCATGATTTCAATTAACAATACAAAGTGAAATAGTTTTTTGTTTTTATGTATTAATAATACCGGGTAAAAATGTGAATGCTGCTGTTGTATTGTTGAGTTCTCTTTGTGACAATAGGCCTTTGTAGAAATGCTTTAAGCCCTTGCATTTTAAATTTAAATTATAATGTAAAATTAATGGAAGGGGTTTTTCTGTTTTAGGAGTGATTGCAGAAGTAGCGAAGGACACAGCAGACAGTATGATTACTCGAATTATAACAACCAAAACTCATCATACATTCCAAGTTACAACCACAACAATTATTATGAAAATCAACAACAGTATTCATGGCAAAGAACTGACCGACGAAGATATTCTGATTATAATAATTGGAGAATGAACAATCGTAGATACCGTCCTTATCAAAATCTACTACAACTGCCACAACATTCTTCTGCATCATCAGATACTTTATATGATAATTCTGAACGTACAAATACATATGACTCATCTAAACGAAATGGGAAAGATTCAAATAAATATTTTCAGAGAAATAATAGTAATAAAGAAAACAATCGTACCCCATCACTTACTTCTTCAAACATTCCTGAAAGAATTCAGGACGAAGGATCTACAAGTGAACAGTTAGGTGATTTAGATGCGGCATCTAAAACTAAAGAGCCTAATAAAACTGATACGCTTGAACGAAGACCGTCCATAAGCAAAGATTCTGAAACAACTGCTTTGTCAATTGAACAAGTAAATACGAAAGAAACTGGCACTTTATGCGATAAATCTTTGGATCCGTGCAATAATCGGGAGTTCCTATCGAGTTTTGTTGATTTAGTGACTTGCGTGGCAAATACTGATGAAAACAAGGAATCTACTGCATTGAATCAATCAGAAGATCATTTATTACTCTCAAATGAATTAGGTGTAATTGAATTAGAAGTTGAAATTAGATCTCAGTCGGAACTAGAAACTACGTCTAATTTAAATTCTTCATTTAATGAAAGTACTGAAATGGATATTCTAGATAGCGATACAGAAACAGTTTGTTTGGATGAGACTGAATTTAATGAAGTTACTGCTTCTGATATAAATACTGGTTTAAGTTATTTGGATTGGGAAGATACTGCTAAAAATAATACATCCACCGTTATTGAGGCTCAACATCCGAAGATCTCTTTAGAAAACGAACAAATTTCTACTGTAAATACAAATTCTATAGACTTAGAGTTACATGGTGGTAAACGGAAAAGAGAAATTGCTAACAGTACAAATAGTGCAAAAATACCAAAACTAAGTGAAAAGACTGAATCTAAAGAAGATAATCCAGAAACAAATAGTGATAATACAAGTATAGCTCAAAATTCAAACGCTTCAAAATTAAATAGCTCTCAAACTGAATCTGTTAAATGCGCCAAAATTAATAAAAGGAGAAAAACGGTAAGCACAGCCGAAAACATTAAATGCGCCAAAATTAATAAAAGACGAAAAACAGGAAACACAGTTGAAAACAAGAAAAGTAATGACATTAATAGGGCTAGGAAAATGCGATCAAAATCAGTAGATCTTTCACCTGAGCGTGCTGTTTCACCAATTTTTACCAACAGACGGGTAACTAGATCCATGTCTACCGTATTAGGACTCGGCTGTGATACTTTGCCCCTTAAGTTTAGAGAACATAGTAAGATATGTTCGAGAGGCAGTCGATCTAGATCACTTAGTAGATGTTTAATTTCTAAGGAAAATTCGCATAACTCTCCTAAAAGGCGTGGAAGAAGTATAAAACGAGATTCCTCTACAGGAGAAGATTCTGATGTGTCATCAGTCAGTTACAAAAGTTCATCGTCCGAGCAGAAACCACGACGTTACAAAAGAAATTACACTTCAAAGGGACGGATTAGTAAATCCATGATTACAGAAACCGATGAAAACCTTAATAAACCATCATGCTCGGGACAAAGCAAAGCAACAAGTTCAGGGTCACCGCAAACATCTAAAGAATCAACAGGCGGAGATAATAAATCAGGTTTTGTACGTTTAAAGGAATATGTTCAAAAGGAAACTGTTCAACGGTCTCGTAGAGTTGAAAATCATATAAATTTCCTTTTTGGATTATATCATTCTGATCATTCTGATGATAATGATAATTGTAATCATTCAAGTACTCCAAGAGAGAACTATACATATTCACCAGAACTCAACAGCGATTCTTCTAATTATTCACTAGTAAAAGATGTTAGTCAATATGCTTCTACCTCTAAGGTTTCTAAGCAAAGTGTGCCCTTCTCGAGTAAACCAAAGACATATTCATTAGAACTTAATAGCGATTTTTCTAATTACTCACCAGTAAAAGATGTTAGTCAATCTGCTTCTACCTCTATGGTTTCTAAGCAAAGTGTGCCCTCCTCGAGTAAACCAAAGACAGATCAAAACCCTAAAATATCTCCATGGGACTATACATTACGAGCAACAGGATTTGCTAATAAGTTGGAAGTTAGTACAACGAATGATACTGAACATTTAAAGAAGAATATTTCAAAGAGGCCATCGTTAGACTCTGATAGAAAAATTGCTAAAAGTATCGAACAACGAAGGTCATCGGCAGCACCTCAGATTTCTACCAATCATGCTAATGATCAGAAGAGTACTGAAAAAATACTTGCAGAAAGGCGATCATCTAGTGGGAAAGAAAATGAAAACAAAAATACATGTGATAAGAAATTAGAAATTAAAAACAGCAAACGCAGAACATCAACGGTTGAACGTAGAGAACAAATAAGTAGTAGGAGAAATTCCACTGATCACAGAAGACTATCTACCGAAAGAAGAAAATCCATAACCATGGAGCGTAAAGAACCGCCAGTGAAACAGAAATTACACTCTGCAACAATCAGTAATCTACCTGAAGTTATATTCGAAAAAGTGAGATTTTTAAAAGCTGATGTTCCAGAATCAAAAACTGGAAGGCCTATCATTCGCAATACAAGAAAAACAAGGCTGCATAGCGTGACTGTAATGCCTTTAATAACAATTTTCGATAGGTTTGTAATGAAACAGAATATAAAAGCATCACAAAATGGAGCAAATAAAGGTGGAAATGCATCTCAAAATGAAGCAAATCAAGTTGGAAATACATCGCAAAATGAAGCAAATCAAGTTGGAAATGCATCGCAAAATGAAGCAAATCTAGTTGGAGATACATCGCAAAATGAAGCAAATCAAGTTGAAAATGTATTGCAAAATGAAGCAAACCAAGTTGAAAATGTATCGCAAAATGAAGCAAATCAAGTTGGAAATGCATCGCAAAATCAAGTTGGAAATGTATCGCAAAATGAAGCAAATAAAGTGGGAAACGAATCGCAAAATGAAGCAAATAAAGTTGGAAACGCATTGCAAAATGAAGCAGATAAAGTTGGAAATGCATCTCAAAATGAAGCAAATCAAGTTGAAAATACATCGCAAAATGAAGCAAATCAAGTTGTGAAGGCACATCAGAATCCTGAACAAAATACGGATGTTATAGATTTATGCAGTGATGATGAGAACGATAATGAACAAATAAAACGTCTTGAATTTGTGAACAGCCTTATGCGAAACAGCCTTATGGGACAAATTGGTGATTGTAAACCTATTCTAAAGTCAGATAATTTGGAAGAAACTACGATTATTGCAAATGCTGCAGTAAGTTCATTATCTAATACTATTCCTGAAGATTGTGGTACCAATGTTAATCCAGAAAATAAAGAACATACTGTAGCCTTAAGCATTCCAGATACTGCAAGTCTTGAACCAATTGAAATACCTGTTGTTGTTAATAACTCTACAACAGATCAAACTACTTTAAATGATATTCATCAAGTAATCAATGATATACAGGCATTAAATAACCTAAGTAATAATGCAGTTAAATTTACGATAAGTAATTGTTCAAAGGACGGTGGTAGGAGATCGTCCACCGATGCATTAAGCGTAGAAAAAGATAATAGAAATGTACATTCTAAACAAAATTCATCAACTGCTTGTGATCAGTTAACTATTACACCTGTTCAACAAAAACAAGTTAATGATCAAAGTGCAGCAAATAAAGCAACTTCAGTTATTGACCCTTCAACATCTTCAGTGACTCGTCTGGAACGCACCGTCAGTGTTATAACACAACCCGTATCGGCCGTATCAGATTCATCTGCAAAATTTGCTAAACCTGTGCAGCAGCCAAAAATTAACAGGAGTTTATCCGAAGTTTCCATTACTCCTATAATTGGTGAAATGGGTTCAAATAATAGAACGGCTCATCTTGAAAGTGTAAATCCACCAAAGTTAACATCAACTCCTGCTGTGGTAGAGCAATCCGTGCTATCACCAAACGTTACTGTGGTTAATCAATCTGTAATGTTACCAAGAGTTATGGCGATAAATCATTCGGTAATACCACCAAATCAATCGGTGGTGCCGCCAAATATTACTGTTGTAAATTCATCAGTGCCACCACCAGCAAATGTTATTATGCCTGCCCCCAATATACAACCAGTAAATAATGCGACCATAATTACTACAAATACAAACTACAGTAGTCAGGCATATATTAGACCAGTTGTAAACAAGATCACCTATTCTGACTTTTCAAATAAAATTACTTTGTCATTATTAATAAATATCGATACTATACTAATGATCAGTGAGTGTATTGACACTTATAAGAGATTGGGATTGAACAATGCACAAATACAAAGCGAATTTCGTATTTTAAAATCAGTAGTTCCAAGTAAATTACAAGATTTTGGTGCAACCTTGGTGCAATATTTACAAAAGAATGAAATTGTGAATTTCAATTTAAAAATGTTGTTGTATGTTATGCACGATGCCACCCGTGGGCGGTTTAATCGAGTCAATATAACTGCAAGTCTGATATTACATTGTTTATTCGAAGCACTGCAGATTTTTGAAACTACTTGTCGGGCAGACGTAGGATTTTTAAAAACCTTTTATCTGAACATTATATCGGTTTGGTCAAGCTATGCGAATCAGAATCATAAACAACATACAGCCTTACAACAAACAAATGGTAAGAAACTACTTTCTTTTAGTTTATTTAATAAATAATTTAAATAGTTATTTATGTTACAAGTACAAAATATAGGACTTTTTTTGGACGAGCCGCGTTTTAAGGCCGAGCGAGCGCGCGAGCGAGCCAAATAAATAAGGCGAGTCTAAAAGTCCGTTTTTGTACGAGTGACATACATAATTTTATGTTCGACTGCCCTGAAATGATATTTCCTTCTTAAAATAATGACGTTTAATTTGATATGACAGTTTGATATGACTTTGTTTCTTTTTTTAAGATAAAAATCCAAGAATGACCTATATCCAACAAGTGCAATTTTATCAGCAGTGCCATCAGTATTGGCAAATTTATAATTCACCACACGGTATACCTCCACACCAACCGTTGCAGAGACAAACACATCGGAGAAATTCTGCAACAGTTCATCAAGCTCACTTGCAGCAATCGAATACTTCAAGATATCAAACTTTACCAACAACATCACAGTTACAACAGAAAGTGCCATCATTACAATCTCTTGTTAATAATAGACAAAGTATGCCGAGTCAGAATCTGAACACAACACAAAGTACAGTACCTTTGGAAAGGGTTGCAGTTACATCGACATATTATGTTCCTCCTCCAAACTATCCATATTCACAAACAACAGCAGTTGCATCGACAGTTGTTCCTCCTCCAAGAGAGAATCATAGTTCACAAACAAATAAGCAGTCAAGATCACTGCTGCACTCCATGTTACATCCACAAACATACCACGCATCAGCGGAACAGGCACAAACGAGAGTACAAGCAGAAACAGATGCCACGTTTAACCGTTATCCAAATGATGAGTTTAGAATTCGTTTGCCCTTATCAAAACCATACGAACCTCCAACTACATCTGCTAATGCTGATAGTTCAAGCACTCTTGGTGATTGTGTAGAAACAATTATCAGGCAAAGTCTTGATGCTGGCGTTACCAGCAGTAGTAACCAGAATAATTCAAGTCAGCATACCAATGAAATAAAACCTGAAGCAGAAAATGAAGACGTAATAGATGTTGAGAAATGGTTCGATGAAAACATGAAGGACGGTGATGACGTTATCTGCTTAAATCCAGAGTTCTTTTATAACACTAATATAAAAGTAGATTATGACCAGTTAATTAAAGCAGACGTTGATGCAGTGGCTAGCACTTCGGGTAATCCCGAACATGAGCAAGCAGCACAAACCCTTCCAGTTGGAGAAATTGGCCAACCTATAGTTCAACAGCAAATGATGGTGAGTGTAATGTTGTTTAGTATTTAAGAACTTGAGAATTTTTAAGAAACAGTTTTTTTACAAATTAGATTATTGTAGGATCCGATGCCTCCACGAATTGCATCTGTAGATAGTGGATTTTCAAGTCCACATAGACAGGTTAGTTAAATACTATAGATATTAAACTAATTCACTTAACTTTAGTACTTTCAACTTTAGTACTTTCATTTTCTATCTAACTTTCTTGAAAATTCTGAAGTTTCAAACTGTATTACTAAAAATTTTTCGTTGTTCATTAAATGATTTCATTATCGTATTTTTTAAATATTCGAAAAGCTTTAAGAGCTCCCCAGAGTATGTGACTTGCACTGCGACCTCTGATCTGTCACTTTAAAGATTTTACTTTAAAATTTCTACTAATTTTATTTACATTCATAAATGGCCCTTTTTCAGGGTGAATAGGTTTAAAAGTTGATTCAGACTGGTGGTTGCGGACTGGTGATGGTGTGGATGCGGTCTGGAGACTGTGCAATTTACCGCTCATTGCAAACATTCATAGGCGTGTGTGTTTTTAAGTCTTAGTGGTAATCAACACAATAATCGATTACAAACGATTGCTGTTATTTAAACGTCAACGCATTCCACACAAGTGTTTGCGATTTATATTGATTCCCTTCGATTTGCATCGCCTGAAAAGTATGATACAAATCGAAGGTATCATGAATCGTAAACAACTGTCAGTTGTCATTTTTGTCTTCGATATGTAGCATTAGAATAATTTGGGACTATTTCCTCAAAATAGTTGTCAAGATACACGTCAGATTCTTTTTCAATTGCTGACCTGTATAAGTTTATGATTTGACGAGAAGATTCAGCATGTTTCACTGCAAAAATTACTTCGTCGGATTCTGCCATTTACCTTAACACTACTTTTTTTATTTATAAAATAGAGGTTTGATATTCCGGCCACATATAACATACACCAAATTATGTCAGTTCGTTTGATAACTTGGCATTTCTCATTTCTGTCACAGATTTTTGTTTACTTGTTGTCAAAAATTGAAAATACATATATTCAACAGAATTGCAGCGATTATTGTGTTGAATACCCCAGTGGCTTAAATTAATTTTGTATAATAGTATATTAAAACACAAGTTACAGAAGGCAACGTTTTCGTGCATGAGTCCGAAATTTGGACACGAGCCGCGTAGCGGCGAGTGGCAGAACGGACAAGTGCTCGAATTGCCTTCTGTAACGAGTTTTTTATACTATTTTCTCTGTTTCGGCTTCCATTTACATTATTTCTTATTATAAAAATACTTGACAATTTCGAGTTGGGGAAATTTGGTTAAATAGTTAGGTTGATTTTTGCTTGACAGTTGACAGAAGTTTGACATTTGACGTTTTTGTTGCTTAGCAACTAACTGGTTGTCTAGCAACTGAATGGTTGCCTAGGTATTTTGTGTATTATTTGATACAGTATTTCTGAAAACAATATCACCAAAAATCGTTTAATAATGAAGCTCATTAAAGCATCAAAATGCGTGCTAGAATGATGTCATTATGATGCCGAAACAGAGAAAAATGCTTATAACTGATACAGATAGTTTTCTGATGAAGACTGAGAATTTATAGTTCAATATGTCCTTTATCCAATAACGCCAACAAAAAAAAAGATTCAGATCTCAGATAAACTTTGTAGCAGACATGTTGATGGCGAATCATTTGATAGATTGAAATTTGATATAAGTTCTTGTCACATTTGCTCTTAATTTTTTAATTAAATTATGCCCCAGAGTTAAATCATACTTACGCAGCGGCGCTACAGTCCATATCGGACCTTGGCCTCACCTATTTTCTTTCGCCACTTGTCCCTGTCCTCTGCCCATTTTCTCCAGTTGTTTATTCGCAGGATCGTTTTGGCATTTTCTGTCACTGCATCACTCCACCTCTTTTGTGGTCGACCCCTTCCTCTTCTTCCTTCTGGGTCTTGTTCTTCCACCCGTCTGGCAATAGCACTATCATTCATACGTAGCATATGACCTGCCCATCTTAGTCTTCCAAAACCTATAAATTTCACTATATTGGCCTCTTTAAAAATTTGGTATAATTCGTGGTTCCATCTTTTCCTCCATATATTTCCTTCTTTGAATAGTCCATACATCTTTCGTAGTACTTTCCTTTCAAAAAGGCCTAATCTGTTTTCATTTTTCTGAGTCATTATCCAGACTTCGCTCCCTTATGTGATTATTGGTCTAATTAAAGTTTTATATATCATTGCCTTCACCTCTCTATCAATATCTCTGTCTTTCAAAATTCCATTGCATGCGTACAAAGCCCGATTTGCTTGTATTATCCTGGTCTTTATTTCTTCCGTCTCATCATTGTCACTTGTTATTTTAACTCCCAGATATCTGAAACTTTTAACTACTTCCAGGTTATAGTCTTCGACTGTTAGGTTCTGTCTTACTCTAGGCTGATTTTTGGTAACTGTCATCACCTTAGTTTTATCTTCATTAATTGTTAATCCTATTTTTCGCCCTTGTTGTTCTAGTTCCATAAATACTTGTCTTGTGCTTAAGATTGATCTTCCTATTATATTGATATCATCTGCATATATCAGTGATTCTTTTGTTTTATGGTAAATTGTGCCATTTGAATCTATGTCTATGCTTCGGATTACTTTTTCTAGAGCTAGATTAAACAATACTGGCGATAGGCTGTCTCCCTGTCTCAAACCTGTTGTTGTTTCCGCCAGTTCTGTTGTTCTGTTTTGTACTTTAACCTGAATGTACGTTTCCTCTCCTCTTCCTAGATTTTCTTAATTAACTCGTATATCTCCTTGTGCAACGTCTCTCCCCCAACTTCCAGAATTTCAGCCGTTATCGTGTCTGCTCCAGGTGTTTTGGTGTTCTTTAATTTATAAATTGCATTTATTGTTTGTTCTAGTGTTGGTTCTTCCGCCATTACTTCGTCTTCTTCCCCATTACTATTCCTTTCTTGTTCTTCGAAGTCATTTCCTGGTTCTTGCACTGTTCTATTTAGATGTTCTGAAAAATATTCTAACCATCTTTCCAATATTTTATTCTCTTCACATACTAGCTGTCCCTCTTTATCCTTGATTGCAGTGGTTCTTGCTTGGTACCCTCCTTTGAGCTTATTTATGACTTGGTAGCATTCTCTGATTTGCTTATTTTTATGTAGGTTCTGTATCTTGTCTAACATGTCCTTGTTGTACTCTTGTTTCTTCCTTCTGCACACTCTTGTTGCTTCTCTTCTTGTCTCTTTATATTCCTCTTCTCGATTCCTTGTGTTGCCACCTTACACTCCGTATCGAACCAGTTGTTTCTCACTTTCTTCTTGTTCCTACCTATTTTATCTTTTGCTTCTTCTAGTATGATTCCTTTGAGTTTTGCTCATTTTTCTTCTATTGTTTCTTCTTCCTGTACTACTGTATTTGTTAGTCTATTGGTCATAGCTTCTCAAAAATTACGCGCTATGTCTTCATTCTTTAATTTATCCATTTGCCATCTTCTCACTATCTCTTTACAGGGTTTCGTTGCATTGGAGAACCTCTCTCTGAGTTGTAACTTAACTAGATAATGCTCCGAGTTGCACTCCGCACCTCTATAGCTTCTCACATTTAGAACACTACTGAAGAATCTTGAATTAACAAGTACATGATCAATTTGGTTTTTAGTATTCCCATCCGGTGATGTCCATGTTATTTGGTGTATTGGTTTGTGGGGAAAACATGTACTTGCTACTACTAGTCCTTTAGCTGTTGCAAAATTTACTAGTCTTTCTCCATTATCGTTGCTTTTATTATGTAGACTGAAATTCCCTATTGTTGGTCTAAACACTTCTTCTCTCCCCACTTTAGCGTTAAGGTCCTCTATAATTAGTAGTATATCATGTTTAGGAATTCTGTCTACCTGTTGTTCTAAGAGATCATAGTAGTCTTCTTTTTCTTCCTCGCTTTTTTCCTCTGTTGGTGCAGGGGTATTAATAATAGATAGGTTACATTTTTTCATTCGTATTCATTGATCGGTTGGAAGTCGATTACATTTTCATTGGCCTTCTTAGTTAGAATAAAAGCTGTTCCTAATTCGTGTCTTCCTTCTGAGTTCCCATTTTTAAATATTCTGAGCTTATTCCAGTCTTCAATCCCGCTTCCTAGCCAGTTTGATTCTTGAATTGCTAATATCTTAAATCTTGTACCTTGCCATTTCATCTATTATAGTTTGGAGTGCTCCTGCTTGATAGGCACTTCGTACATTCCATGTTCCGATGTGAATGTCCCTTTCCCTTAATTGTCACCTTATTCTTTGCTTGGTTTGTCGTCCATATATCCGTCCGGTCCGAGGCTCCAGTTGGGGTTTCGTAACAGTAATGGTTTTACAGTGATCGGGTTGTTAACCCTATCCCAACCCTTTTCCTTTATCTGGGCTTGGGACCAGCAGGGTGCCGTTTAGAACCGTCACACCCTTGCGGAGTTAGAGTTAAATCATAAAGTTCTTTATATTCAGAGGCTTGCTCAATTATTCAATTATTATTTCACTAAACAGTTGTTCTGTTTTTGTCAAACCGGACGGGTTTCACAGAAAAATCGGTCTCTGATCGTTAAAAGCCACACCGGTTCCGGAATTGGATTGCCACCAGTCCTCAGACGCCAGTCTAAATCATCCTTAAATTTAATATTGCTAAGTTGGAGGTCATTTCTTACTTACCTACGTATTTAATCACTCCTCTGTCTACCTTTCTTCAGATGTAGAGGTTTATTCAGATGTAGAGGTAGGCCATTTCTAAATTTGTTACATTTTCGATTTTTATTCTAGTTTTTCACAATGTTTGTGCTTATAGCATCCCATATTTTAGTCCAGAGAAATTAGACAAAATAAAAGCCCATCTCCGGAAAAATTCCCGGAAAGCTGAATTTTGGTATGGACCTTGATATTGTGGTTCTAAACAAAATGTCAAAAGTCCCCATCGATCCGAGTGCCGCTAAAAATTTCATGTAGGGTCAAAGGTCACAAAAAACGGTTTTTTGTAAATATCTCGTTAACGGTCACATTTACGGAAAAAATGTTTATTATCAAATTTGTAACTTAGGAAATTTCCTACAAAAACCATGTAATGACTTTTATTCATAGAAGTAACTCTTTTGGAGATAATGCGATCTACAGAGTTGTAATCTTTATTTGTCTTACGAAACGTGCACTCCTTTCCACACTACCTTCTACCTTCGAGGTAGAATACAAGCTGAGTTTTTTGTACGTGGTGTCTGCAGTAAGCCTAATCCACGTTTCTTTTTGTTTGAAAAATGTTTATTTAAAAATAATACTATAGTCGAGTGAAATTAGACAAACAAAAGTCCCATCTCCGGAAAAATTCCCGGAAAGCTGGATTTTGGCATAGACCTTGATATTGTGGTTCTAAACAAAATGTCAAAGGTCCCCATCGATCACAGTGCCGCTAAAAGTTTCACGCAGGATTAAAGGTCACACAACGCGGTTTTTCGCGAATATCTTGTTAACGGTTACTTTTATGGAAAAAGTATTTATTATCAAATTTGTAGCTTAGGAAATTTCAAACAAAAATGATGTAACGTCTTTTATTCATAGGAGTGACCGTTTTGGATATAATGCGATCTAAAAAGTTGTAACGAACAGTGTGCACGTGGCGTATACATGCATGCCGTTGAGGAGTGCACACCATTCGTTACAACTTTGTAGATCACATTATCTCCAAAACGGCCACTCCTATAAATAAAAGTCATTACAACTGTTTTGTAGGAAATTTCATAAGCTACAAATTTGATAATAAATATTATTTCCGGAAAAGTGACCGTTAACGAGATATTCACGAAAAACCGTGTTGTGTGACTTTTGACACTGCGTGAAAATTTTAGCGGCACTCGGATCGATGGGGACTTTTGACATTTTGTTTAGAACCACAATATCCAGGTCCATACCAAAATCCAGCTTTCCGGGAATTTTTCCGGAGAGCAATGTCTAATTTCACTGGACTATTTATAAAGACAAAAATATAAAACCAAGAGTTAGCGTTGTTGTGTGGGTATTATAGAAGTAATTTCCTTTTGTTAGTATAACTGTTGATTGCAAATTAACTTCAGGTGTTAACCAAATAAGAGAGATGAGATACTGGATTATTACAATAAGCGCATCTTACAGAAAATAAAAAACATGCATGGAAAATGAAATTACTTTTACTGAGTGCCGATAACACTGGCCAACAAATTTCAACTTTTGGTTTTGCCATGAAATGACGTATACTACAAGTATTTTTCACCTAGGATTTGGGTTGTGTCGTCAGTTGGATTGTGAATTTATCAACAGTGCGTTGTTAAATTCACAATCCAACTATACTCTATACTTCATCTCTTTCTAAACTAGGTTTTCATTACCTACTGCGCACGAATGCGTGTCTAAACAGACAGTTTTTGGATGGGGAAAGTTGACGTCAACCCAAATGCTATATGAAAAATACTGTAATTTTAATAGAAAACATAGAAACATTTATTTTAATAAAAGGTAGATGGTCAATGGTCAAGTTAGCTCTAATTTCGTTTGGATTTTAATGAAAAGATTTTTCTGTTTATAACTGTACTTCTTTAATGTATATTTCAAATTCTTACAATTAGGCAGCAGTCTCACTGAGCCACCAACAACCACCCACAGCCACCAACTAAAATTTAAACATGTGTTAAATCATAGCGCTGGTCCCACTGAGCCACCGCTAGCCACCCACTGCCACCAAACGGTGACCACCAGTTTGAAATTTCCAACATGTTCGAATTTTGGTGGTTGGTGGTCAGCGGTGCTTGAAATGCGCAAGCGCCAGTGAACTAAAAATTTGATTTTCCTGTCAGGAGATTTTCGTTTATGGTAGCATAGCGTGCTAGGTTTATTATTTACAATATTTACGTAACACTAGCAAATAAACACTGACACACACCCAAATACGTCTCTTTTAACGTATTTGCACAAACCAATGGACATAACCTAATTTAATGAAATAATAATAATAGTACTAAAGATGCATTCAGACTCAGAAATTTTGTCCGGAAAGTTGACGAAGAAAATTAAACGAACCAATCAGGAGGTGCGTAGAATTTGAATTGTAAGAAGCGGTAAAAGTTAATCTCTGAATTCTCCGATCTAACTGAAAGGTACCCCGATAAGGAAGGCAAACGATCCGTGGCGTGCGCATGAGTAGATTGAATAAACACGTGATGTTTGTTTCTTGTAACCACACTTTAACCTACATTATTTTCAGAAAGGTTATTGTTTTGTGATTTTCAGTTTTCGTTTGTATGCTTTGCATAATTATCGAAGGTTATTTTGTCAATTTGTATAATGGTACAACCAAAGATGATAAACGAAGGTTAGAACTAACAGCTGTTCGCCTCGCACCTGCGCAATTAAAGCAAATCGTTAGCTACAACAAACTTGCGAAATCTCCGCCGAGTCTGAATTGCCAAATTTTATCCGGCAGAAAACATCCGTTTTGTCCGTCAACTTTCCGGACAAAATTTCTGAGTCTGAATGCACCTTAAGTTGGCGATAGATAAACCGAATAAACATAAAACAAGCGCGAAATTAAAAATTTTAACTAAAACTGGTGGTCACTGCTTGCTTCAGTGGGACCGCACGTGATTATTTTAGTTGGTGGTGGTGGATGGCTGTGGGTGGCGGTGGGTGATAGTGGCTGCAGTGGGACTGCTGCCTTAGAAATGTGACTGAATATTACAATGTCTCTTATAAACAACATCCACAGCCTCCCTTCTTAACGTTTAACAGTAATCTGCTAACATAACGGGATTCTATTTGCCCTGGTACCGTTGTTCCATTCCCAAAATGTCTTGGTGGAAGCGCTCACCGTGCTCATCACTAACGTCGCACATATTTTCCGGACAAAAGTCCAAGTGAGAATGTAGAATCTGCACTTTAAGGTACATATTGCAGCCAGCCAGCACCGTGAAATGCTTTTATCATATCCATTACTAAAGTTTTGTAATTTTCTTTTTTTGTTTCACAAGAAACTGGTAAAAACTTGTACCATGGACAGATGGACACCCACGCTGCTTTTTCCCGCACTGTTAATTTGGTTTCAAATATTCTGTCACTTACTATTTCTCGTATCTGAGGTCCAACAAAAATACCTTCTTTTAGTTTTCCTTCTGTTTTTTTTTCCTTGAGTGAGCGAGTAACATCACGTCTGCAATAAGTTTCAACCTGCATTTTCTCCGTAACCAGAGCTAAGTCAATACTGCCACTTTTCGAATAATTTGTACTTTATACAGGGTGGTTGGTTTTTCATTGTCCAGCTTATATCTGCTGAAATATTAAAGATACAAGAAAAAGTTAAATATAAAGCCGCAATTCCACTGGAGCAACACTAGACGGACATGTAGCATACCACATGTCGTCTAGTGTTACCTGATTTTGATGTGCGACAAAAATCGTGCCACAACTTTAAATGTCGCACGTCAAACTTGTCGCTCAATATCGCATGCGCCTTGTCGTCTATGGTTGTAGCATACGGCTAAACCAATTCAATTGAAGCGACATCAGTATTTTGCGTCATGTCTGTGGAAACGTCACGGCGACTGCATATTTAGTAATAGCTTTAAGTAATAACAGAAGAAGAAAAAGAAGGAACCCAAGATGGTGGAGAGGAGAATAATTTATTGTATGTTAATAGCCAAGAATCTCGGAAAGACTTTTTCAATAAATTCGTTTCTGGCGATGAAAGCTGACCCCAAATTCTTTATTTTCTTTTTCACTTCAATAACAGTAGAGTCGTATTTACTCGCGAGCTGCTTCAGCTTATCTCTCTTTCTTTTTTCTTTTACCCTCTTATACCTATAGTGTCGAGGGGGCCTGACACACCGAGCCGCAGAGTGGTCACCCATTTAATTTCTGATCAAGCAGGCCTTTGCTTAACTTTCCATATTTCAGTATTACGTGCGCTCCCACTTTGCCGGTTGCTTCAGCTTATCAATTTTTAATTTATTGGCTGTTCCACAATTCCGGTGAATTGTGATAATCTTCAATAAATAAAGTAGTTCTTCAATATTTCACTCCATGTCGCAGGATACAAGCCGCACCGATCCACTGGCCGTCGGATAGTCGGCGACATTGCTCGATATGCCGAATCCTGTCGAAAAATGACGCATCTGACCGTCAACAACAATCGGCATGTGGCATACGACAAAGGTGCATGCTGCATGTCGCTTCATGTTGCTTCAGTTAAAAGAGTCCGTGCAGCATGCTTCACTGCCGCATACCACATGTTGCCTAAATGTTGCCTCAGTGGAATTGCGCCTTAAGACTTGTCTAACAGAACTTGTTCGATAAAATGGCGCAAACAATTTTTTTCCATGGCCTACAAATTTTCCGGAAAAATATTTAACTTCGTTTTTTTAAATGGAACACCCTGTATATTTTTGCGGAATATGGTTCTAAATAAATTTCACGTTATAATGATGTATAACAAGTAGGGGATTGCCTTTAAATTATGCCTAAGAATGTAAAAACAAAATTATAACAGTCAGCTGTGATATTCTATTGTTTATACCTGTAAACATCTGTCATAAGTCAGATAGAAGTTTTTAATAGTGACAAAGGTGTTGTGGTTCTTATTTAACTAAGAAACCGTTAGTGTTTTGTGCAAGAAAAATGAACATCGGCTACACAAACAGTGAAAAAGTTGATAAGCTTTGAAAAGGTGCCAGTGAACCTCACGGGATTTTCTAAATTTTGATAAGTATTTACGTGAGGCTGTCTTCTGTCAGGATATAGGTAACTTTTTATATAAGATAGCAGCCTGACGTTTATTATTGTTTGATCTGTGAAAACAGCACAACTTATCAACTTTTTCACTGTTTGTGTAGCCGATGTTCATTTTTCTTTCACAAAACACTAACGGTTTCTTAGTTAAATAAGAGCCAGAACACCTTTGTAACTATTAAAAACTTCTATCTGCTTTATGACAGATGTTTACAGGTATAAACAATAGAATATCACAGCCGACTGTTACAATTTTGTTTTTACATTCTTAGGCATAATTTAAAGGCAAAATCCCGTACTTGTTATACATCATTATAACGAGAAATTTATTTAGAACCATATTCCGCGAAAATATACAGGGTGTTCCATTTAAAAAAACGAAGTTAAATATTTTTCCGGAAAATTAGTAGGCCATGGAAAAAAATTGTAAAAGTTCAAGTCCAAGTTGATTGAATCATTAACTAAGAACACAACAGTGATCTCTAAAAGTAAAAGATACAGTTTCACTTTGTGGAGTATCATTCGAAAATTTGCATTTACTATCTATGGTTTGTGTGTATAGATTAGTGATGGGCACAATCGAATGATTTTGAGAATCGAATAATCGGCAATCGGATAATTTCAACAATCGAATGATCATTCGAATGATTTTTCACTCGAATTAAAAATCATTCGAATGATTTTTCATTCGTCATTCGTTTCAGAGTTTCCGAATGAAAAATCATTCGAATGATATTTCACTCGAATTAAAAATCATTCGAATGATTTTTCATTCGTCATTCGTTTCAAAGTTTCCGAATGAAAAATCATTCGTAATTCGCAATGCGAGTGATTATTCGGGCGATCACTCGAGTTGAATGCGCAAACTCACACTGCGCTTATAATAAAAGAAACTTTTCAAAATTAAAGTAATACGGTGTGCAGTTATGTATATTACTTTATCTTTGTCGGACGCTTGCCTTGCGACAGCGACAACCCGCACGTCCCGGGCATCGTTAATGCCGTACAAAAATAACTTTATGCGGATGGGAATTCATTCGTCATTCGGTATTCGCTATTCGTTACTGAGTTACGTTAATATTTTACATTTTATATCTTTTTCTTTTTATTGTTTCTCAAATTTAGTTCATGTTTGTAATTTAGCTTTATATTATATACATATATTTTATTAAATATTTAGTCACAATTATTTACATTTATATTATTATGTGTACTTACGCTGACAATTACAAATTAAAATGTTGACTTATTTTATTTTGTTTAATAGCTCAATGTAGTTTGTTACTGAAGACGGGTTTTGTTATTATTGAAAGAATTCATTCAAAATAGCCCAACGCAATCTCATACTGAACTTAACAAACGAAACCTTTCAAAATGAAAGTAATTAAGTAATTCTAGGAAAAGTAATACGATGTGCAGTTATAGGTATAAAACTTTATCTTTGTCTTTGTCTGATGCATGCCTTGCAACTTGCAACAGCGACAAACCGCAAGTCCCACGCGTCGTCAATGCCGTACAAAAATAACTCGATATTAATGTGAATTCATTCGTCATTCGCTATTTGTTTCCGAGATTCCGAATGAAAAATCATTCGAATGATTTTTCATTCGTCATTCGTTTCAGAGTTTCCGAATGAAAAATCATTCGAATGATTTGACGACAACAATCGAAACATTTCGAATACCGACGACAATCGAATGATCCGATTTTTTTCATTCGAATTCGCCCATCACTAGTATAGATGTAATTATAATTTTAAGATACAAATTGCTTTTTACCAGAAATATAAGTTCACTTAAGACACTCTTTGTTTTAGATCGAACATCCGGAAATTTTGAGTGGTGAGCGTACATGTATTTGTTTGAAAAAAGCAGAATTAGTTTGTCAATGCAGATTAGCAATTTATTGTTCTACAAGTTGTCAGGTAAATAAGCAACCTTTTTTTTTAAATTTTGTGGTGATATGCATCGGAAACTCGGGCTTTTAGAGTTTTGCGCATTATAAAGTGCCTAAAATTAAAAATGAGTACATATTGTAATATTTTAGTATCTGAAGTATAGTTAGATAGTTCGTGTGCATAGTAATACAATGTGATTTTTTAAAAACTCAATTGCAGCAGGCCGTATTCTGACTTAATACAGACAGTTCTAAGGTTATTAAGACGGAATACGGCCTGCTGCAATTGAGTTTTTAAAAAATCACATTATATTATTTTGCTTTGTAGAATTTTATAAAATGGTAAGAAACAAAAAGTTGAAGCTTTGCATAATATTTTTTTGCACTTGTGGGCGTAAAATACCTCATTTTATACTTCAAGATAGTGCACTTTATGCCCTGAGTATTTATAGCAGTGCGTGTTTATACTCGCTGTCTTAGTTACGGTACATTTTTAAATAATTTATTGTGAAGAATTGCAAAGTTGAAATAATTAAGGCAAAGTAATTTGGGGCTAGTAAATACTGAAAAGTCTGTTTAGTTGATTCAACAAGAATGGGGCTAGCATATAAATAGGTTAGTGACACGTCACTGTCAACATTTGAAACATCTTTGGGCCCACAAGCATTGCAGATTATTCATTTTCTAGTTAATTAAAGTTATGTCAATAGGTCTGTTAAAAGTATAGAGTATCTATACAGGTTATTTAATTTGTTTTCTCAAAGTTACGGTTGATTCAGACTAACAGCTGCGGATCGATGATGGTGCGGATACGGTCTGCACACTATGTGGTTTACTGGTTGGTAACTAACCATTCAGACTGAATGTGGTAGTTCGATGGTGAGTTTCAATCATTGCGGGTGTTCATTGGAATACATATTTCATTGTGGGTTTGGCATACATATTTCTAAGTCTGCTTTTAAATTAATTTTATATAAAGATAGTTGCGATGATGAATAGAAGACATGATATACCCTCCACCAGATATTTTAATGGCCAATTATTTGATGGGTTTAACTTTGATATAATTTCTTGTCAAATTTGTTCTTTTAATTTAACTTTAATTATGCCCCCAGCATGTAAAATTGTTTATATTCGGAGACATGCTCTATTATTATTATTTTTTTTTTCAATTTGTACTTTGTACTTTTCATAGCTCTCTTCGTCCTTCTTGTCTAAATATATTCTCCATAATTCCATCTTCTTCTTTACTCCTCTTTTCACATTCTCATTCCACCAAGCAGTTTGCACCTTGATGCTTCACATATTTCCTTGGCATATGTAATTGTTACTTCTTTCAGTTTATTCCACATCGTTTGAATTGCTTCTTCTATGCACTTTTTGTATCTATTCCTCACCTTTTCCTTTTGTAGTTTATAGGTTTTAATACTTAAATGGTTTGCTTTTTTCTTGCCTGTCTTGTTATCATACAGAGCTCTTCCCTTTATTTTTACCGATACTAAGTGGTGATCAGTGTTTATTTCTGGTCCTCTTTTGACCTTTACGTCACATGATTTTTCTATCCTCCCTCTCTACCAGCGCTAAATCTATTATACAGTGAGCACGTAAAGGTTGGAATAAATTCGATAAAATCTTTCTTGGGCAAGTAAGAAAATAATGCTCGGACACGTCGATTTTCTTTTTTGGATGCGCTTTTTTTGGTATACGTATATTTTTTATTAGGTCATCCCTGTTCGAGTTGTGACGTCATCTTCAGTTTTTTTAAATGGCAACACCCTCTTTTGATAGTACCATTTAAAAGAGCACATTTTTCTGGGTATCGACGACAAATTTTGTGGTATGTTACATAACAATATTTTCGAAAAATGTTTTAGAATTCATAACAATGTAATGAAATAACAATAGAAGAAATACCTAATAAATACTATTAAAACCCATTAAATTAAATGTTAAAATTTCATGTCATTTACCTCTTAACAATATCCATCTATTGGCGAATACGGTGTTTAGATAATCACGCACAATCCGTAAATAATATAGTGGCGCACCATCTTGTTGGTACCATATTGGTTCGTCCGGCATTTGGGGATTTTGATTATTTGGATATAGTGCTAGAAGTGCGGGAATTATCTGTTTTTGTAGCAAATTCAAATATTTTTCAGCATTTAATGCGCCGTCAATACCAAATGGTGCAACAATTGTGGTACTAATTTCTCGTTACGTAACATACCATAAAATTTGGCGTCTATACGAAAAAAATGTGCTCTTTTAAATGGTACTATCAAAAGAGGATGTTGCCATTTAACAAAACTAATGATGACGTCATAACTCGAACAGGGATGACTTAATAAAAAATATACGCATACCAAAAAATGCGCATCCAAAAAAGAAAATCGATGTGTCCGAGCATTATTTTCTTACTTGCCCAATAAAGATTTTATCGAATTTATTGCAACTTGCAACCTTTACATGCTTACTGTAGATTTTTCATTCCTACTTCATGATACGAGGGTTTAGACAAATTATAATGAGTAAAAACAGACGTGATTAAGTAAATATTTAATAATACAAAACACAAAGACATTAATAACATTTCACTTGACTGCCTACATTGCATACTGCTTTACCGACCTTACTTAACTTTGTTATTCATACCTAAACATTTTATATCAAAATTCCAGTTTACATACCAACACTAGGTACTTTGCATTGTTCTTATGTACTAAATCTTATGTCTAAAGAAAGTGTTTGTTACTATTAGCTGATTTTGGATGCAAAAATCTATTGCTCTCTGTCCATTATTATTTTTTGTGACTTCTCTGAATCTTCCTATAGCACCTTCTGCCTCGTGATGTTGATTCCCAACCCTTCCGTTTAGGTCTCCCAATATAATCAGCCCTCCCTTCTTTTTATCTAACGAGCGATCAATAAAAAAACCAATTAGGGTAGGCTGTGAAATTGAATTATTCTGAATTGGTACTTTAGCCACATCCACAGAATGACATTTCATTTTCAATTTAAGGTTATAAACTTTTGTTTACAATAAAAATGTCAAACTACAAACGTTATAAAATGTCATTCTGTGGATGTGGCTAAAGTACCAATTCAAAATACCTAATTCAATTTCACAGCCTACCCTAATTGGTATTTTTATTGATCTGTTGTTATTTCCTCTTGTAACTCTTCCCAGAAACAATCCTTATCTTCTTTTTTGTCATAATCTGAGGGACCATATGCAGTTATTATTGTGTATGTTTCCTTGTCATGGACTTCTAATTCAAGTCTCGTTATTCTTTCATTAAAATATTCGACTTCTTTCACTTTATCAATATCTTCCTTCGATATCATTCAAGCAACTCCTGGCTTTGCCCTTTCATTAATGTATACTCCACTGTAAAATATAATATGCTTTCTTTGACCTTTTTTTTATCAAAAAAACACATTCTGCATATTGTTTGGTGTTTACTATGTACCTACTATAATTAGAGTTTTGAATAATATAGATTTAATCAAATTGGCTTCTGAGAATGGAATCCTTAAAATTGCTATGGCAGTCACTCTAAACAGTTGTTCTGTCTTTGTTGAACTGGACAACCGGATCACCAGCTGTCAGTCTAAATCAACTTTTAAGGTTATCAAAACTCATCTAATAAAGGGGTAAAACAATAATAGTACAGCAGCCAATCACAATCGTTAAAAGAGTTTATCAAGAATCATGTGTTTTTGTTCATATGCTGGCTCAAATCTTGTTGAATTAACTGTAGGAGTTTTCCTTTGATATTAACTACTCTAAAATTTCTCACCATTTTTAAATCTTACATATAATTTGTAATTGTAGTTTTACATAGTTATATTATAAATTGTTTGTCTTAAAATAATTTTCCTCATATTTTTTAGCGGAAAGATTGGATCAACCATCGTGAGCAGTGTATTACAGCCCGGGAATCAAACAGGCAATATGATTGTTTCCATTGAGATTGTTTTTCGTAAACGTATATATTATATTAATGCTATTATTCTCTGTACCTTGTTAAATGTACAAAAATTCTATTGCCTGTTAAGTACTTAAGATTATTGTGTACATACATATGTTTAACAAGTATTTGTTTCCAAATCGGCAATAGTAATATTAAGATTAGATATATTACTGTTAAAAAGTATATTTTATATAATTACAATGTATTTATAAAAGTTTATTTGATTTGATTAGCAGTTCGTATGTTTACAATTCTATAATTTAGTATGAAGTCATTACCTACTGAAATTCTTAAGCAAACAATTTCAATGTTTCTTGTAGTTTTTCAGAAAGATTTATAATAAGGACATTCTACTATTTCCTTCGACAAAGTATTATAAATGTCACTGTGTGACTTGTATTAATAGCATTTTATGTAAATCTTATAAGGCTCAATTGTACAAAATACATGGATAAGTAATTTAAGACTAACCTTGGTGCCTTTCCTAAAAGAGATATTCAGTATTTACTTTTAAGAAGACAGTTAGGTTTGTAATGTAACTAATGTAGCTATTACTTTTGTTTATACGCTTATATAAAGTTACGTGCCATTTTAAATATTGCTGCGACGACGTTACGTATAAATGATAAAATAATTTTATCACAGCAATAAGTGAGATGATCAACCAAAAATATTTGGTACACATTATTCTGATATTATTAAGTTCCTTTTTGTAAAGTATAAGTAAGATGTGTTACTTTTTGTTGTTTTTATGGAATAATTTTGTATTAATAATTGTTGAATACCTATGTATTGTTGAATACCTATGTATTCACGTAAAACAAAAAAAAAATGTAAAAACTAGCAATATAAAAAAAACTAAAAAAAAAGATAAGAAGCCTAAATTAATTTAAAAAACCTTTTTATGTTTTGACAATTTAAAATATGTTTTTAAAATGAGCTTCGTGATTGTACAAATACATTGGTAAATTTTTGTTAAATGTCTTTAAGCGTTTTATTTCTTTGTCTTAACCGAGATTAACCCTTGGATGGCTTCTTGCACTTGTTGGGCGAGGTTATCCATCCCTCTTCTTCTGTCCCTTCTAGCCAGTCTTGTCACTTTTATTTACAATTCTTCATTGTTATTAGCATTGTAAAGGCTATTCTCCACATGATTTCCCTCATTTATTAGATCCCATGTTTCAGCAGTAATCCATGTATCTATCTCGTGCTACCTTTTTTTCTACAAGCAGATCTTGGGTTGTTCTATATAACTTATCTTTGTATCTTGCACATTTTGTTGAAACAAGTTCATCGTTGTTTTCGTGGTTGATTTGGTTCAATATCTTCGTTGAAATCATGATGAACGAAGGGTTTTTGAGCTTTTTAAATTATACTTTCGTCCAGATATTGTTTGGCTACTTATTTTAACTGCCTTCAGTTTAATTTGTAGTGAACCTAATAGAAGTTTGTGGGATTTGTGGGCATTTGCCATATCAGCACCACGAGTGTCTCCATTTCCTATTTATAATGATGTGATGTTTGCGAGTCAGGGGAGACCCATGTGATTTTATGAGTATATTTATGTGAGAATACTGCTCCACATATTACCACAGTATAGAAACAACCAGTAAGTTCACTTGCGCAAAATTGTGTCGCCATATTACAGTGGAAGTCACAGTCACGTGGAAGTAAGTGAGCTACAACCACAGATTCATTTTCAGTGTAACGAGTTATGTCAAATTCAAAATTTCCTCCTCTAAATTAGCTGATAAAATCCACTCTCGGTGTAGTGCGCAGTAGATATTCGGCGACACGAACATCAAAGGTACCGACACGAAGTGAACCTACTGTTTGTTTCTATACTGTGGTATTACTAAGAAACTGGCTAATACACCTTTAAAAAAACAAAGATAGCGACTTATAACATCAGAACAAGAGCAAATACGACTTGAGGATAGAATACTTCTCCAAGATCCTAAGCGAGCAAGTAGAGGAAGTTATAATCGATGGGATACAAGCACAATTATTAAGAATAAATGTAAAACTCCCTAGATTAAGGAAATTGAAATATCAGTAAACAAGCTGAAGGATGGAGGATGGTAAAACAGCTGGACCGAATCGTGTCGCAGCGGAATTACTGAAGATAGATATAGACCAAACAGCTACTATTCTACAGCCAGTCTTTCAAGAAATTTGGAATTTAGAAGAAATTCCTTTGAAATGGAAAAGAGGCATTGTAATAAAGTTACCGAAGAAAGGTGACCTCAAACAATGCAGTAACTGGAGGGATATAATGCTGCTTAACCTTTTCACTGCGGCCGACTTCCGACTTCAGCTAAACCCCCTGCGTGGGATACTTTACCGTGTTAGGTATGCGTGTGCATGTTCGTACATAAAAACGTGTACACTCGCTAAAATCTGGCGTAGACTACACAAACTACACAGATGAGTAGTTTGTGGTAGACCAAAGTCGAAACTGCCGAAACCGCCGAGAAGCACTGAACCTTCCCACACCACTACACAACAATATACGGCATACGCAGTTACGTAAAATAGAAAACGAAAATAGTCGGCTTTCGCAGTAGAGACTCGGAAACTTAGAGCCACCAATATTCGTCTTTCGCAGTCAAAAGGTTAATATGATCAATAAGGGTATCGCACAAATAATAATTAATAGAGACCGGTTCTAGTAAAAAGTTAGTAAAATCATTTCAGTAGACTAGCACACTTCAGTAGCACTTTTAAAACAGTTGTTTACTATTGCCGCTCTCTAGAAAAGTTCACCAATCATTATGGTGGAATATATTTACAATAGGCATTACCAAGCTTTCGTGGTGTCAACAAACCAATCAGTTGTTATTGATGAACCATAACGGTACAGATGGGGGCAATCTGAATTAGAAATATTTAGTGCGCTGCTGGATTTAGCTAAATTTACCTATTTGGATGACTCATCATCTAAAAATGTCACCTAAAATCTGATCTTTAATAATTAACTATGGATTGTCGGAGAAAATAGAACCCTTACAAAGAGTTATTCAGCCGGGTTTAGACCCAATAGAGAATAGATCATGTGTTATCACGTCAGATCACTACGCATAATCATAGAGCAGTCAACAGAATGAAGAAGCCTATTTTGCCTAACATTTATAACTTCCATCATGCACAACGTTCTCTAGAAAATTTTAAAACTAATTGATGTACGCCCACAATTAATTGGGCTCCTAGCTAGGTGTCTTGAGTTCAAATCTCACGCAGTGGCAAGGATTTTTATACAGAATTCCCCACTGTTTGAGGGCGGTACTTGAGCGAGTGAAGCCATTTAATCGTTTGGTTACAATTAACGATTCTGTCTGCAGAGATAGTAACAAGATACATACACTATACACTTATAAATAAATCTGTTAGTTAAACCCTTAACCCTTCTCTTACCGACCTATTTTTTTTACGGTAACTACCAGGTGGGGTGCCTAAAACAAATTAAAATAGCAATTTTTCTTTATTGTGGGAACACTTGACCCTTATTGACATCTAATAAGAATAATACTATTGAAAGAAAACTTTATTATTTTTTTTGTCGATGGTGCCTGGGGGAAAAGAGCTTACAACATGAATTGTACTTCGAGTGTTGGCATGGCTTGCATTATCGGCAAAGCCACGAAAGGAGTATTATACCTGTCGATAAGGAACAAATACTGTTGCATTTGCGCAAAACAAGAAAATGATGCAAAAAAGGGCCCACTGAACTTGCCATCCACATCACAAGATACTATTCCCGATAACAAACCATCTAGAAGGCCTCACAAATGTTATAAAAATTGGTCCGGTTCAGCTTCGTCCATGGAAGCCGACATAATAGCAGAAGGATTTAGATTTAGCGTGGAAATGTATAATATAAAATACACAGTAGTAATAGGAGATGGGGACAGTAGTGTGACTGAAAAATTGCGTTCACAAATGCCTTATGGACCCAATACCTTCATTGAAAAAATTGAGTGTACGAACCACTTAATGAGGAATTTTGGCAAAAAGATGAGGACTATTTATAATAAAACCTCCAACATAAAAGGAGCCGTTCCGAAACCAGTAAGAAGAATTATTGAATCTAAGGATCAACAGCTGCGAACAGGTATAATATCTGCAATCAAGTTTAGATCGAGCCAGTCTGATATACCTAAGCAACAGAAGATTTCTTTATTAAAATCAGATATTCAGAATTCTGTTAATCATCGCTTAGGTCAACATTAGGAGTGTTCAAACTATTTTTGCTCCAAAGAAAACGAAGCAGCAACAAATATGGAGCAGCTGAAGTTTTTTGGTGTGTGGGATGATATCATGTATGGAATCAATTCATTAGCTTATCATTCTAAAAGCTTGATTTATAACTCTAGCAACAATCTAGCTGAACAATTTAATTCTGTAGTGAGCAAATTCATTGCTGGAAAAAGAATTAATTATGCTGCAAGGAGATCATACAATGCCCGATGCGAAGTTGCTGCAATAAGTTACAATTCTGGGCCACAAGCAATTTCTTTAATCCATAAGGACAGATGTGAACAAGAACCCGGGTATTATACTCAATTATTTATTCATAGAAAGAATACACAACATGATAAACGAGCTGAAAGGCGTTTACTGAAAGAAAATATTAATAAAAAGAGGTCCACTTGCAGGAAAACTAATGAAAACGATCACATGCACTATGGCCCGCATGCAGCTACCGGTACGGATAGCTTCAGCAGTGATTTGTGTGTTGAACTCTTACAAACAAACAAAGAAAAAATTTTGCAGGATCTTGCCACAGCTAACAAGACCTACATAGAAGAAAACACTAGGCAACAAAAACAATCACCATTGTGGTTTGCAGAACGTCGAAAACGAATAACCGCTTCCAACTTCGGAAAAGTCTGCAAACTTATGGACAAAACACCAAGAGGAGCTACTGTTGCCCAAATAGCGAATTCATCATTTAGAGGTAATGTATACACCGAATATGGAAATTCGAGGGAACCAATTGCAATTTCACAATTGGAAAAAGAACTGTCAATTAAAGTTAATGAGTGTGGATTAATTGTAGATACGTATTATCCGTTTCTGGCAGCTACACCAGATGGATTAATTAACGATGATGGGATTGTCGAAATCAAGTGTCCATTCACCGCGCAAAATTATACACCAGAAGTTGCAGCTGAATTATTGCCCGGTATTAAAAAATGGTGTACATTTGTAAATAATGAATTAGCCCTGAAAAAACTCACAATTATTATTATCAGGTTCACGGACAACTTCACGTAACCCAGCGAAGTTATTGTATATTCGCATTTTGGACACCACTAGGACTCCGACTAGAAAAAATCTGGAAAAATGATACATTCTGGGAAGAAAAGATGATACAAAAATTAAGTGACTTCTATTTACAACATTATATTTTAGAAATTATTGATTCCAGAATGGACCGTCAACTGCCTGTCCGAGATAGCAAGAAAAAAAAAGGAAGTATGATTGTAATTTAAAAAATGTATAATATTACTATTTCATAAGAGATTATAATATCTCAAAATATATATAATAATCAAATAAATTAAATTTGTGGGTGAAAACTAAGACATTTTATTTCATAATAGACACCGTGCGTTTACGCACTTCGGCTTTGTTTATTTTATTTTATTGTAACAGCGGAGGTTATGCTTTATAATATTATAATCTATGTTTTGTAAATAATTTGGGCATTTATTATAACTCAATTATAAATTTAAGATTTATTTTCTAGTTGTTTTATTGAAATTTCATATTTTTGTATCCCGAAATTCACTCTTAGTAACGCCAATGCACTTCGGTTGGTTACTTTTTTTTTACGGGCAGCCAACAATTTTTTACATTTTGTCTGATATATTTTAATCCTGAAAGTGTAGTCTTAGTAGAATTTATTTTAGACATAAAATTATTTTTCTTTTCATTACTAAATTACATTTATTTAAACATTAATAATTGTAATTGCCATGTTAAACTTTTGGCGTCGGATTGAATAAAATCCGAACTAGTTTTATGGAAAAAATCTTTTTAATTATAGTTACGATAAAAGAATAATAAGTAATTATAGAACTATAACACTCGACATGTAATTAATTGATATTAATAAACATTAATAAAAGTTGCAATGTTTGTTATTTTGTTTATGTTTATTGTTGTTACAATAAAAAGTGAGAAAAATTATTAAAGATCTTATCATTTCAGGTATTTCATTAAAAATCAATTTCAAGAAATAGTCTCAAACTTTTAAATGTTACTAGGGATTATTGTCAAAGTACAAGTTGTTTTGGGCTATAATCCCATAATCTGGCATTCCAACTATACAGAGACGTAAATGGTGTTCAGTTAGAAAGAGACCACTTCGATGTTCGGAGTCGGCCCTCTTAACCCACACGCATGCAACGATGCAAATAAAACTCTTACTAAATAAAACAGGCTTACAGAACAAGCCAAACTTGTTGGTTTAGAAATAAATACTAATAAAATTAGATCCATGCATCAATATGAACAATGAACACATACAACCAATAACCATTAACGATGGGCCTATAGAAGACATCCAACAGTTTTGATATTTAGGAAGCATAAAACAACACGTAAACAACGTTAGAGCAGCTTTTACTACCCTAAAAAAAAATTATTATTATAAACCTATAAATCCCAGTGTTGAGCAAAAGCCTCCCCGTTGTCTTGTCACTTGTCTTGAGTGTCTCGTTCCACCAATTTTTTCCCATTTCAACTTCAAATTTGTCTAACCATCTCGTAGCTGGGCATTCTTGTTTTTTGGCCCCAATCCTTGGGTTTCCATTTTGACACTATTTTTGTCCACCTGTCATCTTTCATTCTGCTAATGTGGCTGGTCCACTTCCATTTTAAAGTCCAACTCTTTGTCACAATTTTATCTGTTTCAGTTTCATTGTGGCTATCGATCACTTTCACTTTGTCTGTTAATTTATATAATTTCTATTTAAGCTCCAAGAGTTTATGGGGTAACAAACAGACCAAATAAAAAGAAAGAGGAAGTTACAACTAAGAAATTGAAATGGAAAAAAATATCTTAAAGACAGAACAGTAGCAAATTATCAGCTATATAAAGTCAAAAGAGAGAAAGTTATAACAGCAGTCAAGGAAGCGAAGACACAAGCGTGGGAAAAATTGGGTCAGAAAATGGAAAGTGGCAGTAAGGGAAATGGAAAACTGTTATACCAAATATTAAAAAATATACGCAAAGAAAAGACAGGACCATTGAAATTTATGAAAAACAAACAAGGAAAATTACTAATGCAAGGAAGTGATATTAAACATAGATGGTTAGAACACTACAGGGAATTAGTAAGGCAACAAAGTATAATAAAGGATATGTGGGAGATGGGCTACGACAAGAAGAAACACAGGGGCAGACCTAAGAAGTCGTGGAATGATGTGATAAGAGAAATCCCGAGGCAGAAAGGAAGTAACTGGGCACAGGCAAAATTAATTGCAACGGATAGAAAAAAGTGGACGAAATTTTGTAGTCAAGAATAAAGAAAAACCCTCGACTAATTGGTATAAGAGGGAGCGGATAAGTAAGTAAGTAAGAAGTATTCAAGCTTTATATGTTTGTGCCCCAAATGTAAAGACCGGTATTATACACTTATTTAACGCTTCTCTTTTTAGTCTCAGCCACGGAATATAATATAGAAAGGAGTGCGCACGAGTCTTCGCACGCCGGCCGCTTAACGTTCGGATGTGCGAGAGAGCGGACCGAGACAGAAAGATTGCGTTTGGTCCGGCTCACGATTGAGTGTCGTGGGTCGGCTACTATTCTACTAATCAGTATCAGTATAATTCTCACGGGGTGACGGCGCTTGCAGTCTGAAAATGGGTAAACGGTGCTTTGTTCCGAAATGTACTTCAGGGTATAAGTCTAATACTGAAAAAACATCCACCAAAGGACGAAAAATTGCTAGCGCAGTGGACCAAAAACATACCGCGAGACGACAAAACATTGTCGCATTCAGATGGGGTGTGCGCTAAGCATTTTGAGGAAAAGTATATCGTTACTGAATGGAGAAACGATGCAGTTAGTGTAAGTAGAACGTACTTTGCATACTGGGTACAGAAAAGTTTGCGTTTCTTAAACAGATTCCGTTTAAAAAGCCGCGCCTTACGGAGGATGCGGTTCCGACGAAATTTCCTGGGTGCCCGTCATACCTATCAAAAAAGGTTGCAAAAGAAAGGAGGCCCATAAATAAAAATGAGAGTATAAAGAGATTAAGAAATGTCGGAAACTCTAGTACATCTGGCGACATTCCCACAGACGGTAGTTTATTAACATTGGACGCAGACGAAGATGTTGCAGGTAACATATTAGATACCGTAAAACGGGGTGAATAGCAACTAGCAGGTGAATCACAACAACTTTCTGGAAAGTTTTTTAAAAATTCGCCAAACAATGTCTAATGAAATTTAACGCTTGGAATTTTTCTTTTTTTTTTTTTTTTTTTTTTTTTTTATAGATAGTTCAAACTATAATCTTTATGAGTCGAGTTGGAGCCGTGGCGGTGCACACACGCGTTTTGGAGACCGCTTTCAACGCGTACAGATAGAAAACGAATTTTTACTGGAAAAATAAATCGTATAGCTACCGGGGCAATAACAAGGCTCGGGTAATTATAATAATAAGTGTAATAATAGTAATAAATAAAACGGGTGAATAAATAAATGAATAAACTAAAAGTGATAGTTCAAGTGTGGTAAACAGGAAGGGTTGACGAAAACCACACACGTGAGAGCACACGCGGATCACAGGTGGTACCAGGTGGAGCAGATATGTACATGTGCCAGCCAAGCTAAGTACAATAGCAATAATTGTAACGCTAAAATAAGATTATTAATAGTAGCATTTTGCGCATTATGTAGAAGGTGGCTTAGCCCACTATTGACCTAACAATAGCAATTGTAGTAATAGCATATATTGTTAGTGCCTCCAAATTAGGGGTACACAATTAAAAAGCGGATTGCAATAAATGCAATTATACTGTACGCGGCATCCCACTGAGGTTCAATTTCGCTTGCGTCACTTAACAAGCTAACAGCAAAGGACGCCAGTGTTGTCAATGGTGGGCCAGGTAGCTGAGACCGAACCGTTAAGGTTTCAGGGATTTAGTGGGACCGAAACGGAAATTTCCAACAGAAGAAAAGAACGCCAAAAGGCCATAAATTCTATTTATAGGACCAGCACAAACGACCGAACAGACCGTACAGGGTACTGGAGATTTACGGTTGACAATTTAGAAAAACATTTAATTATTAGTTGTTATCGTAAGAAAGATTACAATTATACCTAATTCAGAATAATTAACAGCTTAGTTACATAGATAATTAGTAGTTTTTTTTGTTTATAATAAATACTCGGTAAATAATAGGTATTATGCTAGGTATTATGTACTTCTAAATGTTTTGTTTAAAAAATTATGTTTAACTTTCTTAAATAAAGGCATATTTTTTATGCTTATAATAAGATTTTCGTACTATTTTTAGGCTTATTTCTTTGGTTTTTTGAGTTTTTTTTAAGCGCTTTTTTCTAACTTTCTTTTTCTAATTTTTTGTGCTTATAAATCCACACTCTAATTATGAGTAAGGTAATGTGTTTGTAGGCACTGTGATTTTGTTCTTCTCGATTATTATAATAGGTTGCCATGGTTGTTACTGCAAAATGCATGCCAATTTGACTTAGATAGCTTCCAATTTGATACATTTAAATGAAGTTAATTTTTCTTTTCAAAATGTTAACAACGGAACAGAAAACTCAAATTGTTAAATGGTTTTGTAGCTATTTGTTATTCGTTGTGTTAGCATTGTGTTTGTTAGAATTTAAGTATCATTTGTAATACAGAAGGCAGAAGAAACAAAGAAGAACTTAAAAAGGAAGCTCTGGAGTTGCGAAGGGAAGTCGCAAAATACGTGAGGGAAAACCAAGAAGAAATGAAATTGCAGCTGGAAGAAAATATCAGAGATTTGGCCCCCAAGTACGATCATCTGGACCACACTTTCGGCTCAGCCATGCAAATCAACGCCTACATAGAAGACCTGGGAACAGAAGGATTCTGGGGCGGATACGAATCCATCTTTGCAGCGATGGAAATCCTGCAAACAAAAATTGAAATCTACAACGAGGCAGGCCACAAATCGGAGCACACACCGAAGAGCACCACGGGAGGGCACGCGACTACAATACGACTAGCGTACAGGACATCGATAAACGGATCTAGAAACCACTACGATAGCGTAGAAATGGTAGAAGACAATAATAGTCAAAGAAGAGATGCGCAGAGCGGGAACTGGAACGTGGATATAGAAAAGCAGCTATCAGAAGTACAACCAGGACGATACGGCCTGTCCTTACACACCCAACCATCTTACAGGCAAATAGAAGTGCCAATACCAACAGAAATGAAGATAGCCTCGTGAAGATATAGAGCGATCGGGTATACCACAACAAACTTGGGAAGAGTGGGCAAGGAGCAAAACTAGGATGAAGAGGGAGATGAATCGCATATATGACTCAATCGAAGAATCTGACACCGAGGAATTAGAAGTAGAGGCAGAGGAAGTAGAAGTAGAGGAAGAATAAGATAGAAGAACGGTGAAAGAACCTATACTACAATAATAATGGAAAATAGAAACAAGGGAACAAGGAGTATGTGGATAAAATAATGACTAGATTTAGCTAGAATAAAGTAACGTGTACCAGGGCAGGCATGTCTGCGCTAAGGCGTTGTTTCACACCATAGACCTAGGAAATTAGCGGTAATACTAGAAATAGGGTTTATAATAAAAAAAATAAAAACAAAAAAACTTTATTAACCATCTCGGTCATATATTCGACTCCCATTGAATATGTGATCTACTAACTGCCTGCACTGTAGAAGCGGTGTCTAGCGGCTAGCGTCACAGGCATGTTAACGTCATACAGTGTTCCCCGTTGGCATGGGGTGGGCCTGGCGTAATCCAGGATTGATCCACGAGGATCTGCTCCATGTCAATTGATGATGATGATGATGATGATAGTTCAAACTATAATCTTTACATATAGTAAAACTGTATTTCTTTAAATTTAATTTTTTTCAGAGAAAAAAATTGGAAATTTTTTTAATTTTCGCGGTTTTTAAAATACAGAAAAAACTTTGGTAATCTAACACACTTGTAACCAAAATTTAATACTTTGGTTGTTATTAGTGACTGCTCTGAACATTACTGTAAAGTAATTTTTGGATTTTATCAAAACAATTTTATATTTGGCAAAGGTACGAATGTTTTATTTCAAGGTTGCAAAAATCTGGCTAAACTGGGGTGAATCGCAACGACAAATTGATTGAAAATTATATTTTTTATAAAATAATATTTGTTATACCTATACATATATTAAGAATTTATTATTATTTTCTTTTGAGTTTGTTGCAAATAAATAGTTTAAAGTTAAAAAAAGCTTGTTATAAAACGATTTTTCTGAGTTTGACGCATATAAAAGTTATAAATTTCAATTTTTGTGGTAGTAATCTAGAAGGTATGATCAGACTTTTCGCTAAATTAGTTTAGGATAAAGTTCACTCTGAAAAGAGTTATGCAAGTGAGTTTGTTGAAAAGTGTTGTTATTCACCTCATTTTACGGTACTAGGTTACGCGGAATTATTTTTACATACATACATCAAAGTTCTAGCAAATTGTTTTGACCACCTTTGGCAGAATCCATTTATTAAAGTTCCGGATGAAATGTGGAGTGTGCACAGATTAAGAGCTAATGAAATACGGCTAATATCTGTATCACGTTTGTATGTATCTCAAGATTGTGGAATTCCATTGATGCAGAAACAAGTATCGATCTACGACGATTTTAAAATTGATATTTTTGTGTATGGCCAAAGAATTGTAAATAATCTGTTTCCGTTCAATATTTCTGCAACTGACAATGTTCTTTATGAAATCGAAAAAATTGTAGAGTTGCTGCATAATTCAAAGCTATGTGCGGGTGGTCCAAATTTTGAGCTATACAATCCGACTGTTATAAACTGCGAAAGTGCAAACCCAGATAATCATAATCAAGTGTGGCGTCATAATCGGTGTACCATAATTTTACGTTTGGATGATGCGACGAGTGGTTTACGAAATTCGTGTAGCTTCTGCAGCGTACTGAAGGACACATTGCGTATTAATAAGAGCAGAGGAAAGAAAGGTCTGAGAGTTCGAAGTTCAAAACTAAGAAACAGGGATATGGAAATAATAAGACATTTCCGGAAAAAACGAGATAACAATAGAAAAACGGCCTTAAGATATAAGAATGCCAATGAGATTTTACGTAAAAGAATTAATTTACTTCGCAGCAAATTGAAAAATGTAGATGAAACAAGTATCTTAAGCAAATTAAGTGAATATAACATACCCGAATCTCAGCAGATGGTTGTCAAAGAGTGTATCAGAATCTCTAAATACTCTTCAAAAAACTCTCGGCGCTACACTGATGATTGGTTGATTTTATGTTTGCTTCTACACATAAGAAGTCCTGCTGCCTACCGATTGTTAATTCATAATAATATACTACCCTTACCTTCAGAATCTATCATAAGAAGGTATGTGGGAATGATGAATATGAGTTGCGGGATGGACGAATCATTTCTCCAGGCATTCCAAATAAAACTAACAGAAAAAGAAATACATCAAAGGCGTGGTGCTTTAGTTTTTGATGAAATGCAAGTTCGTAAGAGTATTAAAGTTGATGTGAAAACAATGAAACTGCACGGTGTGGTTAATTTAGGCGAGGAACATGACAATAGCAATTCAGCTATAGAAATGGCTGACCACGCTCTGGTATTTATGTTTTGTCCATTCGCAGACAGTTATACCCAACCAGTAGCAGTGTAGGGTGCAAAGGGTGCTACAAAAGGCACAGTACTAGCGTGTTTGATTATTAAAATAATATGCAATTTGGAAGCTGCGGGTGCAAACATTGATGCCATAATTTGTGATGGAGCATCTACAAACAGAAGAATGTGGAAGGAATTTGGAATTAGTGGAATTCTGGGAAAGCTACAGAACAAATGCGTTCACCCTGTCGACAAGAAGAGGCAGTTGTATTTCTTTTCAGATAGTCCCCATCTGTACAAGTGCATAAGGAATCGTATATACGGAAAGGGTTTTATTAGGGTAATATTTTTACAGATTGAACGGGTTTCGCTGTTATGGTCGCTTATAATTTGTTCAGGTACCCGAGGGAATTGTAGCGTGGCGCCATTATGAAGCTGTTTACAAACAAGATGAGAAACTGCCGGGAGATCTTAAAGTTTGCAAAAAAATCACGTACAATCATATATATCCCTCTCCCATGTTAAAAATGAGAGTAAAATTGGCTACTCAGGTATGTTGCCGTAATTTAGGCATCTTTAATGCCACCATCATCAGTGGTATTAACGCGATATCCTCCACTATCGACAACCCCGGAAAGAAAATAAATCGGGGCTGCCGATAGTGTCTTTATCTGTAGATGTAGGTAAATATGTTGAACTTATTAATAAATTTCTTTAAGGTTTTTAGTAATGCCATGGTGGAGGGACTAATATTTTACAAAAATAGAAATGTACCAGAATTAACAAACGCTAATGCAACTGTTTTGATAACAAAAAAATTTAACGACTCTTTTGACGTTTTAAACAGAAAAGTTCCTAAACAAGGTATCAAACAGGGTAGCTCTGATTTTACGGTAATAGCATGTATATTATTTTGGTTCCTTATATTAGTTTAGAGTTTTATGAATTCTATAGGTGCTTGAAGATTTTCTAGGATGGTTAGATGCTTGGGAAAATGAGGTTGATAAAGGAAACATTAGTCGCGACGAATTTTTGTCTACTTCTACGGCACAGGGCTTACGCGTTACAATAGCTTCAACTACAGAATTGTGCAAATTTCTTCTAACAGAGTGTAACTTTAGATATGTGCTAACGGCAAAAATCAATCAAGACCGACTGGAAGTATTATACTCCATTATTTCGTAACTGTAGGAATTACCTATAATTATTTTTTAATTTTAGCAATTCTTTGGCATAATGAGACAGGCAGGTGGTTGTAACGAACATCCGTCGTTTGCTACATTCCTCCAACTGTACAGGATGCTAAGCATCTACAAATTAATTAAACCACCCCGTTTTGGGAATTGTTCTTTGGTTGAGGACAGCAGTGATAAACTCTGCCTTGGTGATTTAAAAACCATTTTTGAAAAGAAAAGGGGCTGCACTCAGGAATTCATTAGGGACATAAAATCTAAACTTGAAGCCCTAATGAATAGTGACGATGATGCTGACATAAACCAAGACATGGAAGATGAGGCGAGCAGCATTTCTGATTGTGTACTGTAGTATATGGCTGGTTTCGTTTGTTGTAAATTGCAAAAAACGACAAGTTGCGTAACGTGTAAAGAGGCACTAACAGTTGATTCTGCATTTGTCAACCATGCCATAGCAGAATTAACAAATCAGAAATCGAGGGGATTTTTGACGCATCCGTCTTTAGCAATGTTTCAGATATTTAAAAAAACTGAGAAGATATTCCTGAATTACATCAATTCTTCAACCCTTTACGAGGATGTTATTACCGAAGTTTTAAATAAAGTTCATCTACCTTTTCCATGCGAAATACTCAAAAATGACATCCTTGTACATGCACTGCATTATTTTGTATCTCGAAGAATGATTCAGTACTTTAAAAACCAGGATATAAAATCCAAATCTGCAAGTAAGGAGAGACGTAAGTTGTCAAAACTAGAAAGTACGTAAAATGTTTACAGTGCATGTGCATTTCGTTATAAAATTTACCTATTTGTTAACCTGTTTTGTGCAATAAACTGTGCTATTGACAATACATTTATGTGATTTGTAAGCTGCTCTGTGGCAACTTTTATGTCTGCGGATTAATAATTGCACTTTGCAGTGACAAACTAGAGGCCTATGAATGTCTGTTCGTCGCTCCTTTTAATTGCATGGACTCATAAAATCTGCCGATTTAAAAGTTGCCAGAGCGTGGCCCGTTATTCCTAGCAAAATAGTCCAGCGCACCGCTCGGCCCAAACGAATGCTCTCTGTCATCTAGCGTCCTCTACGCACCGCGAACGTTATGCGGGCGCTACCTCACTGGGAAGACATGCAGCCGTGCGCTCTCCTTTCTATATTATACTCCGTGGTCTCAGCGGTATATCCCCTTTAAAGATCTTCCTGAGTGCCCAGTATTTCTTCCATGTGGCATCGATGCACCTGTTTAGTTCTTTATCCATTGTGTTCTGAAATGAGATCAACTGTCCTAAGTAAATCACCTCTTCTTTGTATTCCAACTTTGAACCTTAATAATAATAATAATAATAAGTCCCATTATTCCCCAAGGGGGACACATAGGGTTTTTGCTTATCTTCTGCTATTCTCCTCAATTCTGCTATTGTAATGCCTGTTTCCTCTATCACTGTTCTGCGCCTTGTGGATTCCACTGCTCTTGTGGGCTCTTCATTACCTTTCCGTAACGTATGACCCAGCCAACCATTTTTCCTACGCCTTATTTGTACATTTACATCCCATTGTTTCGTCCTTGCTTTCAGATTCTCGTTTGTGATTGTTTCAGGCCACTAGATTTTTAACATGTGTCTTAGACATCTATTCGCAAAATTTTTGTAGTTTCTTTCTAATTGCACTGGTCACACACCACGATTCGGAACCGTACAACATAACCGGCATCACCATTGTATTAAACACTCTTAGTTTGATATTTATGTTTATAGGTATTACTTGTATGCCATAACTTGCTCAT
Source organism: Melanotus villosus (assembly GCA_963082815.1). Lineage (NCBI taxonomy): Eukaryota > Metazoa > Arthropoda > Insecta > Coleoptera > Elateridae > Melanotus > Melanotus villosus. The sequence continues at coordinate 21,076,989 of OY720424.1, read as the reverse complement.
ACTGCAAAATACCCCTCTAGTCTTGTTTAATCGTTGCTCGATATCTTGTTTAGTTCCACCGTCACACGTCAATTTGCTACCCAGATATGTAAGGCTGTTAACTTTTTCTATGGCTTCTCCTTGGTACAGTAAGTTATTTGTAGTTTGCACGTTTATACTCATCAATTTTGTTGGATTCAATTTGTAAATCTTGAAGTTTCTCCCACGTTTGCTGTAGATTATGGGATATTGAGCACGCATCATCTGCATATTTTAGATCCTCCAAGGTGTCAGTCAAATTCCAAGTAATTCCTCTTTTTTTATTTTTACATGTGTTGTCCATAATTTCATCCATTATAATAACAAACACCACAAACAGTAAGGGGGACAAGATACACCCCTGTCTCAAACTCTGAACCTTGGATGTCTATTATTTCTGTCTTTTTGTTACTAATGAAGTTAGTTTTTTTCCAGGTTGATGCTTATCCCCATTTTTTACATTCCTTACTAAGGTCTAACAGCATTTTTATTAACATACCCCTGCTCTCAGCGAATAGGACCACATCGTTCACAAATCTTAAGTTGCTTAAATAGGTAATATTTTTGCTGAATTTGTATTTAAATTTTGAAATATTTGTTGTAGGGCTGCAATGAATAACAGTGGTGATACTAGCCTAGCGAGTCGCCACGCGAGTAGCAAGTGAATCAGTTGTGTTCGATAATTGTAGCTAGCCACTACCCGTTCAATCATGGAAGAAATGCTGATTTCGGCCATTTACAAGCGGAAAGCAATATGGGACCCGGCAGACAAATTGAGGAAGAATTCTAAAATTCTTAAATCGTTAAATCGTAGGCAGAAGTTGCCAAGGAAGTTGGCGTTGATGGTAGGTAGGTAAAATTTTGTGTTTATTGTCTTAATGTGTCTTTATTTTCATAATTAAATACATTTAGTAAAAAATATACAAATATACAAGGTATCCAATAATAATAAAATACACCAACTATGCCACATTATTTTGGTTCCTGTTGTGTCGACGAATGATGTTTTCTGGAAGAGCATAGTCTTTAAGTCTTCTTGCAATGGAACTGTACCAACACCATTGAAGTAGGCCTTGAATCTTTCCCGGGTTCTGAGTGCAACTGTTGGAAAGTGATGGTTTACAGGTGCCATGTCTTCATCCCTTCCACCTGTTGTCTGGTCCTGTTGTGGAGTATTATAGACCTCAAGCCCATCATGTGTCTGAACTTAAACAATCATGGATATGGATCTAGACAAGATAAGAAACATGTTTAGAGAAGAAATCGGAAAAGTAAACATAAATATAAATCGAAATTTCGAAAAACAAACGGCGAAAATGGAAATCACAAAACTAAAAACGGAAGCAAAGAATGGAAAATAAATCAATTAGACAGGAACATGAGGAGGAAGAACCTAGTATTCTTTGGTATGAAAACACAAGAAATAAATGATTACTGGGATCTAGAAAAGGAAATAATTAAAATAATAAGAACAGAAATGGAATTGGATATAAAAGAGGAAGAAATCGACTTCATAAGGAAGATAAACAGAAGGATAAAAGATGGACCAATCCTAATTGGACTAACAACTTATAGGAAACAATTACAAATACTAACAAACAGGAAAAACTTAGCAGGGACAGAAATATATATCCAAGAAGACTACCCCAAACAAGTCATAGATAAGAGAAAGGAATTAAAACCGATATTAATTACAGCGAAGAAACAAGGAAAAGAAGCCTATATGACGTACGATAAATTAATAATATACTGCTCGCCATAAAAAGCGTATCACCCAGTGTAACTATTCCGATTTAAACAAAAATTGGTATAAACGTTTATTATGCTACCAAATATAATCGATTACATTTTCATTGAAAAATACATTCAACAAACACAAAAAAAAATAGTAATGGGTCGCTGCTCCACGTCAATTAATACACTCTGCTATTCGCCTAGGCATGCTTCGAATAAAATTATCTATGACCTCTTGAGGTTTCTCATCCCAAGCTCTCTGAACAGCACCATGAAGTTGCTGCAGGTTCAATGGGTGGCTGGGGAGCATGCCCAGTCAGCGACCTATGATATCCCATAGTTTTTCTATAGGCGATAGATCCGGTGACTTAGCAGGCCAGGGAAGGACATTAACGTTGGCGTGTTGCAAATACTCTATCGTTGCAGTTGATACATGAGGTCGAGCATTGTCTTGTTGAAAAGTAGCATTTTCAACTCCCCTAAGGTAAGGTACTACAACTGGCTCCAAAATTTGTCGGATATTCCATCAGCGGTTAAATTCCTACGAAGAAATACTAGAGGTGTTCTGTCTCATAAACGTATACCACCCCACACCATGATGCCCCTAGTAAGACCAGTTTCCCGTTCAACTGCGAACTTCAAAAATCGATGTTCTCTTCGCTTACGTCTGACACGTCTACGGCCGTCGTGGATCCACAAGCAAAAGCGGAATTCGTCCGAAAAAATTACTCTATTCCATTCCTCATCCCAATTGGACTGTGTTGCACCATTCTAGTCTGAGGTCACGATGTCGATTTGTATTAGGAGGGAGTATTAGCCTTGGTTGATAAGAAATCAGACCAAAAGATCGAATGCGGCGATATATTGAGCACATTGACAGTCTGGAGTCTACATCTTCCAAAAAAGTGTTTCTGACTGACCTTGAAGTACTGTGTGGATCCCTGGAGGCAAGAAGTTTAAGTCGTCTATCTTTACGCTCTGTGGTACTTCTAGGCCGCCCTGATCCTCGTTTGCGATGTTGTCTCCCTTCTTCAGTCCATGCTCTCCAACAACGAATAATTGCAGGAAGGCTTCTTTGCAAACATCTTGCAATTTCGCGAAATGGAAGTCCTGCCTCGTGTTGGCCATTAATGCGTCCCCTTTCAAAATCACTCAGTTGGCGATAATTAATCTGTCTTCGAGTTGTTGGCATTTTAGCACTTTTGTAGTTTGCAATAATCACCAAAAAAATCAAAAAAATTGATAGGGTACAAGCAAAAATGAATTGTTAAACACATTTTGTTTCTAACAAAACACGCTCGGCATCGCGATAAACATGCATCTTTTTTGTTAACATTTTAATCACTTTTTATTGAGACTTAAACAAGTCATTTAAGATACACTTGATTTGAATAAAATGTTGTATACTGAGTGATACGCTTTTTATGGCGAGCAGTATACAAGCGAAAATATACCAAGAGAAACCAGAAAACAAGGAAAGAAACGATGACGAAGAAATCCAAGAAGAAGAAGACTACGATACTGTCTCAGAAGAGAATGAGGAAACAGAAGAAGACGGGCGAATAAGTGGGGAAGAAAGCCAGAGAGAAGAAAATATAAATGAAACAAAGAAAAGAGGAAGAAATAAATTGGGTTCCGATGAAACTGAAGAAAAATAGAGAGAAAACAAGAAAGAAAATACAAAAACCAACAACTTCTCAAAACAAAAAAGAATGGAAGAAGTTTATCAACAAGAAATTCCCGACGCCTTAATAGGGTAAAAAGGGTTTTGTTTAAAGAAGAAGGAGAAGAAGTTTTGAATAAACACCTTAGTGTAATGGTATTTTACATTTTTTTCATTGAAATTCTAATTTCTTTCAGAAGTGATGGATAATAAACTCCTTTTTGTCATACAAAACATGGTTGTATTATTATGTACAACAAATAAATAAAATAATAAAATGAATATAACTAAAACTCACCTTATGTACTGTGAGAATCAAGCGCTGTTCTGCAGAAATTGCTTCTCTGAAATTTGTGGACGTTCTCCCCAATTTGTCTTGCACTTTACTTAGAAGATGATCAAAAGACTGTACACTCATCCGTGCAAAATTAAAAAATGTATCTGGGTAATTTCTCATCTTCTTATAAACTCGCAGAAATTCACTGTCACAGTCTCTGCCCAAGTTGAACTCGTGCACCCATGACCTCCTATTATTGCTCATCATATATCTGAGGAAGGGGCTATCATAAAGAAGAAGTCTTTTGGAAAATTTTGACATGTTTAACGCACGACTGACAGTTTCACACTAGAACCTACGTTAGTACCTAGATTATTCCATCGGGCAGTGCGGCTGGAGTATATCCACCCTCTATTCACTAGCCTCTACCCTCTAGCCTCCAAGCTACCCACTACCCACATGTAGTGATGGGTCGCTCATGAGCGAGTCGTTCAAATTGAACGGCTCACCGTAGTGTGCGGTGCGAGTCATACTCTTTTCTACTGAACGATTCATTCATCGTTCATTTCAGCGCAATACACACTTCGTTGCCGAGTAAATTCGTTAGCTCTTTCTATATGTGTAAAACAGGGATACTGTACTGTGCTATGGCACTAGTAGGTTTGATAAGAAAATATGCAAATAGTAAACTATGACCTAACGAAATTAATGTCCTTGCTTTTTAAGCAAAAAGATCCACCTCCGTAATTAATTTAAAAATATGAGCTTGCAAAAAATTGTTAAAACAAAAACATTCATAATTCATAGGAAGTTTAATACCGGAATAAAATCTACGTTGTTACATCTTTCTTCTATAACTAGAAACATGTATTTAAAAAATATATACAGGGTGTTAATACTAAGTCGTTACACCCGAAAATGGCAAAATGGCATTAGAACAAACAACTTTTCTTAGTTCCAATTTTTGATTTGGTGCCCCGGTTCGTAGTTATTGGTGTTCTTTTGTTTTTCGAAAAATCGTCATAACTCCTTTATTTTACGGACTATTGAAAAAAATCAAAAATTTTCAAAATTAGCTTTCAGCTCTCTAAAACATTTGTATTTACAATTATTTTTTATTTTTTCAAATAACAAAATGGCGATCGAGCAAGATTTTTTGATAACCACTCCATCGATTTTTGAAAGTAAAACATTTATAAAATCCTTGAACTATCTACTACAACATTTGTCCTAAACATTTTTTTCAATCTATCCAAAAAAAGTCTTTATTCATTTAATTGAATTACAGATAAATATTAACAAACTAAAAAAATCGTTTAAAACGAAGTAGCTTCCTGCCATTGAACAATGAAACAAAAGAAGATTATATTTGACAAGTACACTATTTATAATACATTTACAAAATGGCCACCATGCGCAGCAACGCAAGCCCGGCAGCAAGTTTTAATATTGGTGGAGACCTTCGCAAGGACTGCCTGCTTCTGTTTTATATCTTCTGCTGCAGCCACTATTCTAGCCACTAGTTCTAACTCTGTGTTCACCGGTGTCTCGTATACAGAGGTCTTCATCTAGCGGAGTTAGGTCGGGGCTCCGGGCTGGCCACGCAATAGGATCTCTCCTCCTAATCCACTTATTTGGGTATTCTCGATTTAGCAATACGTTGTGTGAGCCGGTGCCCCATCATTCTGAAACTAAAGTCTCCGTCTGATGTTTAATGGCAAGTTCTCAAGAAGCTCCGGTAGCACAGTATCTAAGAAAATAAAATAATTTTCCCCATTCAAGCGGTTTGGGAGAAGGTAAGACCCGATTACGTGCTCCCCTACGATTACCCCTTTCGATTACCATTGTGTTCGTCGATGGGTCATCTTCAACAACACCAATTACAGCCTCTTCAAATCCAGGGTTTGGCGTAATCTGTTGGCGTTCCCACCAATTGTTGAGTAAAAACAACTAGTCTCTGACAAACGTCTACAACTTTTTTTTATGGCTACTTGGTTGTTGACGATTAGGGTATCTTCTCCGATAGATTCTTCGAGCTTCCTGTGCATTGCGCCTTGTCTCCCCAAAAACCAAAAGCATGTCAAGAAGTTCAACGTTTTGATAATAATTCATTTTTACGTACAAATTATGCAAAATACGCACACAAATGATTAACTTTAAAAAGTATTTAAGTTTGCAACATACAAACTAGAAAACACACGTGCATTAAGTTTGAAGTATCTTGTTCGGCTTTGTGTACTTGTCAAATCTAATCTTCTTTTGTTTCATTGTTCAATGGTTGAAAGCTACTTCGTTTTAAATCGTTTTTTTTAGTTTGTTAATACTTATCTGTAATTCAAGTACACGAAAGACTTTTTTTGGATAGATCGAAAAATTTTTTTAGGACAAATGTTGTAGTAGATAGTTTAAGGATTTTATAAATGTTTTACTTTCAAAAATCGATGGAGTGGTTGTCAAAAAATCTTGTTTTAAAATTTTTGCTCGATCGCCATTTTGTTACCTATTTGACAAAATAAAAAATAATTGTAAATACAAATGTTTTAGAGAGTCGAAAGCTAATTTTGAAAATTTTTGCATTTTTTCAATAGTCCTTTAAATAAGGGAGTTATGACGATTTTTCGAAAAACAAAAGAACTCCAATAACTACGAATCGGGGCACCAAATCAAAAATTGGAACTAAGAAAAGTTGTTTGTTTTAATGAGTTCTAACTGCCATTTTCGGATGTAACGACTTAGTATTAACACCCTGTATATAAAATTTTATAGGACCGTACTAAAAAGTAACATCTCACTTCGAGTGTGCAAAGTGCAAATGATTCTGTTGTAAAACAAAAATGTGTCTGCTTTATAAATCCCTTTTTTAGACAAAAACCTGACAGCTGACAGCAGGCACGTACAACAAGAGATCATTGTTTAACTGGGTTAAACCATCTGGATTATATTTGGTGTGAAAATGCATCTTTAAACCCTTACTCAAATATGACACAAAGAATGCACTCCAAATTATACGTTTTAAGTGACAAGCAAAACATACAAAGAACTATTGAAAATGGTTAACATAACTAAAATATTATCATCTAAAATATAAAAATAACAAAGTATCCAACTAATAACTAATATGTTAAAGTATCCAACACAGCTTAGAAACTAATGGACCTGCTGTGTAGCTGTACGATAGTAGACTCGAATTATGTAAAAGCATTTTTTTTAATTTTCACTTTCCTATAAATAAAAGTAAATGCTTTTAAATAATTTAATTATGTGTTTTACAGTGTATTTTAAAAATCAAAGGTAAGATACAGTAAATGTCAATTATAATGATTGATCCGTCATAAACTGAGTTTTGGATGGGATATATTTCGTACACAGCCGTACACAGCCGTAGATTGTAAATATTTTTTAATGATATCATAACTTGTTAGATATTTGTTTTCGTATGACATCATGACTCTTGAACTGTTTGTTTCCCGTGTGTAACGCACAGTGCCATATATTATATTCCCTCTAAGCACAATATGACTATCTAGTTCAATTGAACGAGTCGCTCTGTACGACTCACCAAAGTGTGCTGAACGATATGTGCGCGCACATTAAAATTGAACGACTTACCCATCACTACCCACATGCAGTGCGACCTTAGGGTTTAGGGTGATGCTTTTCACCAATTCTTTGTAGATTTCTTTCACTTAAATTCACTTCCCAATCCTCTTCAATTTGTTTTCTTTAGTTGCTTGTTCCTTAGTTAATTGGTGTTTTTTGTCCTTCCTCGTCCATTATTTCTTGTTGTGTTTCTTTTTCGTTCTCAATTAACTAGATCTTGGGCTTCCTTTTTGTTTTAATTTCTTTCTGCCTACTATCACTTTATTGGTTAGTTTAGTGTAGCAGTTCCCAAGTTCCCTTAACCTTTTCGCCTCTGTTCTTCAATGCAAGGCAATATATTTCATCCTTATGCTAACGAATTATACTACTATTGCTCCACGATTTGTTGTGGGATATATTTTCTATGTGTTTTTGATCACATTCCATTTGAAGTTGTTCGCAGTGTTTTTGTTAGATCGACAAAGTTTCTTTTGTCTGTTGTTATATTCTTTATTACTATGTTTTTACATTTTTGTTCTCTTTCCGCTATATAAAAGAAGACATATAAAAGAAAATCTTTAATAGTAGGTACCATGAAGTCCGTCCTAGTTTATGACTGTGAAACATGGAAATCATCAGCAGCAACAGATAATAAAATACAAGTGTTTTTAAACCCGATGTCCGCAAAGAATAATGGGAATTCATTGGACGGAGTTCGTTATAAATGAAGAATTGCGGAAAAGAATGGGCCAAAAAGAACTTAAACTAGGAAATGGAATTGGATTGGGCACTTCTTATGCGAAGATTCAAACACTGGGAAGCAGAAGACGAGGAAGATCTAGAGGCTCCTGAAGAAAAACAATAACAAGAAAATCAGGAAATGAAACAAATGGCTCGTAATACCACAAGATGGAAATTATTTGTTGAGGCCCGATGCCCCACAGTAGAAGGAATTTATATGTATAGACTAATAACTTAAAGAAACATCGGTTATCATTTGTATATTTTTATTAGCAGTACATGAGTTAATGGAATGTATGGGGGCGTTTTTAACATGTTTTTATAAAATGAGTAACTTGTTTTATATAATGTTACAATAATATCTCTGTGAACTGTTTCCATTAAGAAAAGTGATAAGGTTTTTATGTTTTTATTACATCGAAATCATGTAACACCATTGTATACTAAAGTTACTTTTATGTCACCAGTTAGGAATTTAAATTCAGTCAGTGTTGAATACCTTCTGATCAGTACAACTTGTGATAAGCCACCTAGTGTAAACTTTACCGATAGTTTTATATAGAAGTGCCTGGTAAATTTGATCGATAATGATTCCTATACAAAAGGCACAGTTTTTTGCCCAGTGCATAAGTTACAGTGAAATTAACAGCCAGTTAATTCGGCAGCTGAATGACGAACAGCAGGAAGCTGTTAACCTGCAGCAAATACCGAGTTATACCATTGAGCAGCGTCACAACGATTTACAAGTGCAAACCATGCAAAATTACGTACTGCAAGCTACTCCTATTCAGCAGAACAATGATGCCTCACAGGTAAGTAAACATTTAATGCAATATTCACTAATCAGATTTGTACGTTTTAAGCTTTGTTTAACGATAATTACACTACCTGCGGGATTTGCCGTGGCTTCATCTTCGACTGTATCAACTACCACATTTGGTGAAATTGCTCAACAAGAAACGTTTACAGAAGAATCTCTTGGACCTTCTGGTAGTCAAAATGAGCTTCAGAAAGCGTTAGAAAATGAACAACGTCACAGCGAATCATACGTAGGGTGTGTGAATCAAGAAAATCAGTCTGAAACTGATAGCGATTCTGATAGATTGATTATAGACACTGATTATGAATCGGATTCTGATGGAAATAAAACTGAAATGCAATGAGGAGCATTTTATTATAGCTGTGTGTGATTATGAAGCCGGCAATTTTAAAATATTTATTAGTGTCTTTTGTGCATTTACTTGTTTTTTCTTAATAGTTCTAAGTATTGTCAATTTTAAATTGTGTAATTATGATGAAATAAAGGATATTCTAATCATAGTTCTCTATGATGACACTGAGTTATTAGTTATTAAAAAAACAAATTGTGATACGGTTGACATACTTCATCTTTATAATAAATAGTTTATTAAATAAGCTCTTAAAATATGACTTCATTGAATATGACTAATATAAATCCGGTGGTAGTTAAAGAGCCACTTAAACCACTTAATTCTGAACCAAAACGAATTAGTGCTCCAGCACTACAAAAGAAACAAGTTCCCGAATTGAAACTGCCTGCTGTTTCGGACCGTAAAAAACAAGTTAATCCCGAAAGGAAAAGATCATCTATAACTGGGGATTGGAAAAGAACTATTATAGCTGAAAGGAACAGATCTGTTTCTGGAGGACAAAAAAAGCTATCTACAGGAGCTCCACTTAAGGAGTTAGGTGAAGCAGAATATAAAGTTGTGCAAACTACCACTCTTGGTACTGAACAAGCTGGTCCTGAAGTAGAACAGAAACGGTCCTCTCTTCTGGAAAAACGATTCCCTCATCAAACATCGTCTTCACTTCTTGGTTCTAAAAATGTAGTTACTTTATCTAATGTGAGTTTCACGAAAGTGAACAGTAACAGATTTATTCCACAATGTGAGTTGTTTTAAGAAAAATTAACAATTTTTTACTTTTGATGGTTTTATTGCTAGTTGGTGGAATAAACCTTAGTAGGAAGCGTAAAATTAGGTACATTTGTTGTTATTTAAAACCAAAACAACCTATGTTGACTCCTGCAGAAGCTCATGACCGAATACATAAGTTACATCGGTACTGTTTAATCCATCTGCAAGACTCGTATAAGGTACATGTTCATCGTTTAAAAGGTGGGTAAGAGTGGGGTTTCTTTTTAATAAAGAAACCAAACGATTTTAAATAACCTTTTTATCCATATTTATCTTTTAGGAATTGATCTGATTGAAGAATTAATTGAAAGAACAAATATAGAAGAACTGACAGTTATTCAGATAATGAGTATAATATGGTGTATATTAAGTTGTGTGCATCATTTTTATATACGTTTAACAGTACGTAACGGATTTTTGGCTTGGATTCGAAGGTAAAGTATTTAAAAGTCGGCAAATCTTTTAATAAATAAAAACCACTTCAGACGACAAGCTAAAAGAGCAATGAGGACTTATGAGCAATTAATTAGTGTAGTATTGCCAAAACATTTTACTATCGTCACACGTGCAATTATAACATTTTACAGCGAATCTAAAATGTGGAATACGGAATATTTGTGTGCAGAGTTATTAAAACGATTGTTATATATAAGCCAACAAAGTGAAAGTGCTGTTCATGCCATTTTGGGTATGTAAAATAAGCTCTATATTTATAGTTTAGCATACCGAACAAAAAACTTGCATTTATGTAATTCAGATATTGCTGAAAAAACGTCTTTGACAAACATGCGCGAAGCACGCCAAGTAATACGGGTTTTATACCAAGTTCTGGAAAATTATTCGTGGACAGATATGGATGAATATCTCATGCAGCGGCTTTTATTAATGTATCAAAGGAGTGTTATGCCATATCAGGATGATACCGATTATGTACCGTTGCAAAAAGGTTTGGAGGTTTGTCTTCGTCATGTTATTGAAAATGTTCCAAGCGAAAGCTTGCTTAAAATTGTAAGATATAAAAATTATTTAATCATTTAAAGCTTTAATGTAAGATATATTTAATTCTTAAACGATTAGATAAAAATAATGGTGCAGTGGACATTTGATGAGAGATTAACTGATGAAGCGCTTTTGAATTTTGGCAACACACTGGAATATGCAGCAATGCTTCATCAAACTTATTTATTCAGGGATTCACTTTATCAGGATTTATTACCTCTATTATTGCAATTAGTTGCTTCTGAAAATCGGCTGCATAGTCTTCTTGGGAACCATGTTTTACAGCATTTAATTGATCGGCATGATAACAGAGGATATTTCGATACTCCAAAGTATGCTAAAGTTTGAACATTTATTTAAATATAATTATAATGTAAAATTATCCAGGATATTTCTTGATGATATTCGTATCGATATAGTAGTGAGTCAGTATAATTCCGAAGACAAAGCGTTTATGAGAAAGTACAGAGAAATGATTCACACAGCACTTTTAGCTTCGATTCAATTGCACGGCATACACAGGTATTTCTGATTGTAAAGTTAACTTTAGCAACAAATTGTTTAAATGTTATTTTTAGAATTAATTTAGAGAGTACGTATACATCTATTGCATTGTTTGTTGTTGAAATTCCGTGTGGTTACACTGCAGCAGCAGTAGTTTGTTTAGCAATGGCTATACAAGAATATGCTTTATCGGATGAAAGCTTGGACCTTGAATGTTCTCATCGCTTACATGCAACTGTTATGGCTGTTATGTCACTTGTATGTTGGGTGCATAGTGCTCAGGTATATTATTTTTTTTTAGATTTTTAGTGCTATGGTTGATTCGTTTTAATACAGGATGTTTTCTTAATATTACTGAATTTTCAAGTAGAGTAGAGTAATCTGATGGAGTAGAAAAAAAGGTGCAAAATGTCACTTTTATAAAAAATTCAGCTATGATTGGCATTCGCATCTGTGCCGTTTTGGTTATAAACAAACTCGACATTCAATCCATTAAGGCATAAAAGAGGTTTCAGTTCATTATTTCTCAGTACCTTTTTTGTTTTGTTTTACTTACTGCTAAAGTTTTATCTACTCCAAATTTTGGCCTCTATGGGATCTAAATTGTTTTATGGTTTGAACAGTAATGTATGGAAAACGGAAGATATATGGTGTGTCAACTCCTACTATTTTATGTCACTTTGTAAAAATTTACAAATACACTGGTTACTTATGCAAACGGTCTGAGCGGCAATTTACGTACTTCGTGCAATTTATTAAAACTGTGTTTGATATAAATATTAGCAACGAAATTAAAATAAGCACAATTCCAACGATATCTCTACAATAACCTTTGATTTGGTTATAATTCAATACATTTAAGCTAATGAAGCCACAAAATACGGAAGAAATTCAACATTCTACGCAGTGGCGGACTGGCAAGTTTAACCGGCCCGGGAAATTTGGTAGTAACCGGCCTCCTCTGACTATTATTAGGGTGGCCCATAAAAAATGTCGTTTTTTTGTGGAAAACTTTATTTAATAATAAAATAACAAACATCAACTCTTATTCACTAAAGTATACACCATTATGAAGCAATGTCTTTTGCCATCTTTCCCAATGCCGCGACGGTACCATGCTGGATCTTTCGAAGTAAAGAATTCTCGGCATGCAGCTTCAACTTATATGCAGGAAGTGTGCCATCGATCGAAATAATTGGTAATCTGAAAGTGCAAGGTCTGGTCTATAAGCTGGATGAGGTAGAAGCTCTAAATCCAACTCCCTAATTTTCTGCTGAGTTTCAGTAGCAGTATGGGGTCTGGAGTTATCTTGCTGTAGAATTACCCGCCCCCTATTTACTAATACAGGGTAACGCCTACGTAGAGCATCATGCTAATCGTGCATCTTGTCCAACTGCTGACTATAAAGGTTGATGTCAAAGGTTCTTCCATCAGGAACCAATTCAAAGTGAATAACGCCTTGAAAATTCCACCATACACACAACATGGCCTTTGTCCGAAACCTTTCTCGTTTTGGGACAGGTAACTCAGGTTGCCCGATGGTAATCTATTGATTTTCTTTGTTAGGATTATTAAAATATGTCCATTTCTCGTCGCAAGTAACGATCTGTTTAAAAAAACGTTCGTCTCAAGGATTTGAAAGCAGCCGATTGCAGACCTCAACTCGCCATTTCTGGTGTCAATTCATATGGAACTTCTCTGCAGCGTCTATTAGCCTTTCCAATTTGATGTAAATGACGCCGTATGGTTTCTTTGAAATAATCAAGTTCTGCTGACAACTTTCGAGTATTTATAGATGGATTAACTTCAACAGCGTCTCGCAGTTCGTTGTTACTCAACAAATTAAGCCGATCAGAACCTTGTTTCCTCTTGAGACTTGTATCTCCTTCATTCAATTTTTTGAACCAATGTTGTGCCAAGCGAATGTTCTCTACTCCCTCTCCTTCCACTTCACATATTTTTTTAACTGCGGCGGTTGCAGAAACGTTTTGTTTCCAATAATAGCGCAAAATTATCAAAATTTCGTACTTTTCGTCTGTCATTATGACGTTTGTTGTAGATTAGAAACAAAAGAATAGCAAAAGTAAATCGGGCAGATATATTCGCCTACTTAAAGGCATTGTCAACCTAAGGAAAGGCGATTTTTTTTATTTTGTAATTTGATTGAGTAAACTAAGTATTTCACCTGTGCAAAATTTTACGGCCGAATTTTAATTCGTTACTGTGTTATGGGAGCTGAAAGAATTCAGATCCTACATACGTGACGTCACCGATGTCGATCGCCGGTAAGAGGGCTAGCATAGCTAGCGTAGTTGCGTAGTAATGCAGTATAATTGTATAATAATGCGTTGTGTAGTAGCCTCCGGAGGCCGACACCGGTGACGTCACGTATGTAGGGTCTGAATTCTCTCTACCCGTTTATTGTGGTTATTATCAAAGATATTGAAATTCTACCACTGCGGGTACTTTTACGAGTATTTTAACTAACGTATTTTGACATTTATTAAAGATGTTGCATAAGTTGACAATGCCTTTAACTAATTTCTAATGGTATGTAACAATAGCACATTTAATGTTTTTCAAACGCGAGTAAAAGAGCTATATAAAAACGACATTTTTTATGAGTCACCCTAATAATTAGGCTGTCAAAATATAACTAACAAACTGTGGAACAGGATAGAGCGCGCTGGGTCTACTTCGTAATAAGTAGGTACTAGCTGTACTACATCAATGATTAAACCCTATAAAGAAAACTAATAAATAAATACACGACGCACCTTCCATGTAGCAATTGTATTAAAGTAGATACCAAACAAATAATATCAGCGGCATCGGCATGAAACATAATAAAGAGTTAATTAGGGAAACATTAATAAATAAATACGGCGAACAGGTCTTTGAAGTCGCCGGGTGCGGGTAAGTAAACGATTTACCTGCAGTCAAAACCATAGGAACAATTTCTGATAATATTGACCGGCTTCAGTACTACCGGCCCACCGGGAAAGTTCCCGGACTCCCGGCGGCCCAGTCCGCCCCTGCAAATAGGCACTTAAAAAATGCATTCATAAACAAAAGGAAATAGACAATTAATAATGTCAAAAGAACGTCTTCCGAGTTGGGACCGTGTCATTGTTGAGAAAGAAGAACTCGCCATTTCGCTCACTTTCTTAAGGGGCTTCGTCAGGAAGAAAAGAGGGTAGTAAAAGAGCATGGTAAGTCAACATGTAAACCAAGCCAGAGGCGCAACTCTTTTAGCAAAAGGAAGAAGGACTCGGTAATTCAACTTGTAAACCAATCCAGTAGCGAAACCCTTCTGAAGGATTTTACGATACATACAGGGAATTTTCCTTTTTAGTATACATATCGCATCGAACATAACTTTACATAACACCACAAAAAATAAAAACTAGGATCCCTAAATTCACAGCCAGAGTGACATTTAGTGTATAGTTGGTTGCGTACGTATAGGGTAAAACAATGCGTTCTTTTTAAAAGTATACATATACTCGCTGAGAACTAGAAAGCATTCTGAGGCCTTCAAGTTACGACATCTTTTAAGCAACTATCCTCCTTCTCCAGGTTGCAGTGTACGAGCCAAACGGCAACCGTATTTCATTCAAGTTCTGACGTACGTTCTACAGTATTTGTATGAGTTAAAAAGAGATGAACGCATAACTTGTTGATGAGAGTGATTATTGCATGCTCTTACAGCTTGTCAAACGAGAGCTTTCACTTGAGTCCAGGGTATGCAGTGGCAAATTTCTGTTATCAGTAGCGGAGCGCATTTACTTACTGAACGTCGAGTAGTGCAGATCGAGTACACTCCGACAAAAGTACGCGTTAGTTATGCTAGCCCTTATCGTAACTAGGTAAATAACTTGGTTTACTGAGTGTACCCTGTACCTCGACGAAGTGGGGAACCGAGGTAAGTGCATCTCATTTGCTCCGAATGCTGTCTCGCTTCCCGTTCTGCACATTTGAAGTGAAAGTTCTCGTTTGACAAGCTGTAACGACGGAGTTTACACCTTGAAAAATAGTCGATTATATGCAGACTTTGCTCCATTTTTTGAGAACCAATTTTAATGTAGGGGTGGCGGGCGATTTTTGTTTCTAATCATTTATCTTTTGTCTGTCTATAGACACCTCGGTTTTGTTAAATTAAAAAATAGTATATTGTATAACTAGTGCTGAAAGTTGAATATTTCACACGAGTGTGAAAGTTGAGCCACGAGCCTCTGGCGAGTGGCTTAATCATTTTAGAAATATCGTTATAACTCACTATTCATAATGTAGCGTGTAGGTAACTTAACTAACATGCGAACCAATAATAGGAAATATTTAAAATATGAAACAGAATTCGAAGGCAAACTATTTCGTATTATTCGAAGAAACAATTGAATCATCTCAACTTGTCAGTTATTACCCGACTCTACAGTTTTGAGTCATACACAAATCCGTGTACAAACCATTTTGCTTAGTTAAGTAGTTATGCAACTTTAGATACATCAAATAGAAAGTCACAGTATGTAAATGCCAGTCTTAACTCTTAAAGACGACGCAAATAATTGTTTGAGAAAAGCAGAGGTGTCAAAACGGTTCAATGTTGTACGTATGTTTCTAAATATTTTTGATTAACTAGACATAAAACTGGACTAGTAAAGTTGCAAAGTTTGTTTTATAATGATCAGAGTTGAAATACTTAGTAATATCACTTAATAATAAATAAAGAAGCAAATAACAAGACAGCCACTAGAATAAAATATGCAGGACCGCTGATATTTAAGCAACCGTCCGACTCAAGCGCTAAACGTAATACGTAAACCTCAGAATGCTTTCTAGTTCTCGGCTAGTATATGAGGACTTGTTGTAGGTTCCTTATTTCAATTCTTGCACGTGTTGTTTTTCCAATGCACTCTTTAGATATTTCGTCCATTACCGTAATAAACCGTAAAGGACTTAATACCCAAACCGTAAAGGACTTAATACCCCTCCCTGTCTTACTCCTTTAGTTCTGAGGAATAACAATAATAAATTAAAAATTCCTTGTTAATTTGTCAGCTTTTTCGTTGCCTTTTATACATTGGTGGCCTTGTGCCCACACGCCACACAAGAGTAAGCTTATTATGTTCTCCCAGTTGATCAAGTTTCTTATAACGTTATAACATTCTAGTGCCAGCAACATTTATCTAAATACACTGCTATTTGCAAATGATAAGATAATAGTCCAAGAAAACGAAGACAAACTATAGTTGGTTATGGCCCTTAAAGGTAGATATTCCGTTTGTACAAAGATAGTCCTGGATAATAGAGCAATAGTTGGAGTATTTATCTGTGCACAATAAACAAGAGAACTGAACAAAACCCAAAAATATAATTTTATAAAACATGGCTACACCGCTACTTATCTTTGAATATAAAACTAACAGGAATGAGGCTACACAAAACATACGTGAGACCAAGATAGATGATGCAAATGGCGGCTGAATGTTTCCGGTATGTCAGTGGCGTATCTTTTAGAATGAATACGAGATACGTACACCTTTGAATATAAAATATTCAAAGACGTAAACTGACAAAAATGTAGTAAAAGTATAAATGAACAAAAATTAGAAGCAGCAAGAAATAAAATCTTATAATACTGACGGTTAAAACAGTTTTTTAAATATATATTTTGCAAAGTGCTAATCTGTATAAAATATGTATGTGACGCCGATGATATTCACTCGAGACCTTTCTTTGACATTGAAATTATAACATCGAATTGCTCTTAAATATTATTCGTAATGAACGTAGTTGCATTAAATGAAGGTAAATACTTACTTATGGAAAGTTATTCCTAAATTTCTATTTGTCGTTATTGGAGAAAAACCACAAACAGCACAATTAACCTATTATTTGTCAGCTGTCAGTCTCAAAGCTATGACTACAAATAGATTATCAAAATGGCGACTTCCGTCGTACTTTTTGTATACCTACTAAAGCGATGCCCTCATTCCTGTTAGTTTTATATCCAAAGCTACTTATGTACGGAAGCGAAAATTGGGTACATACCAAAAAAGTTGACAGTAGGATACAGGCAGGTTTCTGAGAAGAATGAAGGGCTACAACAAGAAGAGATTTAATAAGAAATGAAGACGTACACAATGAAAGGATATCTGAATACAAGGAGAAATGGAGACAACGCGTAAATATAATGGAGAATGAAAGAATATCCAAGAAGATCCTGTAATCCAAGAGGCAAGAGAGACGTAGGCTGGCCGAGGAAACAATAGTTATAAAACGGAAAAGGCAATTGCCTAATCCCTGTAGTGCAGAAGAAGAAAAAAGATTCTTAAAAAAGAAGTTATCCCTTATTACCTGAGTCTATTTGTTCTAATTATGTATAAGAACTTGCTTTTGTAATAGATAAATCGGGTATTTTGGTTCAATATTTTATGTTTTCAACTTTAGTTATTAGTTGCTGAAGAACTTGAGAAGATTTTATAGTAATTATTCGCTTACACTAACTCAATTTCATCTTTAGAATGGCAAAGGAAGATAGATTCTTATCTAAACAGCCAAAGATAAACAAATAAAGGTGACAATACTTAAGCATTTTCGCGCTTTTTAAAACGATATGAAATAAGGTTATAAAATTTTTTGACGTGAGCGAGTGCACACACCATTATATTCCTTATATCACTGTTTGAACACATACCGGGTGTCCACGGTAAGACGCAACATAGGGAAACACCAATGTATTTTTTTAGAAAAGATTTGGGTTAAGGGTTTTCATCAGGAAGAAAAAGGGGACACTAAAATATCACAGTAACTCAACTTGTAAACCAAGCCAGAGGAGAAACCCTTCTGAAGGGTTTTATGATACATATAACAAATTAAGACTTCGTTTGTTCGTTTATGTTTATGGAATCTTGGGAAGCTCACGGTGCCTTACTGATAGATGAATGTAAAATTACATCATCTAAGTCTAGACGATAAAATTTCATTTTAACATGCAGTAAAGAGTAGATAAAATACAATTTTAACAGTGAGAATAGAATAAAACACTTTTTTTCTATAGCAACTGTTAAAGTGCTATTTTATCTATTAATTTCAGTAGATAAAGTAGCACTTTAACAGCAAGGGTAGATAAAGTACTACTTTAACAGTAAGGGTAGTTAAGTACTACTTTAACGACGGTACGCCCATACTAATGACATTTTAAAACGCGACTCGATTTGTAATTTTTTAAACGTCAATGTCAAATAAATATCAAATAAAATTTATTTTACAATTTTTTTTCCTTTAAAATAAATGCTATAGAAAAAATAGCTAACTATTAAGTATTATACAAGACGATAAAATTGTATTTTATCTTTGAGGGCGTATTTTAGCGGCGAGACGCTAATTACGCTCGAGAAGAAAATTAAATTTTATCGTCGTGTATAATACTCTATTTTTTCTATAGCATTTATTTTGAAGGAAAAAAATTATAAAATAAATTTTATTTGACATTTATTTGACATTGACGTTTAAAAAATTACAAATCGAGTTACGTTTTAAAATGTCATTAGGATGGGCGTAGTACAGTCGTTAAAATAGTACTTTATCTACCCTTGCTGTTAAAGTGCTACTTTATCTACTCAAATTAATAGATAAAATAGAACTTTAACAGCTGCTATAGAAAATAGTTATTTGTTTCATTAGTACAAAAAATGCATGATTTCGGGACAAGTAAGACAGATCGCCGGACGACGCGCAGCGGAGTCCGGCGGGTCTTACGCGTCCCGAAAACGCATTTTTTGTGCGAATGAAACATACTATTTTTCTCCAACTACTCATAAATTCGGTAATATGACTTATTATTTAGAATCAAATATTTTTAACAACTGTCATTGCGGAAATAAACAATCACTATACGGAGAAAATAAACAAAAACCACGGCGATTGCCGAATGTTGACGAAGCGTTCGTTTTTTATTTAAAATTTAACATGTAAAACCCTATCTTGCGTCAATTTTTGTACTAGTACAAAAATGAATCGAAAAGTACACAGTTGCCATTGTAATTGGTGAACATACCGAAATGACTTACTTTTTATACAAAATTATTCGACAATATGGCGTCTTATTCGTGTGGTTGGAGAAAATAGTTATTTTTGTAACAAGTACCTAAAATCATGTTTTTTGGGACGAATCGTTGCTGTTTCCGGACGAGGCGAAGCCGAGTCTGGAATTGCAGATGAGTCCCAAAAAACGATTTAGGTACGTGTTACAAACAAATTTTTTTTGTTAAAGCTCCCAAAAACAGATTCAAACCTTTTATTATGTATGATTAATGTGATCAGAGCACATGTCACTATAGTAGTACGCAAAAGGTTGCTATGACAACTTTTAGGGACTAGGCCGAAAATATAGCATTTTACGGACTTAAATGAGTGTCACTATAGTAACCAGACTTTTTGGGATTGAGTCCGGAAAAAACCCATTTTACGGACTTAAATGAGTCCGTAAAATAGCTACTTTTGGGAGCGTGTACTAAAATAGTTATTTATGTAATAAGGATCATAATGATCGTTTATGATCCGAATTACATACAAAATTTTATATGCTGGCATCAATATATATTTTTTTAAAAATTTAAAATAGTATTTTTGAAACGACAGGTGCATTCAGTTATTATTATAAAAAATAGTAAGCAAGCCGCGCTATATTTACTGTCAAACACTGCTGTCAAGTAGAAAGCGTTGTTAAAATTAATTTGCAATTTCACAATTTGCAAATTGAATTTGTAGTAAAATTTAAGAAAATGAGTGATTCTAATGAAAGTTTACCTTCGAATTTGAAGGAAATTGCAGAAAATGTAATAGTACTTTTTGAATTGAGGACCATAATGGATTCATTATGGTCCAAGGACTATAATGAACTGCCTTACGTCACTAAAATACAATGACATAATATTGTCATTATGATACGCCAGCATATAAAATAACTATTATAAAAATTGTCACAGCAAGGGTTGATTTTTGCGACATTATATGCCATTTACCCCTTTGCTTTACCAACAACCTCAATTTGATTATGTAATGTTTGTAGGTGTTTTATGATTATCTAAGATCAGTAGTTTCACGAAGGGCACAGTACGCACCCCATCTCAATCCTCCTTTAAGGGCAACATATCAATATGCCCAGCATCACGTTCTTTGGAATAAACCGGAGTTATTTTTTGAAGATTGGGAGGCCCGGTATGGTTTATGGAAATGTTTTAGGACTAGAAGGACTAGACATGGCACTATTGCAAATTTTAAGCAGGATAGAAGCGTGACTGAGTTATAAATAGTTTTTTGGCATTGAATATATTTATTATTCCGTTTCTTCTAAGGTAGTTTTATAATGAATAGATGGGACCAAATACATATAATTGGTAGGGTGTGCTTTGAAATCAAATATGTATATGGGTAACTAAACTTGGCTGTTAATTATAAGTATATGTATTTGGTTTCTTCTGAATAGTCTACGGTTTTAGTTTTTATTTGGGAAATTTTATGCATAGAACATTAAGAAAACTGTAATTTTCTTGTAGATGAATAAATAATTAAAGAACACAAACTGAATAATCC
Source organism: Melanotus villosus (assembly GCA_963082815.1). NCBI lineage: Eukaryota > Metazoa > Arthropoda > Insecta > Coleoptera > Elateridae > Melanotus > Melanotus villosus. The sequence continues at coordinate 21,055,937 of OY720424.1, read as the reverse complement.
TTCATTGCTAGGTATACGAGACCAGAAAATGTAAAAAAGGGCACAAGCGTGGGCGCAAAAACCAATTCCTCTCATCTAAAATAATTAGTATTTAAATGGAGTAATTTTCCTTAAATATCCTCGTAACTAGTTGTAAGCTTTCATGTCTTTGTATGTTTAGGATAAAATAGGCATAGTATTTATCCTCCCACTAACATTACCACCCACGTCCTTGGCGCAGGAGCGACAAGTAACTCACGAGAGAATGCGCGACGCCTATGAAGAAGGTGTCCCGTAATACCACGACGCTTGGTTTAGTAAGCGCCGGTTGTGGCCGTCGCGACGGTGGTGTGCGTCTAATTCAAATACGACTGCGCTAAACGGGACCACGACGCGTAATTTTCTTCGATATGTAAAACAATTTGTGGCCAATTTTTTTTAAGAAAATGGCTTTATAAAGGTAAGTTTTATTATAGCACATTCATCGAAATTAAATAGACAATTGAGTTAGTATAACTAATTAACATTAATTTTTTTAATATTTTCAATTTTTCAAACAATTAATTTAGAAATTAAGAAAATAAACTCAAAATTAAATGACAGATTGTAAAACGAAATTTGCTTTAATTATTAACAATGGTGTTAAGGATTAAATTTACAAAAATAAAACAGATTGTTTAAACATTTGGAACATCTCAGCTATTTCTGTGAAAGCTCGTCGAAAATTTTTTATAAAATTGTTATTCTTGGCCCAGTTTTTTATGTATAGTTTTAGCGAATATTTTGACAAGGATAATTAAGAAGTTGCTCAGTTATCTCAAGAATAAAATAAAAGAGGACTATGTTTACGCAAAAAAAACAATCCAACTGACATAATTTAACACACAAAAACACAAAAGAGAATTCCTCCTTTATTTAAACGAATGGGAACGTAGTTTGTTAAAAGCGTAACAGGTGTTTTCTGTTGAGTTATGCATAAACTTTTAGAAATTAGAAGCTATCCTGCGTCAGCTATTACTGTTGAAAATCAGGGAAGTTATAAGAATCGCCAATCAGAAAAGGTAATTTAAACGATTACGAATTTAAGAAAATGCGCCCAATTTTTTGGAAAAATTTATTGAAAAGTCTCTTTACTTTTTAATATTTCGTGCAGATGGCGTTTTTATCAGAAATATAAAAAGAGCCATTTATCATTTTAGATTTAATATTTGAAGTAAAACCGACGAAAGTGTCCATTTAACATTGGGGTTTAGCAGAGTTTTGTGTTCGACATTTGCAGTACCCCTCGTGAAAAATAATGTTTTAAGCTTCCAATAATCAAACAGTTACCATCGCAAAACACAAACTGTTTCAATTAATTGTAGCAAGTAGCAATTAAAAATAATTCATCTTCGATTTCTTTAGAAAAAGCTTCGACTAACAGCAGGAAGCCCATCGAATATGATTTTAAAAACGAATATCCAGTGCTCCTAACTATACATGTTACGTTTTGTTCGGGTATTTTATTCCCGAAATCTTCCATCATGTTTTCTACAGTTCCATTGTGAAATACTTTTTCTAAAACGTTCTCGTTTATCTTTAAAGCTACTCTGTATACAAACACTCGAATTTCAGGTTCTTTCGTAATATCGGTTAAAAGACATTTTTACTACGTTGAAGTTTGATTGTGAAGCTTATCCTGTTACTGAAATGATTCTTCGTGTTATTAACTAAGAACGTTGTAGTTAAATGTGTTTGTTTGGTTTGAAATTTACCCCATAAAAAGAATTCTTATGAATTACACTTGCAATTTGGTGGAGGCGCCTAGTTTTTTGGGCCCGATTAGGTTCGAATAATGATTAATATATCAATAATCCAGTCAACGAACGCTCAATAGGGTGGTGTAGAATGCATGGAGGGTGTCACAATTTTTGACTTCAGGGCTTTGTTTGGAATCGTTAGGAGGTAAACATACTAAAAAACCCGGACATAGGAGGTGAGCGGGGTGCAGGGGTGGACCTAGAGGATCCCTTTCTTTGGGTTTTTGCTTATATCTTGAAGACGGTGCGGTGCGTTTTAGCGAAAAAGTCATTGTATACAAAATCAAAGCTGACAAAATTTCCCACATTTTTGCGTTGTAAAGTTTTTTTCTATCTCCAACCGTTAATTTTCGAAAAAAAATATAAAATGTATATACCATTTTTAAGGAAATTTAATCTTCTACAACTTCTTTTCTGGGAATTTTTCTGTAAACCAAATAGATGAGGTGCTAGAGAGAAAAGTTTAACGAAAAACGCGAGGTAAAATATTTTCTTTCGAAAATTAGCGATTTTTGATAGCGGATATCGCATAAACGGTCGGAGATAGAAAAAAATTTTTCAAAGTAAAAATGTAGGAAATTTTGTAAGCTTTGATTCTGTATATAATAACTTTTTTGATAACAACACTCCAAACAAAGCCCTAAAATCAAAAATTGTGACACCCTCCATGCATTCTACAACCCCTTTATTGACTGGACTACAAGTAGTTCAGCCAAAAATTTTTCCAAAATAATTTTTTGCAAGTAAAACGGAAATATTTAAATATTTATACTTGATTTTATTGGAAGGTTATTGCGTGACTACAACAAAACACAGAAGTTTATTTTAAATGTAGATTTGCTTTCTATTTCAAAAATACCTTGAAAAGTAATACTTCTATAAATATTTTATAAACAAACTGAACGATTCCAATTGTGTATCGGCAACATATGCTTTTGAAGTCGCTAAAACTTCCACTTTAAAAAGCCAACAATTGTCATTTGCAAAGAATAATCGCAATCATATTCTTATTAAATTCAAAAAGACAACAGAAGACATTCTGGAAATTAAATATTCATGGAATATATCCAAAATAAACCAATTTCTTTTCACTTACAATTTGAATAAAAAATAAATCTTAAAATCAGATTTTCACCCAACTCACTGGATGAAACAATTTAATTCGGATAGGTATTCAAAAGTTGATCTTGACTCGACAAAAACCCATTATATTCCCGTCGTGGAAAATAACTAGTAAGAAATAATTCCTAAACTCAATTCAACTTACTAATTTAATTTTCTTTGTACAGTAGCATCATCTGTCAACAAAATACTTTGCTGAAAATTAAAGTTAGATGAAACTTTTTGAAAAAAATATACTGAAACTTTGCTTGATTTATTTTTAAGTCTTATAGCTGATTATAAGGTTATACCATGTAATCAACAAAATGTTATCTTAGTAAAAACGTACGTTGTTGTGAATCCTCCTGCGTTGCTAACTGCGATGACTTTTCGCGATTTCTGATATTATTCTACTTTCCACCCGAACGTTTATTAGCAAAAACAGATCTTACATTCGTTTTTGACCGTTTTAAACACGAAACTTCAGGCTTTTCCAAAAACATTGTCTTAATGAAGAGAAATTCTAGTAATCGATGGGCTATTGGGCAGTAAGAAAGAAAATACATTTTCAAAGATTGAATTTTTAATCTCCAGTGCAACTGCATTAAAACTAAAGTTAGTATCTACAAATAATTCTTGAACAATGAAAAGTAACTTTATAAGCATCATAAATATCATCCAAGTGGAGCAACATAAAAGAAGTGTTTACGATTCAAATTTAAGCGTACAACTTTAAACACAAAACAAATATAGTTTTCATAAGCGTACGAGTTATTTTTAAAGCTAAGAGTTAAAAGTTAGAAGCTAAAATTAGCAAATTAGTATTCTGGAAGATAAAAACAGACCAGTTTTTATTGTGCTGTTTCACATTAGTAGGGCAACTTAGAAATTTGCCTAAAATTCCAACGAAATACAAATCACAAAGGTTGAAACGCAGACCTTTTGATATTTTGTTTGTTTATGTTTAGGTTAAATTTACAAAATCCGGCTTTAGTTTTCCCACGATTTTTCGCTTGAATATCATAAATATAAAATAGTCGATTTTGGGATTTTTGTTCGAAGTGTTACTTAAGAAATTTTCTTATTAAAAAAATATTTGAAATACTTTCCATTATAAAGAACTAATCGAACAAAAATTATAAATAGTTGTACAGTGGACAAAGTTAAAAAAAAATAAAAGAATTGAGTCAGGTTATAGTTTTGTGTGAAACGAATCATGTCATGAATTCTGTGAGAATGCAGAGATGAGACCATTTAAAAGTTTTAATGGACGAAAGTTTAGCAATTTTAGCTTTCACGTCACCCTTTCTTTTCAAGTTTGGCACTGCTATTGACGGTGGAATGTGTATTCGGAGCAAATCTCGACCTAAAATTTAAGGATGTGATAATTTAACCAAAGTTTTTAATATCTGAAATTACTAATGCATAGCTTAAAGTTCTAAAGAACGTTATTGTTTCGGTTTAAAAAAACTTCGAGATAATTTCGTAATTTGATGTAACATCCCATTAAGAAACAAAGCAGCCTAAGCGGCTTATAAAGCAACTTTAATTAAATAAATGATATAAGGGGACGGTTTACAGGTCATGTCCTGGTAATAACGTAAGCGTAATACAGTTTCCCACTTAGGGTAATACAAACATTTTGCATTTACTTCGGTTGCAGAATCTGCGTAACTTATAGGGCAGTATCAAAATAATAATTAGAATTCCTTATCTTGGGAAACATGCCAGAAGGTAATTAAGGACGTATCACCTATTGCACTTAAATTACAACTGGATATGCATTTTACATAGGTTGCATGATTGTTTAAATTACAATCAGCAGGGAATTACTCTGTATTTAATTTAATTTCAAGTAAATTGATCAAGTTTTGCAATTTTAATAAAAAGCTTTTTTAATGTAAACATGCAAAAAGCCTCCATATCTGGTTTTCTGTTATAACATTTGGTTAAGTTTCTTGTAAATATTTTTACTGTAACAATTTATTGTAGGTATATAATATACATGTTTTAATATTTACGTTTTTCTAACTGAAACTTACTCAACATATTTTTAGCAATAATAAACTGCCTTTTAATGAAAAGTAAACAAACAGATTTTGGATTATTTAAGGTAAAGCAAATAAGGCAGTTAACATCGGAACTAATAATTCACTGCTTTTGATAACGAAAACCAACTACTGCAAATTAGTAGAAAATAAACAAAAGGGAGGTTGAATGTAAAATACAAAGTAAACGCTATAATTAATTCCCATGAAGCATCTTTCGAACAATGAATATCATTACTGAAACGTAATAAATTCCAGTGCATTCGTATAACTTTCGGTCTTGATGACATCTATAACTAGTTTAGTATGGCCATAAAGCATTCACTGATTTTATCTTGAAGATGCATATCGTTTACGAATTTCTCTGGTAGTAAAGTGAAGTTAGTTTGGTCATTTTAACACAGCAAAAATAAAGAAACTTGTTATGATATCGTTCTTTTATAACATATGGAAGAACTAATTTATTTTACGAAATTAAAAAGTTTTTGGAAATAATTAATTGAGAAATTAAATTTGTAAAGATTCGTTCCTTTGGGGAAATACTTTCCATACACTAAAAAAAAAAAAATTAATATTCAGCATGTTACAATATGTTCTCGCATTTTTATTGAAGCAGATAGTTCAGTCATTAACCATGTACGTTTTTCGTAGCACACTTATAAGAGAATATAGTAAACGAGGTAGATTGTTTTTTAAATTAAAAACTAGTCTGCGTTACATTTTAGTTAAAAATTGGTTTAAGCTTTGCTTTAAACTGTTCTGAAATATCAGCCCTAAGTTTACCTGCACTTAAACCCAACTCATCCTTGGTTATCATTATATCGCTTTGGCAATTTTTGGTTTTAATCATGCCTAAATTTGATGCAAGTTCGGTGCAAATGGCCTTACCGTCGGTTTTTAGTGCATGCTTAAGCTAAAATTTATCTTAAAAGGTACCTCAAATTACCAAATCCTAATTTAAGCTGAGTTTTAACTTAAAATTTTGTTTGAGATATCCGAATTTAACAAATTTACCTTCGAGTTATTTTCTTTGACAACATTTATCATTACAATTATTTTTATTACAAGGTGGAACGACTGGCTCTGAGAACAACAAAAGTGGCAAGAAATTATAAGTAAAAGAAATGAGGAAATAAACGGCTAAAAAAATTACCGAAGAGCTTCTTTTACAAATTGACAAGAATAATGAAGCAGAATACAAATGAAACTACTTCAAGTATGCTTTAAACAAGAACAAAACCCAGAGCTTATTGGTAGTTGTTACTTTAAATCGATTCTTAACATGACAATAAAACCTGAAATTACTCGAAACTAACAGAAAACTTGAAAACTCCAGTTGAAACTTCTACTCCTTTAGTTTAAGAAATAATCATGGAATAAAATACATTATTATCGAAGGTCTTGTTAAGTTACACAAAAATTAAAGATAAGCTTTGCTATTAAGACTTTTACTTCAGTTTATATCAAATTTTGATTGCAAAGTCAAAAAATTATTTCAATAATAAAATTTCTAATTTCCAAAAATATAAATTGTTGAGACTATAATTTTCAGAACCTTCAATAAATAAAACCAAATATTGAGCTTTTCACGTATGTAATTAATGGGTTAACAATCGATTTTGGGTAACAACTTGTTAGAAATTAATCACTTTAATTGGTTTCTACGATTGATACCAAAATGATTGACAGTTCTTTTAATTTTACCTGAAATGTTTGTACAGAAGTTGTTTTATTTGTTACATCACTCAAGTTCTGAAATGTAAATCAATACAAAGGACTAGTTTTTATTTCAAAGGGTCGAGACAAAAACATTCTTGCGTATACACCGTCCACTCCTTTTTTGGGCAATAGCTATGATTTAAGTTTATTACGACTGTGATCATAAATTCGCGGGAATGGTTTAATAAAATGCAAAATTTATATTTATACATCAATAGTTATTTATGTACCAAGAGTCGTAAGTGCAGTTTTTTGGGCGAGAATGCAATTTGCAACGCCAAGGCCCGAAGGGCCGAGGTGTTGCAAGCATTCGAGACCAAAAATTGCACTGTACGACTCGAGGTGCATATGAGATTTTTCGTCAAACCTTATATATCATTTTAAAATAAATAAAATTAAGTATTCTTGCTGTGATTTAGATTAGGTATCCTTGACAACAAAATAAAATAAAACATATTCATTTCAAAAAAAATTCAAACGCGTGTGTCAATTGAATTTGTGCACAATTTGTGATTCTAAAAACATGTCTCAAGAAATAGAAGAGGCTGCAAATGCAGCATCCCAAGTATATTTAGTCGAGACGATATGAACAAATTCCTTATTGAAGCGCCTGACATTACATATTTGTTAATGAAGGTACAGTTACAGATTATTTCATTTAACTCAGTTATTAAGGTATATTGAAGTTATTTATCTGTTCTAGGTCGTTATGATAATTGGAATTTCTGGGGCCTGTAGAAAAGACGAATTATGTAAGATGAGAACTGATAATGTTGAAGACAAAAATTCTGTAATAATAGTAACAATATCAGATTCTAAAAATGGAGTGCAACGTACTTTTACGATCGTTAACCGAGAAGAACAGCGCATAAATTTTGTTGATTTAATTACGAAATATATAAGCTGCAGGCCAAGAAATAGTGAAAATCGGCGATTTTTTCTAAAAAATTGTCCAGGAAAATGTGTGAACCAACCAGTACGCAAATAGTTATTTGTACAACTAGTAATGAAAGCAATACTTTTTTTCATGAGTGAAAAAAAGATGCTTTCATACGAGTTGTACACAATATTTTTTTGCATTTTGACATCTTAAATCCCTCAAAATAGGATAAAAAGGATTTGAGAATTGACAGTTGTCAAACTGACAATTTACAATATTTTATTTAAAGCATACTTACTTAATGCAATGTAAAATTAAATAGTTAAAAAAAGTGTTGCTTTCTTTAAGATTTTTTAATAAAAAAAGTCCACTTTTTTTGTCAAAATGCAAAAAAAAACACATTTGCAAAAATTCCTGCTCTAATAGCAGAATTTTTAAAACTGAAAAATCCTGAAACTTATACTGGGCACTCGTTTAGAAGAACGTCAGCAACTTTTTTGGCTGATACGGGAACTGACGTTCTTGATTTAAAGAGGCACGGTGGATGGAAATCCACAACAGTGGCAGAAAGTTATGTTGCAGATTCAATGACAAATAAATTAGAAATCGCCAGTAGAATTTTATATAATCAGAATAGGTGTGAAGAATCTGCATCCACATCTTCAACTTCAGTCATGCAATTCAATAATGAAAACGAAATGAAAGATAGCCGCGTAATTGTTCCTAGCACCAAAGAAAATCAAGAACATATACAAATTGAAAATGTTGATATTACCGAAAATATAAACTTAGATTCAAAAAAGGAACTTAATTCTCTTGTTCAAGTTTCTAAATGTTCTAATTGTTCATTTACATTTAATATAAATAAGTTGTAGTTAATGTAATGTAGATAAAATGTTTGTAAATAAAGGTGTTTTCTAGACAATTTACTTTTTTGCCCTAGGAACTTAATGAAGAATATTACAACCCGCTGCCCATGGTAACCAGTAGTTGAATGTAAACTGTCACTTACCGTCAATAAAACAATGACACAATGACATATTTTCGCAGTAGGTTTGACGAAAAATTTATTTCGCCCCCTTCAAAGTAACCCCCTCCCACAACGTTTTTCCCAATCCTCGAAACATGCTAGTGGTTTTCCTAAAATCCCTGCAAAACTCGTCGTTAATTTACTTTGAAGGCGTCAAGCGACAAAACGGTGACCACGAAGAGGGAATTTTAGTCGAGGGAAAAGGCAAAAGCCACACGGTACCATGTTTTACGCGAATAGGGAGCTTGTGGAATCGTGTTTACTGATTTTTTTGGTCAGAACAACAAAGGCATTGTGAGCAGGTGCATTATCGTGATACAAAATCTATGAGTTAGCTCGCCACATACAAGTCGGATCGTTTTTTGCGAATTGCTTCGCGTAAACGACGTAAAATGCTCAAATAGTTTTCCTTGTTGACGGTTTGGCCAGTGGGAAGGAATTCGTGATGCAAAAGACAACGACAATCGAAGAAAACCGTCAACATTAGCTTGATTTTTGGCTGACTTTGACGTGGTCTTGCTTCACCCTTTGAGCGCCACTCAATTGATTGTTGAGCTGATCCTTAGAAATTTTATGCATTTTTCTTGGTGGTGAAATTATTCTGTGTAATATCTCACTTCTTTCTCTTGCCATAAATTTAATATATTCTGGTGGTAAATCGTTTATTGATTTTTCAACTTCTATTAGCTTTATGTCTTCCTCCAGTTCTTCGTTTGTTTGTTTTATGTTATCTGTTCCTTCACTTCTTGTATCTCCTTATAATAAGTCCTGAAAGCACTCTCCTCCGTTTTTTTCCTTCAGATATCATTTTTTCATTGTGATGTGTTGTATCTGTTAGTGGCTTTTTCTCTATCTTAGTTATGTTAAAGTATGATATAATATTTCTTAATTCTTTCTCAAATTTCTCACATGTCTTAGTTTTCGCCTCTTTTATCAACTGTGATGTTTTCGTTTTGTTTTTATATTCTGCGTAGAGTAGAGGCCTTGGTTCACCTTTCGAGGGTCATTCTCTTGATTGTTGAGCTGTTTCTGTGTCAAACGCGTAAATTCAGGTTTCATCACGTGTTATGATGCGTTCCAAGAAGGATTCTCCTCGGCTATTTTAACATGTTGTTTTTGGTAAAAATTCAACGTTTTCGGAACGACTCGAGAAGCGACGCGTCGCAAGTCCAAATGATACTGGAAAATGTTCAATGATATTCCTAATTGTTAAATGACGATCTTTGAGTATCAAATCTTTGACTTGAGCGACGTGTTGTTCATCAGTTGAAGTACATGGTCTATCAGAGCATGGTTCATCTTTAACTCGTTCTCTGCCTTCCTTGAACAACCTCTACCACACGAAAAATCTTGTTTTTGATAGAGAATCGTTACCGAAAGCATTTTGCAGCATTTCCAACGTTTTTGTAGCAGAAATTCCGTTGCGAAATAGTATATTAAAATACAAGTTGCAGAAGGCACGAATTTGAAATTCCGAAACGAGCCGCATAGCGGCGAGTTAAGGAACAAATGAGTTCTTGAAGGACCTTCTGCAACGAGTGTTTTATACTATTTTTTCTATTTTGCCGCTTTATACCATTTTATAAATTAAAAAGTAAAAATTTTAAATCTAGGGAATTTTGCTGTGGTTGGTGACGTTTATGTTGTCGTAATTTTAGGCGGCTGTGAAAAAAATTAATTTGAAACGTCAGTCTTTTTTATTTTCGCGTTTAATGTTTGAAAATGAATGCAGAAGAAAGTTTATCACTAACGCCGCCGAAAATTAGGCAAATTGCACAAAAAACGTTAGAAAATTTATTGCCGGACAAGTCCAAATCCCAGTATGAAAAAGAATTTTTGACATATGTCAGTTGACAGTTTAACGCTACCAACATCAATACAGTAAATTTTACTAGTCTTGCTAGCACACCAACGACTTATTCTAACACTCAAATGACGTCATTTGGGTGCTAGAATGGAGTTATTCTAAACGCAAAATAGAAAAACAAAATTTAATGCAGGCTTTTTGCTCAGTTCCATTCGACATTTTGAAAAATCGTAGAAGCAAAAATGCTTTACCCAAGGAAAAACTGCCAATGACACACGGATTGCTAGATGTCGTTGAAAGTCGTACCAAAATGGGAAAAAATGGCAACAACGCCAACCCGCACGCCCGAAATTTAAATGAGCCATTTCCGATACTTTTGGATCACAGAAATCTTGGTAATGAATGATGGACAACCTGTAACTGAGTGTGTTTGTTTTGTTTATCTATTTATTTAGGCTTACAGGTGTTAGAAGCCAGGTAGCTCGGTTGTAAGAGGGCTAGGCTTGCATGTTGCAAGTCCCGTGTTCAAATCCCTATGTTGGTGGAGATTTTTTCTCAGGCCTCTGGGTTTGGTACTAGGCTTGGTGAGACCATTCACAGTTGGGCTTAATTAACTGTGCTCTATTCGGAAGAGATAGAGTTATAAGACCACTACCCACGTAGTAACACACACGACACACATGACACAGCCGTAATGCGTAAAAGGCGGTTCCGAGCAGATTGGCTATACACGCATACAAGACACACACAAAAAAGAACGAAAAGGTGTCAAGGCTCTTAAATTATTTCCACAACGGACACTGCATGGGTGGTAAATATTGTGTTGATAGCGTTACTGCAATTTTAATAAAAAAAAACTCTTGAAAGTTTTCAGATGTTAAAAATCCGAGTGTAACTGCCAAAATACTTCCTCGAGAATTATAACCTTGGAATTACTTCAATAATTTTTATTGGCAAGACGTATTTCTACCAAGACCATGGCCAACTATGGACTTGAAAGTCTATGAATACACTATATAAATTATATCAAAAAAAATGTAGAAAATTGCGGCGACGACAAAAATAAAAAATACCGAAGCGAAAGAAATAATTACAATACAACAATTAGGAAATATGAAAAACGGATACAGAAAACCCGATAAGCGATACGAATAAATAATAATAACGGCACACAATGAGCCTTCATTCCTTCTGTTTCTATAAGTGACGTCACGAATAACGTACAAAATGAATTAAATCACTTAATTATTTTCAATGTCACTGATGGCGTCATACTATCTAATATGAAATATTAATACCGGGTGTCTTAAAAAGAATTACATCTAGTTACCTTTAAAATTTGTTTGTATGTAAACTTTTGTGCCACTACCTTGTTATTGGTAATGCATTATCCAGAGCTGTCATTAGTTAATTGCATAATAATATAATTAAAAAGTAAACTAATTCACTTCAAATAGTTTTTTTTATTGAGGCATATTTTCGATCAGGACTTCTGTCTACTAGCACAACAGCATTGCGCGAGAGCGGCACATTTTATTTTACATGGGAAATTCACAACATACTAGATGTATTTCATTTTAAGACACTTTGTATGATGCCCGTTGTATTTTTTGATAACTGTGGTGTGTCTGTACTTTTTGTGTTTAAAGCTGAAAAATGAAAGGTGATCTACATATAAAGTAAAATATTTATCAGAGTTACTAAAACTACAGTATTTTTTACCTAGGATTTGGGTTGTGACGTCAACGCTCTGTTTATAAATTCACAATCCAACTATACTTCATCTCTTTCTAAACTAGGTTTTCATTACCTACTGCGCACGAACGCGTGTCTACCCATACAGTTTTTGGGCGGGGCAAGTTGACGTCACAACCCAAATGCTAGATAAAAAATACTGTACAGTTATTTAACGTAGCAATAATGAGTTCAGTAGTGTCTTTAGATGTAACAGGATAAAACGAAATTATAAAAAAGAAGATTAATTAGTAAAGAATAATCTATAATACCTCGTAAATAATTTTATTGAATTTTTTTGTGAAATTCCACTATAGTAAAACAATAAAGTTTGCTTACTTTTTTATTCATCGAAATTAAGGCAAACAATTAACGAGCACCATTTCCGTGTCTCAAAGCCAAAAATCGATCCAAGGACTTGACTTAAAGGTCGTAATACATTTTTTATGTGCAATTGTTTCTCCAATTGTTCGTTAACAATTTGATATCCTTATATTAAAATTAGAAAAAGCAGTCACGTAATCCCCTTCAATGAATTTCGGGGTTATTCTCTGAATTTATTTTCGTTTTGTTTGACTTTGGTATATTTTAGTCAGTTGTTTACAGCTAGATAGGAAAAACGATTATAAGCTCTTCATATTGATAATTGGAGTTATTTGTGATATAATTGTGATATTTAAGGATATTTATTTTCTGTTAGGCACGCAAAAGCCAAGGGCAATTAAATTGAGCACGAACGGAACAGACTGTAATTAATATATTTTTTTAGAATCAGTCGATTATTCTATTAAGTTATAAACGTCCCCACTTTTTAATTTAGAAACGCTTAAATAATAAAAGTTTAAATAATTTTTAGGTTCGTATATTCCTACAGGGTGAATCTTAAATGGTGGATAATATTTGCACCACGCGATTCTGCATCAAAAACTGAATAAAAAATTGTGTAACTGTTTTAGGACAACACGTGTAGTTTTTGAAGAATTGTTAATTAATGTTTTGTGAACTTAGCAACACTGTGTGGTCAGTCGTATTACGCCACCTGCAATATCACAAATAGCAACCCACTTGATTTAATATAGGACCATACATAAGTAGAAGGTATACAGGTATATTATGCATTCCTAAATTAACATTAAATAATAATAAAATGCTGAACATATTTAAAGTTTTTTATTTGTTTAAATACACATTAATTATAGTAAATGCTCAAAATCGCTACTTCCAGCTTTTATACATTTCCTAAACCTGCAAATTATGCTTTCTTCTAGATTTTGGAGAATGTTTTCTTGAAGCCTTCTAACTGCCTCATTTATTTATTGCACAAGTTGCTCCTGGGTATCAACCTCTTCTTCGTAGACAAATGCTTCTAAAATTTCACACAAGAAAAAATCTAAACTCAAATCTGGGATTTTTGGAGACCAAGGTACTGGACCGCCACGACCAATCCATCGTTCTGGAAATTCACGTCCAACCATTTTCGTGTTTGAATGTCCTAATGTGCTGGTGCCCCATCCATTTGAATCCATATAGATATTTCGTCTTAAATCTAATGGCACATCATCTAATAGTCTCTAAAATCTGTGTCTAAAAATTCAACAAAATATGTGGTCGTATAAGTCTATCATCAATAATTCCACCTCACACATGAAGGCTAAACCGAACTTGATGATTTGTTTGGTAAAGTGCATGTGGCCCATTGGTGCATATTATGGATATTAAATACTCCATTTGTAGTGAATGTAGCTTTATCAGTCTGTAAGAAATGCCCAATAAAACCAGGATCCCTTTCTTGTTCATGAAGTAACTACGTGCATAACCTTTCATGTAACACTCGATGAACAGCTTTTTGGCCAACGTCAAATATTCTGGTAATGGACCGCGTGTTTTGTTCTGATGATTCATTTTCGATTACATTTAAGATATCTTCTTCAACTTGTGGCAACAATACTCGATGAGAGCGGCCTCTGTCAGCTACTGAAGTGGCCGCAGTTCTTCCAGTTTCTCGCATCCGTTGTTCCAGTCGTCGAATAACGTTAGCATTTGGATGTCTTCTGTTTGGGTAACGTTCGAAATACAAATTAGCAGCAGCGTTAAAGTTACCTCGACACTCCCCTAAGATGATATGCATGTCTGCATATTCCACGAAACTATACCGGTACTCAATAACGACAATTTGCAAAATTTACTTACTTTACTTATCCGACCATTTTCCGTTATAGGTTGGTCGTTTTTAGCTCCCACAGCTGTCGGTCATTCCAATCTCCTTCCTTCAAACCTCCGTTTTTTATAACCTTGTACTTTGTACAATCTTCCACTTCATCGAAGGTCTGCCTCCTCTTCTTTTCCTGGTGGGTGTCAGTTCAGAATCCTCTTCGGCCACCGGTCTTCTGCCATTCTTTCTATATGTCCGTACCAGTTTAGTGTCCGATTTTTTAAATTCCTTGTTATTAATAATGAGTTTATTTCCATTTCTCTCCATATTCTGTGTGTTGTCCATCTATCTTGTCGTATTATTTGGAGACTCCCTTATCATATAGTTCAGTTCAACGGTTCTAATTTTATTCCTGTTTTTTTTTCTGCTAAGAGCCACGCCTCACCCCCGCACAACGTAATACCATGGAATATATTTTTCTTTATCTCCTTTCTTAAATTTTTATTCCAGATTATACCGTGTAGGGTCCTAGTTGCTGTTTTACCTGCTGTTACTCTAGTTTAAACGTCTTCTATTATAAATAATTGAAGGACTTAAAGAAAAAAATCTCGAAACGCAGATGATATTTATTCATAGACCTTGAAAAGGCTTATGATAACGTCCCAAGAAACAAGATATGACAGGCACTGAGGCGTCTACGTTTTTTTTTTTTTTTTTGATTTATTAGGATATTAACAATCAGAACTAATTACAATAATGTATGTTCTATGAGTTAATTGTATGACTAATAACATGAAGGGAATCAATCCAGCAATGTTATCCCACTCCTTGGAGCTAACCTCCTTTTAGATCAATCGGCCATTTCTTCTATTTTAGTCTTCTGATAGAAAGATCATGCTGTAGGTTGTACGCGAGAATATTTGGATCAGTTTGTAGTCGCAGGAAGTGACTGGTACTTCTGTTGGTATATTCTTCTTGAACTGTTGGTATTCCGAGATCCGTGTGTAGTGTTAGATTACTAACATACCGTGGGGCATTTGCGAGCATTCTTAGGGTCGGTTTTATAATGTTCGGTTTACTATCGGTTGAAACATAACCTACGGTCAACCCGCATTATAAGACCGGCCCTTAGTGTTTTTGATTGTAGACGTTGTACGGTGTTGACATTTGATTTGCAAGAGCAGCCCCAGAGTTCAATGCCATATGTCCAGCTTGGCTTAATTGACACATTGTAGAGGAGGATATTGTTCTCTAGAGATAAGCACGAGTTTCTTCCGAGCACCCAGTACATTTTTTTAATTCGTAAGTCAGTCTCCTTCCTTTTCTTTAGTATGTGTTGTTTCCATGTAAGTTTCTTGTCTATGTGAAGCCCCAGATAGCGTGCTTCATTTGATTGAGGGATTGCTATATTATTTAGATGCCGAGGATTCCGTGCGATTTAAAGTGAAGTTGACCTGAATACTTTTCGCCTCATTAACTTTAATGCGCCATTTAGTTAGCCATGTTTCTAGGGGGGGATAAGTGATTCTGAAGGTTTGATGAGGTCATGTGAGGATCGGTATGTTTTGAGAGAATGACAGTGGCACCCGCTAAAGTGCCTATATAGTAACGTGTCAGCTGTTGTAGGTATGTATATATTGTGTATAATAGGGGTTCCAGAATACTTCCCTGTGGTACTCCAGAAGTAATTGGATGAATATCGGAACAACATTGTCCATGTTTTATCTACCATCAATTCGGATTCAGGAAGTATCATTCCACGATACAGCAGTGCCATCGTATCGTAAATATAATTACCACGGCTTTCGAGAACACGTTCTACTGTCTGCCAGCGTTCATAGATATTAAGCAGGCCTTTGACAAGGTCTGGCACGATGACCTGTTATGCAAGATTAAGACCTCTCTCCCAAGCGAATTTGATCTACTTATCAAGTCTTGTTTGTCTGACATGTAAGAAATCGGAAAATGGATGACCCAGAAAATTAACATTACCAAAAGTCTGAAACAAGGTTATACTTTATCACCTCTTCTCTTCAATATATTTTTATACGAAACTGTAGAGGAATGGATTTGGGAAAATGCCCATATGGGGATATCGCTGTTGGACAAAGTATTGGCATGCCGACGCTATGATAATTTTTGCAGGAAAAGAGGAAGACATATAAACTTAAATAAAAAACGGAATACATATGTGTAGGAGGGGAAGATAGAAAGTTAGAAACATTAAAGTATTCAATGTATTTGCAAAATTTAGCTATCAAAAGCATTCAGTTTTTATTTTGTAGAACAAGTAACGAAAAATTATAAGGAACAAACAAACTAGGAACAAATTAAAATGAAGGTGACACATATTGAACACAAGGATAATCTGATCAGTAAGTAGTGGCAGAAGAAAGTAAATGCCTACTTCTGATTTGAAATGCAAAAATTGTATTGTAGATCGTTGTAACATTTATGAAAAGCACAAGCAGTGCAGAAATTTCCCTATCCGGAAATTTGTTCGAAAGAAATTTGTTCGACGGTAATTTGTTCGAGGTAATTTGTTCGAACGGTAACTTGTTCGAACGGTAATTTGTTCGAACGGTAATTTGTTCGAATGGAAAAATGTTCTAAAGGAAAAATATTCGAAAGAGAAGATCAATAATAAAATTTTATATAATGAAGTATTTTATTTTACAGATACATATACATCCAATAAATTTTAATACGAAATATTGTGGGCAACGCCACGCAAATAAGTAACAATATCACATCCCGCTACATATCTATTTACAACATTTAATAACCGCGCCGCGCTGTCCTTATACTTCTTTCTTCCATTTTGCACGCCTTGACCTGCAATTAGTTGTTCTATTCGCATATAATTTATGCTCTGCTCTCTTTTTAATGCGGTGATAAACTTCCAATTTGTCGGATGTTCACACTTCCAGTACACTTTACTATCACAACTTCTGTCACGTACGTATAAATAACCCTATCCGGAAATTTGTTCGACGGTAATTTGTTCGAGGTCATTTGTTCGAACGGTAATTTGATCTTCTATTTCGAATATTTTTCCTTTAGAACATTTTTCCATTCAAACAAATTACCGTTCGAACAAATTACCGTTCGAACAAATTACCGTTCGAACAAATTACCGTTCGAACAAATTACCTCGAACAAATTACCGTCGAACAAATTTCTTTCGAACAAATTTCCGGGATTCGAAATTTCAAACTTCGGATGGAAATTCTAAGTAAACCAAGGGTATGATGAGTACAGTTACAGATTAGTTCTTTCTTTTGTTGATTAAACTACAACTAAGAATCATAATTTCACACGACAAGCAAACCAGCATACGATTTAAGGCTGCTAATAACTCCTCGTCTAAGAAGTCAACATTAAATTGCTATAAGACTTTATTGCTGTGTTTCTGATACAGATACAGAATCACGTGGTGTGGGTATTATCCGCCATTTAGGATTCACCCTGTATATTTGTACATTTGTATACGCAAATGTACTCGTAGGTATGTATATTTTAAACCATTCCTGACAATGCAACACCAATGCATCATTTGAATTGTACTGTTTATTGAAGTAATAGACGATGAATGTTTCATGATCCTGAATAACTATTTAGTGCAATTCAAAGTTGGAACAGTATTTAAATTCTTTAAAGTTTTCAGGTATTATTTGCTGCTGTTTCTGTTTAGTTGATAATAAAGCATAGTTTTTAATGCATATTCCATGATATTGAAAAGTTTTTTATTTGTAAGTATTTTACAAACAGATCTATTAACTTGAAATAAATGATTAAATTTTAAAAGTTTTACAACTCTTTGATGCAAAAAGGATTTTTATTGATGTGCAAACTACAACGCCCTCCTTAATCGTCGTGTTCATTTTAATGTTTATAAACTTTTAAGTACTTTCAATAAATATACAAAAAAGTCTTTTAGTAAACCTAATTCTACCGAATAACAGCAAAGTAGATAAATTTCAGAACCAAAGAAAGTTCTACCTTCAAAGCAATTTTATTAGTTTTTCGAGTTCTACGAACTCTGTGTAAATATAGGGTTGACAATTCCTTTAAAATTGAAACGCTTTCAAAGGATGCTTTGACAATTCTTGTTAGATTCCCCACTAATCGAATCTGAAGTAGCATGAGCCCGTATTTTTTTAATTTATTTATGCATTTGGGGCCTGGGAATCTGCGTGTTTTTATAATGAGAAGCGTTCAATTCCGATCACAGTTTTATATAAGCTCTTCGAAGATTTTATGTATGCGAAAATGGAGTGGCATATGCTTAGTGGAAAATATTTCGATACTGGCGGCATAGATTTACATATTTTCATGTTTTGTTCTAGCGGAAATGTTCACTCTCTCGTTCGTGAGAGCTTATACGGGTTAGGATTTAGATTATTCACAATACGTATTGTCCTGAAATCTGAAATAGAAGATGTAGTTTCGAGCATTCCGATTATAATCCTGGTTGTCTGATCAAATAATATTGCTGTTTTTGTTGAACGCTCACGTGCGATGCCAGATTTTCATTGTAGTTTTTGGCAAGATATATAGAAGGTGATGCACGGAGCATGTAGAAAAATATTAGGAAATATTCTTGGTGTTTTACTCATAGATTTGGGTTTCCAGGTCAATGAATTGGAAGGAAATCAAGCTCATAAATTTAGCACAAAATGTCAACAGATCGACGTTTCTGAAAAATGCTCTGTTCGATTGATCTAATTTTGATTTAGAAATTTATAGGGCTTTTAGTTTTTGGAAGTTTTTTTTTTATTTCCTTTTACGCTTGGTTGAATCGTTCGTTGAATTATAAAAGGTCTGACTGTAGAGAATCGAAAGTTAAAACACAAAGTTCTGACAAATTTACGTGACTTAATTCGAAGTTTCTTAAAGTCTTTTTAATGAATATTTAACACTTAATAATTCCTATAAAGAAGATAATTCAGTTCATAAAATAAATGAAAATATTTGCATTTAGATATTACTTGGACTTTTCGGTATCAACGACCGCTTTTGTTATTCAAATGATCGGAATTTAAAACAAGGGTTACGAAATAGGATTTTTTAGGGCTGTGTCTTCTCTTCCGGTTCCGGTATCATGATAAATCTCGGCTTTGGGTACCGGGACAAATCCCATAGATAATAAAGACGTTAGACCAACATATACGTCATCCTTGAGAAAGAATTTTTAGATACAAGAAACTTGAATGATGGATTAACTTTGTAAAATATTCTTGGGCATAATGCAACATTTTTTTAATTTTCTTAATAAATAGACAAAGTGTTTTTGATTAGGTTTAATCGTCAATTAATTTGGATGAGCAAATTTAAAGATTTAATAAAAATTAAATTAAAAAAAAACGTGGGTTAGGCTTAGTCACAGTTTATTTTTTAAAGAATCTTGTCCTGTGGCTTTTCTTACCTTTACATCTTTGGTCGCTTTGGTGTAGAGTAGAGCTGATAAATCTCCTCTATCCTTTTCTATCCTCAGCCTTCCTTTTGCCTTAGGACCAGTTGGGCCCTTTTGTGTGTAGTTCTTGATAATCTTCTATTTTTGGCTGTAATCTTTGTCACAACGCTCTTTCGTAAATTTTCAGGTGGTACATAGCGATGATTGACCATTTTAATGATTGTAATTGGCTGAGTCTTGTTTGTATGGGGACTATCACAGCTGCCATCGTATCTTTAGAAATTTTATGCCTTTTCATGGCAGTGGAATTATTCTATGTAACATCTTTTGCCATAAATTTAATATATTCTGGTGGTAAGTCATTTAAGATTGTTTATTGCTTTTTCAACTTCTGTTAGCTTTATATCTTCCTCTGATTCTTCGTTTGTTTCCATACTTTGGTTTTTATGTTATCTCTTTCTTCACTTCCTGTATCTCCTTATAATAAGTCCTTAAAGCACCCCCCCTTTTTTTAATGATATTTTTATATTGTGATGTGTTTTATCGCTTTATTAGTTATACCTACCATTTTCTTAATTCTTTCCCAAATTTCTCCCGTCTTAGTTTTCGCCTTTTTTACCAAGTGTGACGTTTTCGTTTTGTTTTTATATTCTTGGTAGAGTTCTGCGTTTACTTTTTGGGGCTTTAAGTAATTTTGTTTTATACTTTTTCCTTTTATTTCTTCATTTCAGCATGACATTTGTTTCCTTCTATCTGTATTTTTAATTATTCCACAGAGATATCCTGCGATTTTACTCAGAACTTGAACTCATTTCGCGAGTCTCCCAATTTCAAAATTATCGCATTTTCTAGATTTTTTTATCTTGATGATTGTATATTCCGGGTTTTTATTTTTAATCTGTTGCTTCCAATAATATCCTCAGCATTTCCTTTTATAACCGCCACTATCAAATATTAGTCGCCGCACAGTTTATATTTTCTTCTTACTCTGATCATCATGATCAGTGGTCTTCAGTCTTTTGGTTGGTTTGTTGCAACTTTCCATACACTTCTATCTAAACATTTCTTCTACATTGCTCTGTAGCTAGTACATCCTGTGTTATTCATGATTTGTTTGATGTATTCAAGTTTGGGCATTCCTCGTGCGTTTTGTCTTCTATGATCGTTGTTAGTAATCCACCTCTTCTTATAGTATGGCCTACTACTCCATCCGTTCTTCTCTGTATGTGTTTCTATAGTTGTTTTCCTTAGGACTTCATTGTTGCTTATTCTGCATATCCAACTTATTTTTAACTTATTATCTGTGCATGTATTTATGGCGGGACTATGTTTTTTCAAATGCCATATCATTTTATGAGTTTTGACCTTTTGACCATTACTTTATTTAGTACTGTATCAAAACTTCTAGAGAGGCACTCAATGGAATGCCTCTCACATGTCAGTAGTCATGTCCTGTTACCTTACTGAACATAAACTTTACTTATTGTATTTATACAGATTGTAAATAGAAATAAATCATACAAAAAAAAAAAAAAATCAAAACTTCTGTTGTAACTTATTACGCAGTTTGCCATTTTTCCGTTAACATTTTTAATACCTGACTATTAATGTACCCCTTTTCTTTTTGACCCATAATATGTTCCAAAACCTTTTTACTCCTTGTTGTTGTTTTTTAAATTTGGTTCGTAGATTATTAAAAATATTAAGGTGAGGTGACCTACAATTCTAAAGCATTTTAGTATAGGGGGAGTACAAATTGTAGATGTTATTTGATGGTTTCTTCGTTATGTTGTTTATTTAATAAATTCTTATTATATTTAAGGATCAGGGTGGGTTGCACAAACACGATTTACGGCTTTGTCAAGTTAATTATTCGCCAAAATGAACAAAATCGAATCAGAATATTAATTCATCTGGCAAGTAATACATTAGTAAACAAAAAATGATACCGTTTTGACGGCTTTGATTATTAGTTAACTTAATAAAACTTTTGTGCAACCCACCCTTACAGTTTTAAGAACTTGAAAAGATGCTTTGTAAGTAGTTTCTTGCTTTTGCAAATGTGGAGTTAGGTACAATGAAAATTCTCCAACAAGTTTTTCAAAAAATCTTAAACTGTAAACGGAAATACACATACTTTTGTGGCATATTATTCTCTCGAAGAAGATTAAAATTTCTAAATAAGTGATAAAAGGAGCGGTTTAAAACAAACTGAACGCTTTCTGTTTTTCAAAAACGTATCGAGTTGTTAGTAGAGTTTTTAATGTAAGCTATGTATACATTATAATTTACAGTAAAATTTATTAGTGAATACCTATGTACATACATTGCTGTTCATAAAACTTTTATTTATTTATTTGAAAAATGAAGGTCGTGAATAAGGGATTAGCACGTTTTCTTTCACTCGGTAGTTTGAAATGTTATTCCCCAATATTTTTGTTTCTTGTTATGATATAAAATATGTATATGTAACTTTTCTTATTTAATTGTTCACTTACACACTGCCGTAAATATTTTGGTGTACAATTTTGTTTCATATTTTGCTTATCGCTCTCTCTTTTTTCAGTCCGTCAAGCCCCGAAGGGGTATGGTGATATTATGTTTCTACTATAAGTTTTTCCATGACATTTGTACGTCTAGCTAGATGACCAAGAAATCTTAGGAAGGACTGGTTAATTCTAGTCGATAATCTATTTGGAATGTGTTTTGGGAGATTGCAGAGTCTTTTCATATGTTCTTCAGTTTCATCATTGAGCTTCTAACAATTGCCAACCTTCGTTTGATTTAATTGTCGCAGCCACCACTGTTAATAATCGATGATCCAATTAACGACGTTAAAACCAGCCACTTCCCGAGTATTTCTAAGATTGTTAGCTCGATCGATGATCATCAGTTTAGTATTTCTGATGTCTTGGCATGCACGCGTCAGTTTACTAGCAATTTCTTAATTACTATCAAAGTGTCATCAGTGTACACTTAAATTACCTACAGTAACACCACCTTCCCAGCCACGTAATACATCTCTCATTAGATATTCGCTGTAGATGTTAAACAGGTGGGAACAGACTGTAGGCTGCCTTTGAATTTTAATTGCATTTGAGAGGACGTTATTCGTTTTCACCCTTGCATTGATGCCTAAGTATAAGTTTTGGATGAGAAGAATGAGGTGTTTAGGTACTCAAAGTTTTCCTAAGATAAGCCACAGTTGGTCCCAATGTACGCCATCAAACGCCTTAGTAAAGTCTATAAAACAAAGATAGGTATGTTGAATTCATAGATCTTTTTTGATGAGTTGTCTAACATTCATTATCTGCTCTGCTTATATTCTGAGAAGATTACAAACTATATGTTTTGCAAACCTTAAGCTATTAATTTATTCATTTCAACCCCACAGTGCACCAAAAACGTGTACTGTTTTGCCTCTTCGTAAAAGGAGGCCAGTTTGTTAAGTCATCCTAAGTTATCACATTTAATAAAATTTAAACAAATTTCTTTGTCGATTTAATTTATTTATTAATTTCACAAAATCCGTGATTATTTTGTTAATTTAAAATTTAGTAAATAAATAAATAACGGAAATAAGTTTATTTTGTGAAATTTTAAAGGTGAATTAATTACTTACAGATGGAATTTTGAAAACTGAGTTTACTTATTTATAGTTCAGAGAATGCGATTTAACCATTTTTTTTAAATTTTTTAACTGAACCGAACTTAATCTTAATATCAATACTGAACTTTCACGCACATTTTTCTTCTTAATCAGAGGTTAGTTTGTTAAGCCAATTCTAAATTATTGAATTGAATAAAACATGAACTTGTTTGTTGAAGCGGTGTTCTGCGGCAGGCGTCACGTTAACGCTATACAGTGCTCCCAATCCCCACCTATCATAACAAATTCCTTCACACCCTATTGGCATGGGGTGGGCCTGGCGTAATTCAGGATTGATCCACGGGGATCAGCTCCATGTCAATTGATGATGATGAACTTGCTTGTTGACTTGATTTATTTATTAATTTTATCAAATCTCGTTATCTATTCAGAAAATGGCGAATTAACATTTCTTTGTCTTTATTAACTTAACCGAACTTGATTTATTATCACTACTGAGAAACTTCTAATTCTATTTTTCTCTGTTCCATTTGAAATATCCATATTTGCGTCTGCTTAAACGGAGTCATTGTCGATTTAATTTCTTTAATAAAATTTTACAAAATCTCGATATATCTGATTGTTTTATTTATTCAGTCATAATATATCAAGGCCATCAAGGGAACTTTATTTTGCTGGCAAAATGTGTATCCAAACGATTGTTGCTTTGGTAACGTCCCGAGACAAATGGACATGATCAAAATCCCGAGCGACAGCGAGGGATTTTGTCTTTCCATTTGTCTCAAAGCAACAATCTTATATGTGGGAAAGAGTCAATATTTAATAAATAAACAAATTAACGGAAATAATTTCTCCTTCTTCTTCTTCTTCTTCTTCTTCTTCTTCTGACCCTTTCTATATGCATAGCCTGCTTTACTTCGACATCTAAGGTGGTGTTTCTATTGTTGAGGACTTCCAACATTGAGCCCACCTTTTCGGCAGTCTTCCTACATCCCTCTTTTCTTCTGGTTTTCCATCTCTTGTTATTTTTGGTAATCTCTACATGTTGGTTCCATTGTTTTCGTGAATTTTCTAATGTCCTGTATGTTACATGGTCTTCTTATTTCTTGGTTATGTACTCTATCCCTTTAGGGTAAAACCTGTAATCGCTCTTAATGTAAACATCTCTGTTGTTCTCGTCAGTTGTTTAGTTTTGTTTGTCTCGGCTCTGGTTTCACATGCGTTCGTTACGATCGGTCGTACTTATACTATGCTTTTCTTCCCGACTTTCATATTTTTGTTTTTACAGAATATATCTTTTAGATATCCGGATATTCTTGCAGCTTTGAATGTTTGTCGTTGTACTTCTCTAAACAGATTTCTCTCGCTTTTTATATCGGTTCTCAGATACGTAAACATGACTTGTCCCACTGTGCTGCCTTCTATTTCTAATTTGCATCTTATTGGATCTTTTGAAATTGTCATACATTTCGGTTTAATTTAGGTACTTCCATATTGTGTTACTTTGCTGCAAATGTTATTTGATATAATTGTTTTTGAAGGTTGTCCTCAGTGTCTGCTACTAAATCCACGCCATCGCATCGGCGTAACATATTACATATTACGTTTATCTTAGATGTGCCAATTCTATATCCTTCTCCTAGTTTTATCCTGTCAATTAATTTATCCATAATTAAATTGAAGAACATGGGACTATGAGTGAGTCTCCCTGTCTTATTCCCTGTGTTACTCGAATTTGATTTGTGTGTTTACTTCCCACTCTTGTGACCGTTTTTGTGTTGGTGTATATCTTTCATTGTGTTTGTGATTGCCTTTGGACCTGCTTTATTTTCTAGTATGGATACCACGTCGATTTATTTGAAATTTTGTTAAACCCTTTACATAAATCAACAAAGCAGATAAATGCTGGCTTGGTATATTCGATGGATTTACACATATCTATCTAAGTGTGAATATTGCATCTGTTGTTGACCTGTTTGTTCTAACTCCAAACGGTTCTTCGTTTAATTTTACGTAGTTGTTTAGTTTCTGTAGTAGGATCCTTGTTGTAAGTTAAAGTAATTTTCTGGAAGTGATTTCTTCCGTTTTTTGAATAGAGGGATAGTGATACTCAATTTACATTCTTCTGGTAGGTACCATCTGATGTTGAATCATTTTTTGTGTTAATAGTTGTAGTTCTGTTATGACTCGCCCCCTTCCATACTTTAGTTGTTCATTCACAATACTCGGAGCTTTTCGATTTTTTTAAAGTCTCAGTGTCTGTTTAATGTCTTCTTCTAATACTTCGATGTCTGTTTCTTCTATATTTTGTTGACTTCCCTCTGGCCATTCTCATATAGATCTTCGAAATAACGTTGCCACTCTTTTTCTATTTTTTTATTTAGGTTTAAGTGCTTTCGGCTACTGGGTCATTAGTACTATATGAAATCATGTATTACAGAGTAACTTTTGGATTTGTTCATTTCGGTGGAGATCGCTAGTGAATTTTTTGAAATAGTTTTTAATTTCGTGGTGGGTTATGACGTTATGAGGTTGAGTTGGATGGCATCTTCAGTAAGTGTTGCTTCCTTTGCGAATCTGTCTGCTTTTTCATTTCCTGGAATTCCTGTGTGCTAGGGGACCCATACGAATATTAAACTCTTTCCTGATTGAATAATGTTGGTCATCAGTTTTTGTGTTTGTTGAATTAATGGGTTTCTGTGGTATGGGTTTTGTATGGCTTCTAGAACACTTTTGGAGTAGGAGCAAAGAATATAGTTGTTGTCTTGTTGGACTTGTGTCTATTCTAGTGCTTTTAAAATTGCGATAGTTTCTGCTGTGAAAATACTGTTGAGTTCGTTAAGGCGAAATTTGACTTGGGTATTATTGGATACATAAGCAGCTCCTACGCCACTAACACTAACACTTTTCGTTGCGACTGTGTAGGTATGTGTTGTTTGTAGCTGGAAAGCTCAGCGATAGGTTCTCGAAATTTCTGCGGATTGTTTCATGGCTAAAGTCGTTGTTGGTTGTCATTAAGAGGTCAAAGATGACATTTGTAGAGGAGTATGTCCAAGGGGGAATTTCTGAAGGAGATTTCTGTAGTACTTGTGGGAACTGTTTGTTAAGTTTTTTTAATATCAGGGATAGTCTGTAATGAAATGGTTCGGGGAGGTTCGCTTTGGAGTTATAGGTTTTATGGAAGCGGGTGTTGAAGATAGACTTATGTGTGGGGTTTTGAGGTGTGGAAGCTACTGAGGAAGCGTAATTTATCATCAGCCTTTCTCTTCTCTGCGATAGTAAGGGTTCGTTTGCATTTGTGAGAACTCTTAGTATTGAACTAGTGATAAAAGCCCCCGTAGCTATTTTTATTGCGGTGTTATGGACTGCTCCTAATGGTTTAAATTTGTTTTGTCGTGCAAATGAGTATACAATAGAACCATAGTCGATTTTTGAGCGTATTAGTGTTCCATACAGTAACAGTAACGTTGAAATGTCAGCTCCCCAATCGTAATTTGCTAGTGCTTTAAGGGTGCCAAGTTTAGTTTTGCAGGTGTTTTTTGGGGTTTCTAGGTGGATATTCCAATATAGTTTTTTGTCAAAGGTCATTCCAAGGAACTTTATGTGATCGTCGTAAATGATTTTTTGGTTGTTTAGCAGTAAACGTGGTTCTTGATTATATAGGTTTTCTTGAGGAGTTGCCACTCTTCTTTGGGGATATTTTTATTGTTGTATAGTTTACAAACCTCTTGTTTTTTATTCCTAACAATTCTCCACACTTCCGTTGGCGACCGGGTTATATCTCCTTCCATGTTCTTTGTGAATTGAATGTCTCTCAGTGCTTTTCCTTTGTTTTATTTTCATGTTATTTCTGTCTCTTATCTGTTTATATGCTTCGAGATCTTCTGGTTTTCGTGATAATTGGTATTGGAGGTGTGCTTTCTTCTTTGCACTTAGCACTTATTGATTTGAACCACGATGTCCTATATTTAGTGTTCATAGCTCCCACCTTTCTTCTTCCGCGTGCCTTTTCCGCCGCCGCGCCGTTTGTATATTTGTTCTTGGTTTATTCCACGCTTGTTCTACAGTATCCTCGTCTAATATTCTGTTGTTATCTATTATGCTTTTTAATATATTTGCATACAGCGCTCGTGTGCTTTCTGCTCTTATAAGACTTTCAATATTTAACTTATCCTTCTCACTGATGTTATCTTTTTCCTTTTTTTGTGTTAATATCCAATTTATGGTCACTTCCAACGTTTGCTGAGTTCGATGTTTTGACATTTAGAATCTGTTTTGGATGTATTGATCTGCTTGTGACTATGTAGTCCAGTACCGATTTATTACCTCGACTATTTGCCCATGTGTATTTGTATTTCCATGGGTGGTCAAAGGAGGCGTTGTTTATTCTAAAGCTATTTTAAGAGCAAACATTTATTACTAGTTCGCCGTTGTTATTCAGTATATCTTCGTTAAACCTTTGCTTGATACCGGATATTGCTTCGTGTACGATACGCAGATACGCACGTTTAAACCTCCCATTATAACAGTGTAGTTCTCCAGTGGTTTGTATAATTTGAAAATGCGAATTAATATTTTTTTTTTAAATTTCATTAAATGTAGCTACGCCTGCGTTTTTAAATATGCTTACGACTATTTAATGAAATGTCAACAAGTTTAATTTACATCCAAAATTGGGAAATGTGGGGTTTACATATTTGTATGTAACCAAATTTAGCACTTAAAATATACTGAAATATGTCTGTTAGGTAGAACTAGGAAAATTTCCAGGCCAGTGCACATTTTCATTACGTTTGTAATATCAAGTTTATAAACTAGTAATGTACAACACCGGAAATTTCTGATTAAGTTACCATCCCTAAACATGAGAGATTTCATACTCGAAATGTAACATCATAAATCATAATATAATTAAGAAAGAGAGAAGTTTTAGCTGGAATTTAATAAGTTATTTAATACAGTTTCGTATGTTATTTTACAAGTTTAAATAACTGACAAATGTATACAAATAACTTCTGTAGTTAGGTAAGGAACAACCTGTTGAATAATGTATTTAGGTTGATATTATGCCTTTGTGCCATTTCCAAGATGTAGGTACGTGATTTTGGTAATTCGTTCTCAAGTTTTGTTGAATAATTTCTGCACGTTTTACCAATGAAAATGGAAAATTCCAACTGAGTTGACGGAAAAATTGGTGTATATTGTCTTTCAAACAGGAGCTGTTTACAAACGTTTATTAATAAAGAAAATTCCTTAGGGAGGTCACAACTGTTCCTGCAAGTCTTGTTTGCAGTTTGTTTTATTTGGGTTTGTCCAACAATGAAGGAAAACGAGGTCGACCAACGTTTTCATTTGCTATTGTTTGAGAAATGGGAACCCGAATATGAATTTACGATACGTGTAATTATAATAGATCCTGTTAAGCTCGTTCTTCTTGTTTAACTCTTTAGAAGGTAATTAGGTGAGTAGCTGCGGGTTTGTGCTTTTATCTCATTCGAAAAGTGTCATCCCTTTGACTCATTTGATAAAGTTTGTCAGAGTTGAAATAGACTACCTTAATATAGAAAAATCTATAATCGTATCGTGTTCAAGGATAATAACGTATTTTCGGTTGCATATTTTATTAGTTTTATATCTTACAGGATAAAGGTTTTCTGATAATTGAATTCCTTTATCCTAAATGTAATCGCACGAACTTTTTTCAATCATTTGATTCACCTGTATATGTCCAATATAATGTCAAAGATGTTATAAACTCTGTAGAAACTTGATTTCCCCCACCCCGTATTAGCTTCAGAGGGAACAAAACTGACGCTTTTCTTTCGCGAACTCCGGTTGTTTAATAGAATTACGCACAACAAAGAAAATTAAATTAGGTTGTTTGATGTCGCTATTGGTGTCTTAGTAGACAACTGATTATGGGTTGTGTACTTTCATTTGCTGCTTTACTACCTGTCCCTGCTGTGCCCCTAATGAGATTGACTCAGCAAACTATGCTAATTACTTGCCGCCAAGTTTGGTTCAATTTTCTGGACTGAAAATTGATTGACCTTAGTTGAGTGCATTGTGCAAGCAATGAGGTTTTAATTGACTAAACGCCTCCCGCTATTAAGGAAAGGGGTTGAGGCAGAGTTATTTTGATCTTAATCAGAAACAGAATTAGATTGTTTAGACCATGGAAAACTTTTTAATTTATAATAACTTAGATGGCTGAAAACAGTTAGATGAAAATTTTAAATCATTCACGAGATATTCAGAGAAGAATTTCAAATGTTTGATTTTTTGGGGATTTTCTCCTTCTAAAATCCTGTTGTGATATATTTTAATATTTTCGCCCAATGTATTTTTCAGAACTTTCAAGATTACTTTAAAGGATTAGATTACAAATAAAAATTCAAACTTGAAGTAACGTTTCCACTTCGAATCTGAGAATTGCTAAATGAAATTTCAAACACCAACCAAATCTCATTTTGGGAATTTGAAAACATTAATCGCAACTCCAGATTGTCAGGTTTGTCTTTAGAACTTTCAGGCGATTAAACTTTAATTTGCATTTGTATGTGCAATCCAAACTAGTATTTCGAATGAAAACTTTAAACTTGATTTGTGAAGTCGACTTCTGTTTCTGAGGTCATAATCTGAATTTGACATAAAAGATTTTATTTTAATTTACGACTTAAAATTCTAAAGTCTAAAGTTAGAAGTTTTTCCAGTACGTCTGGAAAGATGGATTCAACTTTGAGTACGGATTTGAGTATCAATAATTTATAAAAAGTGCAGAATCAAAGTTTCCAGTTCAAAGTTAAACTTTTCCTGGTCAGAGTTTTAAAATGAAATCTTAGAATCTAAAATTAAAATTTGGGTATGAACTTTATCAGGTTTCAAATGATTTCAGAGTTGAGATTTAAATCCTGAATAATTTCAAACTACGAAAACTCTACATGCTTTATTCACCTGCATTTTGTAACATTGTTTTTTTGATTGATTTTTCTTAATAGTTCTATTTTTTAAATACTTCTTCTATACTTGTGTTTCGTACATTTTTTTTTGTTTCATGGCGCAAACACGCCCTACCTAACAGGTTTGGAAATTTCCACGGTACTATTAGGATTTGAACCTATAGCAGCCGGTTGCGAAGCGAGAGATCGAGCCCTCTAAAACTTGTTCTTATTACATCTCTTGATAGCTTATTATTCCACGGT
The DNA here is from genome assembly GCA_963082815.1 of Melanotus villosus. Taxonomy (NCBI): domain Eukaryota; kingdom Metazoa; phylum Arthropoda; class Insecta; order Coleoptera; family Elateridae; genus Melanotus; species Melanotus villosus. Next base: position 21,025,460 of record OY720424.1, on the reverse strand, counting down.
GGAAAAACACGAAACTGTAATTGTATTTGTTTATTTTTAACTTCTTTGTTTTGCAGTTAAGTGATGGAAACTTTCATCGGCATTTTCCTATCATCTTTAACTTGTCAGAACGAACTACTTTAATAAACATTCAATTCACATTCAAATTTCAAATATATTTGTAGCGAAAACGCGTCGTGTCTTTTTATTTTATTGCAATAAAACTGTCAGAGCCTTCGTCACTGTAGAGTTTTTTTACGACAGTTGTGTCGGTGAAAAGCAGAAAGGAAAGCGAATGGAATAAGGATAAAAGAATGGATCAGTAGTTCTTACATATCCTCAGGTGGAAAATTTGAATGAAGATATAAAATATTTATTTATATTTTTCGGAAGTATATTTGTTGAAAATTGTTGTGTTCGGAATATCACATTTGAATTGAATTTGCTTATAATTTATAATCTCATGAATGTTTTCAATAGATTACTGGAATAATACGATCTGCAAAGGAAATATTGGTTACGTGGGTTAACTGGGAAATTTCCGCAATTTTCTTCTCTGAACCTTTGCTTCATTTATTCGGGAAATGTTTTTAGAACGAGAGCTTAATTGCAGTTTTCGTTTAAAGGGCAATGCGATCTTATTTGCGAAACTTTCTCCAAACCCCCTATTAAAAACATAAATTGTAGTAAAAATAACTTTTTATATACTGAAGCTTTACTGAAAAAAATAATTTTCTAAATTTCACTCCCTTGTAATTTTAGAGCATCTACAAATAATACGTATATTAATTAAAATTTATTACAGGAAGTTTCTGGAAATTAGACCTCCCTTTTAATATTTAATGAAACAAAAATCAATAGGCAAGAGTTCTAAAATTACGTCAGTTCATCATTTTAAAAAGTATAATAAATATTCCTTCAAATATCAATTACGAAGGTAAAATTACTAACTGCGATTACTGATGTTAAGTAAGTAATTTAGCTTTAAACATTGAAAATCAGGAATATTAAAGCCGCAAATACAGCAAATACAAAAAATCTTCGGCTTATTTCAGCAATTTCAGAAGTCAGACAGTCTAGAAATTAATAAAATGTAAACAGACTTCGGTTTCTAAACGTATTTTTAGTTTTAATGCTCATTCACGCATATGAGTTGATGTTTACACATCTCAATATTTTTTCTTGCCGTTTCACTCTACACTAACGACTAAGCCAAACGCTAAAAACAAAATAATTAAAATAGAACTCCTTGCCAAAGCAAGCATTTCAATCTTAATAAGTTGTGAATTTAAACTCAACACAGTAAATTTGTATTTTCAAAGTTTTAAATGTGTGTTTTCGTAAGACTTGGTTTTAGAATTAATTTCATTTTATCGTACACTCGATTAAGCTATGCAGAGCGATCCTAAATTTTAAGCTCAGCTAACTCTTGAAATGTTGATTTATTTATTTGCGTGTATCAATGATCTCAACGCGCGTCGACTGAACACGAAATCGCTACGACTTTATGCTGTTGTTTTTTGTAATGTTGGTTGCTCAGGGTAGAATACCAATTTTGTTAGAATGTTTTGGGGATTTTCACAAGTTTATTTTAGCTGATTTAGTAACATCAGAATATGAGAATGAAGATAACCGCTGTCTAAATACAAGGAGGATTTAGGGCTAGCGATTGTCGATTGTCGACGGGGTTTCCACTAGGTTGCTCGCCCAGTGAATGTACTTTGACTATGGTTTTTTGTGCACCCCCTATTCTATTTCTGTCAAGGTAGCCCGGATGATACTTACAAGGTTTTCGTGTGCAAGAGCTATTCCACGGTAAATGTCCCTGAAGAGTTGCTGCCTTCTACGTTAAAGCGCAGGACAATCAGAGATTATGTCCTCTTCTTCGCTTAGTCTGCAGAGCGGATCTTCTCTGTATACACCTATCTTTTGTAGGTGTCTTCTCAGATGGCAGTGGCACGTAATAAGTCCCACCAGCCGTCTTTGTCTCTGAGTTGCATCCCAGCGAAAGATATTGTGTCCTAGTCCACGCTTCTATCGCTGTCCGAATGCTTCCCTTGGGCATTCCGAATACAGGTTATGGTCATATAAACGGGATGGATGCACCAGTTTTAGCAAGGGCGTCTGCATTTTCATTGCCCTCCATACTTGTACGTCCTGGTGCCCATATGAGTCGAATCTTGTTCTTCTCGGATATGCTTGCCAGGTGAGACAGGCATTCTCTCGTTAATTTAGAATTAATTCGAGGTGATTCAAGCGGACAGAATGCTTATGTGTTGTCGAGTATACTGCATACTCACGTTTGACATTCTCTTGTACGCATTGCATTATAGCAAAGGTTATAGCTTGGAAGACTGTGATGTTGGTCCCAAGAGAACAATGTTCTCTTTTGGTCTTACGGCGTGTATACCCACCCCTGTACACTGTGCCGTGCGGGATACATCTGTAAACCAGTCTACCCCTTTCTTCAGATAGGGATATCTCACTGTGAATGATTTGTCAAAAGAGTACTCTGGTTCAGCGTAGTAAGTGCCCATTCTAGTGATGGGTTCACTTTTGACCACTTCCAGTATTCGTTTGTGTCCATAGTATTCACTGTGAATGCGTAAATTGCCGGTGGATTTCATTTTATGTGCTCCGATCCAGGCTTCCCCTTTCAGATAAATATCCAGAGGGATTAATCCTAGAAGAGCTTCATAGACGCAGTTGCAGTGCTTCTCGTGACTCCATATACACACAAACAGGCCAGTTTTTGAATCCTGGTGAGTTTCGCGATAGCTACTTTTTGTTCTGTTTTTGGCCACCAGGCTATTGAATCATCTTTGGTTTTAGTCCCCATGTTTTCCAAAACATGCGTCTGCCCTCTATGAGGGCCACTTTTGATCTGTTTGCAACGTTATTCAGGTGTACGTTTCAAGTTATATAGTTTTGCATACAGGGTGATGCCCAGATACTTGACTTGCTGACCAGCCTTAATTCTTTTACCAAAGTTTGTAAGGTTGTTAAACGGGCCTATCTCTCTTTTCCTGGTGAACGGTATTATTGATGTTTATCTAGGGTTTACCTTCAGATTTTCCCTTTCACACCACTTTTGCATGAGGGCCGCAATGATGTTCGGGTTTTTGCCCTTGATTAGGATGACTATGTCATCCGTATATCTTTGGGCGTAGAACCCCATGTGATTGAGTCCATTCATAAGATCGTTCATTCCAGGTTCCATAGCAAAGGCGATAAAACTCCTCCGTGAGGACATCCTCTAGTACCGAAAACCTTGAGGAATTTTCTCCCCAGGTTGGTCTGTATCTGGCGGCCCTTTAGCATGGTTTTTATCCGTCTGTTTATGATGTCTTCAACCTTCAACCCCATGTCTTAAGGTCGCTGGATTTAGGGCTAAATAAAGATTTAATTTTTAATGTTAAAAAGTAATTTTAAGAAAGGTTTTCGTTAACCGAATTTCAACGTGACCTTCGTCACAAATTCTGGTGTTTCATTAAAACATAATTACATCTAAAATGAAGCTATAATGTCGTATTAAGACAATGTCCCTCTTTGTTAGGGCTGCATTTAGAACACAATTTCCGTCAGTCAGATGCATTCCTTCCTCGACTAATTTAACTGAATCGCATTGTCTCTAACATCGGTAGCATTTCCAGTGATTTCCTCGCTGTATTATAAAATTAAAGCATTCAGAAATGCAGAAAACTACTCTTCGGAATCGTAAATTGCATTTTGTGACAAATACTGAAAATGAGACATCTACAACGCCGTAAGGATTATTTACATTTCAATGCTGAAGTAGATTTAGTTCTTTGTTTGGCAAGAAAGTTGGAAATTTCGTCGGTATTCACCAATTTTGACGTTGGCCATGCGTTCATTCAACTTTTCCTATTTTTAAGATTTATAAAGGCGGTGAATTACTAACGTTCAATAGTTTAAATTTCTGAAACTATCCTCTAAGATAGTAACCCTATCAGATAAGTACACACATGAATTTTCCTTACTATCAAAGTGAACAAGAACTATTATAGTTAAATTTCACATAAAGTTCCGTTTTCCAGGTCATCAGATACTGGAAGTTATTTAAAGCAACCTGATTTTAGTAAGCATTCTCTGTTGCTACTCGGAAAATAAAGAATTTGTTTTATAGAATCAGTAATTAATTCTCAAATTCCAGAATAGCTACTGTTACAGATTAACGTAATTAAAGAAAAGTTTCCTGTATTAATCAAACCTTGTAATAAGAAAACCAGTTGGAAATTTTTAGAGTAAAGGAATTCTCTCTTTCTCTTTTACCCTCTTATACCTTTACATTATCAAGGGGGCCGGACACACTGAGCGGTCACCCATGTAAGTTCTGGTCAAGCAGGCTCTTGCTTAACTTTGTATATTTCAGTATTACGTGAACTCTCACTCTGCCGTACTGCCGGTTCAAGAAATTCTAAGAGTTAAATATTAATATTGTAGCTATGTAGTTTTAAATATTACTAAATTTATAGGTAAAAATTAAAGCGGTGTTTTCGAAAATTATCAGTGGTGCCATAGTTTTTAACTTCTTTTACGACATTCAGCGGGGATTTTTAATTACAACGCTTAGATGTTTTTTTATAAATAAGTATAAGCAATAAATATCTCAATGGATGAACGAGATAACAAGGAAACCTAAGAAATTATATTTGCAGTTTCTAAAGAGTTGAAAAGGAACATCAGTAATCTGTTGAAAAGCGTTCTAAGTTCTCGCTTTGTCAGTTTAGTTTCAAAGCGGTTTTTTAGTTGTCAGTTTAAGTTTCTAAATAACTTGCTTCTGTCGTGTAGATATTATCTGTGACAGGTTGGAACGAACACAAGTGGTTTGGGCCCAAGTATTAGTCTGTCCAATTTTAAAGGATTTGCGCAATACTCCGTTCTTACCTTTCTCTTAGAGAAAATGAAAAAGGTTGTAACTGGATATTTCTTATGAGATTTCTTAGAAAACTATGTGGGTGTACACAGATTGAAATTTCATGACCGTGAAAAAAGACAAAGGAATGCTTCTGTACGTAAAGTTTAAACAAAGAGTTCGTAATGATGAAAACAAATAATTTCACTGTAAGAAATGATAGAAAAGTAAACGAATCTGCATCATTAATAATGAAAACAATTGATTTCTTATGAAAATCAACCACCAACTTCGTTTTCATTATTGATTTATTGTAAACACGAGGCTTCGGAAATACATTTATAAATATTTTATGCGTTATTTAAGAGAAAAATTTTACTTTCTCGTTAAACTTCATTGTTATGATAGATTCTGGAGTTATTTTAGTTGTTTTAGTTAGATGGAAACGTTTATTCATAGTATCGATTTAAAACTCATATGAACATTTGCTGCGTTGGATTTGATGTTTTCCCCATGGAGCGTGTTAATTCAGTCATTTTTATCAACCTTTGTTCTGATCACTAATGTACGCACTTAAATCAGCAAACCTCTGCTAATGGTGCCGACTCACTTAGGGGATTTAATCCATTTTTTCTTGTTCATTTTTCTCATCACTGAAGAGCCATTTTAATAAGAATTCTGGAACGTTATTGACCAACGAAATTATTTTTTCATTTACAAACTGAACAATTATTTAAAAGAGTTGAAATAATGGGCTTCTCAAGCATCTTGAGTCTTCATTTTCTAAACTTTTATCTTTAAACATCTTTAAACATGATTTAGAGAGTTTTGAAATGCCTTAAAATTTTTGCAGATTCAAATTTAGGGTTTTATGGGTTTACGAATTCATAATTAAATCAAAAAGCTCATTTTCCTATAAAAATTTAAACCTTTCTTTTGATAACGGACCCTGAAAATGTCACAGACCTATTCATTTTTAAGCGTTTTAAAAGTGTCCTGAAAGTTTAGATTTCGCAAACGAAATTGCGTGTTTTTGCTGAAAGCTTGCACGCTAATTTTCGTTTGATTTTTCCGTCGTGAGTCCGGGAATTTTAAAAAGAAACGTAGATTGGCGTTGGTTTAACTTTTTAATGTATAAAAATATTTGGTTAGCCGAGCATGTCTAAAATTCCCAAATTCTGTACGGCCTAAAGTATCTAATAAATAAACATTTCAGGAGTTAATCGAAACCACTATCACGATTTTCAATAAATATTTATAAGATATTAAACAAGTCAATTTTGCTTTCATAAAGCGTGTCCAAATTATACAAGTATTTTTTCAGAAAGCGATTTTCTGCTGTGAATGTAAATTCACAGGGGAAATTAGGAATATTACTTTATAACCTTTGAAATTTTAATAAAGCAATTAAATTGATATATAAATTTAAATATTAAACGTAAGTAGGTAATTACTACATAAATTAACGGTTCGTGTATTACTTCAACCATTCAGTTTTATTCGCTGTTAAATATAGTATTTATTTTTGGTCAAGGAAGTCATGGTTCGAACTTATTTAGAATTGTCGCCAAAAATATGTTGACAAACTTCGCGTAGAGATCTATTATTATGCCGTTAACCGCTTGTGAAATAATTTGCATGGCAACATTTCTGAATACTTCCGCGACATTCACGTTATTTATTCGCATAAAAAACCGAATTAAAGGAAAATTCAGAACTGAAAGAAAATTCTCGGAATGAAAACAAGGCTAACTAGAATGTAGGTGAATTTTCATCGATTTATACGTACATATGTGCATAATTTCAATGACAATAACCTTAATTACAAAGTCAAGGGTTCATCGATTCCTTTCAAGATGTTCATCTAGTTCAGGTCAAAGGCTTATTATCTTGGTTAGGGAAATTCCTTCGGATAATTGCCTGATTGATCTTAAAGGGTTGTCTCAGTGGAATATCTGATTCAAGGTTAATTATTTCACAGATTGTTGATTTACTAACCTTAATGTAGATAGATAGATGCTTATTCAGTTAAGTTCTTGATTGAAAGGGTGGGTGGTACGAACGAACCATTTAAAGTAATCAAAATCTCGTTAAGAATATAATGTAAATAACTTTTAATCAAAAACAGTTAATAGGTGGAAAAGTGATCAATCATAGTAACTAAGAAATGCAATAAAATTATGACTGATTGATTTCGTTAAGATTAAGGTACAAGAATAACAGTAACAGCTTAAAAAATTTTATTTAAGAATTTCTTGTGGTAAAGGTTTAGTTTAGTATGCTTTCATTAAATTAATACCCATTTACTTTTTACGTTCCAGTTAGGATCCATTTCATGCAAACCAAATAATTTTCAAAACAAGTCTTACCTTTAAACACTTCCTTGAAATTTTCTTAAAAGCCTACTAACTTTATACTGCTCCATAAATGTTTTTAACAAGCACTTAAAATTGTCTCTATTTAACTAAATCACCGTTTGGTAATAGTCTAAACACAGAAAAAACGTATGTATTAACGTAAGTTAAAGTTCGATTTTCGATGTACACACTGTAACGATTACAGTAAAACACGATACTAACGAATGTTTCACTAAAACTGCAGGTTTGTACCTTGTCAATTTTTTGTTTGTTTTTAGTCATGCTGCTGAAGGTCTGTAGGTGTTGAGTTTAAAATGCAGATAAGAATGCCTGCATTAGTGGAAGTTAGCCTTTCCAGTTTTAAATCTGCATAAATGCTGGAACTGAACATATGTTTATTTTTAAACGAATTCGAATTTATTTCAGATAATTCTTTGGTGGGAAATTTAAATGAAACTTTCTTGTCTGAAATTTTATGAATGTTTGTGTACACTAAAACTCGGATATAACGACATTGAATGGACTACTGAATTTTTGTCGTTATAGCCCTAGTTGTCGCTATAACGAAACATCTACCATAATTGTCTGAAAGATTACGTGTTTATTTTTAAAACTTGGGCATAGTACGTAAAACGTATTAATAGTATATTACATACCGAGGTGGAAAGTAGTTCATTACTGTCGAGAGATAATTATAGTTAACCGAGACGCGAAGCGTCGAGTACGTCCTGATTTTCCTCGCCCATTTTTATAGTATGGCCTAGATAGATGTAAGAGTCCACTTGTTATATTCTGTTTCCCTCGATTTCCATATTCAGTACCCTTGTTTTCTGCTTATTTATTTTGAGGCCAATTTTCCTAGTTGTTTCATGAAGCTGTTACATCATAAGTTGTAGTTCTGCTTCCATCTTTAGCAATCAACATTGTGTTGTCCGCATATCTACATCTACATTAATACCCAATCGTGTCCAATCTAGTTCTTTAAATGCGTTTTCGAGAACTACAGTAAACGGTTTTGGTGAGAGAGTATCGCCCTGTCGAACTCCTCTGCCTACTTTTATTTTTTCAGAGGTGATCCTTAGTTTTACTCTGCTAGTTGCTTTTCTATATCATCATCATCATCATCTCCAGCGCTTAATTATTCCATCTCTGGACGTACGCCTCCCCAAGTTGTCGCCACGCTATTCGGTCTGCCGTCGCTCCCATCCATTGTGTTCCTGCGATCTTATTGATATCGTCTCTCCATCTGGTTCTCGGTCTTCCGCGATGTCTTCTTCCTGTCCTTGGCCTCCATTCTGTTACCTTTTTGCTCCACCTATCATCTTCTCGTCGCATGAGGTGCCCTGCCCATTGCCATTTTAAGGTTACGATGCGTCGTGCCACGTCCTCAACTTTGGTTATATTTCGAATCCAATCTATTGTTTTTCTGTCCTGTAGTCGCACTCCCAACATCGACCTTTCCATTCTTCATTGCGTAACTCTCATTTTTTTCATTATGGCTTCCGTAAGGGACCATGTTTCCGAGGCATATGTGAGTATTGGATGAATGCATTGATTAAACACTCTAGTTTTAAGGTGTTGTGGGTATGTTATTGTTTTAAACACATTTCTTAAATTAGCATAAGCAGTCCAAGCTAACTTTATCCTCCTTCCAATTTCTGCTGTCTGGGATTCTGTCCTAAAAGTCATTATTTGGCCTAAGTATATATATTCGTCGACAACTTCTATTAGTTCGTTCTCGAGACGGATAGGTGCTATATCGTCATTGTTTGCCATGATCTTTGATTTTGTGATGTTCATTTTTAGTCCGACTTTTCTTGTTACTTCTTGCAGGTCTGTAATCATCGTCGTCAAATTTTCCATATTATTTGCTAATAAGACAATATCGTCAGCGAATCGTAAGTTGGACAGATATTCCCCATTGATATTAATTCCTAAGTTATTCCAATTTAAAGCTTTAGAAACATCTTCTAATAGGTTAGTAAACAGTTTCGGGGAGATGGTATCTGCTTGTCTAAATCCACTTCTTACATTTATCGGGTTCGTCTTATCAAATATTTGAACTGTCACTGTAGCATTTTCGTATATTTTCTTGATTAGTTCTATATGTCTGTAGTCGATTCTGCATCTCTTTAATGCATTGACCAGCCCCCACGTTGCTACCGTGTCAAATGCCTTTTCAAAATCGATTAATGCTAAGTAGAGGGGTTGGTTATATTCATGTGCTTTTTCCATAACTTGTCTTACAGTGTGTATGTGGTCTTCTTCTTCCTCTTATGGCCGAAGCCTAGGCCGATGGCCTGTTAGAAACTCGTAAGAACGAGTTTTGTGAGCCCTCTTAGTACGTATGCTGGGCAGGAGGCTAACCTAACCCACGAGAGGTGAAGAAGACCGATCCGCAGTGTTGCGAGGTTAACGGTTATCAAATGTGTTAGTATGATAACCGGGACCGCCGACTTAACGTGCCCTCCTAAAGCACGGAGAAGCGTACGAGCTTCTAAATTCCGGCGAGGATATCGGAACCCAAGATGCCTACGTGAGAGACCGAGGCCTTTTACACGCGGCTATCCGCTCCTCGTGTATGTGGTCCAAAGTGCTATACCTCACTCTAAAACCTACTTGTTCTGTGGTTTGGAATTCGTCTAGACGGTTCGTTATTCGTCTTGATATGACTTTTGTTTGTAGTTTATAGATATGGGATAGCAGCGAAATCGGCCGATAGTTCTTTAGGTCCTTTTTATTCCCTTTTTTATAGATTAACACAACGTTAGCGTCTTTCCATTAATCGGGTATTGTTCCCGTGTCTAGGCATTGGTTAAATAATGTTTCTAGATGTCCCAAAAGTACTTCCCCTCTGGCTTTTATTAGTTTTATTACTATCCCGTTCGGACCTGCAGCTTTATTGTTTTTCATTTGCTTGAGTGTTTGTTTTATTTCGTATTTACTAATTGTGGGTATGTCTTCGGTATAGTGTCTGGTCAATGGTGCTCGTTTTTCATTTGGGCTAGGGAGTGTTTCTTGTGCCTTTGACGAGTATACGTCTTCATAGAATTTTTCAATATATTTTAGGATCGCTTTGCGATTGTACAGTGTGTTTCCTTTGTCATCTATTATATTTACTATCTCTTTTTTTTCTTCTTCTTCTTGTATTTTCCTCCTTAATACTTTTGGTCCTTTGTTTCTTTCAATGGTTTCTCTAATAGTTTTTCGTTGTACTCTGCCATGTCTAATCTTACTCGCCTTCTTTCTTCTTATGTCCTTGTTAATTTCTTTTATCTCTTCTGCTGACATACTTAATTTTTCTTTGTTTCTTCGGTCTATTAGTTTTCTTGTTTCTTCTTTAAGTTTAGTTTGTCTTTGAGTTGTATTTGTCTTTTTAAGTACTCTACTTGCAGTTTCTTTTATGTTGTGGATGATGTAATTGTGAAGATTTTTAACATTTGCATTTTTTCTAATCGGGTTGTCTAACAATGTCTTCTCTAGACTCTAGAGCATTTCTATATGTAACCTCTTTGTTCCACACTTCTGTATGGTCTATGTTTATAGCTCCGTCTTCAATTAGTTTTCTTCTCTCTAGTCTTGTATTTATCTCTACTCGTGTTCTTAACATTATACGCGATGTATCCGTCCTCAATCTAATCAACATCAGCTTTTCTATATATCGTCGTTTAGGCCTTTAATTATGGTATGCATCTCTAAGGTGTCAAAAGCTTTCTCAAAGTCAATATATGCTATTGATAAGGGTAGGTTATATTCGGCGTTTTTGAATTAGGAGACACTGCAAGTGATCTGCTGTTCCGAATCCTTTTCTAAATCCGGCTTGCTCTATTGGCTGGTAATATTCCAACTTTCTGGTTAAGCGATCTGCGATAATTTTAATAAATAATTGATTTATTTGTGACAGCAAACTGCCTGTAGTTTTTAATATCTGCCTTGTCCCCCTTTTTATGTAGCAATATCACTTCCGCATTGGTCCAATAATCTGGTATAGCTTCTTCTTCCAGGCATTTACCGAAAAATACTCGTAATGTATCTAAAAGCTCTCTTGCTTCATGCTTAACATGTTCGGTTATTATTTTGTCCCCTCCTGGCGCTTTGTTGTCTTTCATTTGGCTGAGAGCTCCCTGAATTTCGTCTAATGTTTCCACCCTTGGTTCTTTCTTATTAGCCAGTTGTCACTGCTGGTTACAAAACTATTCAGTACAGAGACGTCGTATATAATGTTTTTGTTATTAGTTATTACATAGACAATTTTATTTTTGCTTGAACCGTTGAGACTTCGCCATGTCCATTTGTTTTGTTACTTTTTCTTGAAATAGGTATTCATCGTGTGTAATTTTTTGTTGGATTAGGAAGTCAATTAACATCCGTAGTGGGATTCTGTAACTCGCAAACGACTCGTTTCGGCCATTTTGTCACTAGATTCGAATTCCGTAACCTGTTTAGTGACGACTCGGATCAGCTTGCTATCACCAATTACGTCATCAGAAATCAGAAATGCACATGCAAATGTAACAATGTACATAATCTTTAATCCATGATTAAACAAGTCATTAGTCATTAGTGTACCTGCCCCATGCTTTAGTGTTTAGAGTTTTACCAATTTTTCAGAAACCATTAAGAATTACTATTGACATAAATGTTAAGAATAGTACATGTATAAAAACGTAGGTTGGGATAACTTAAATCAAAACAACAACAAATCTAGGGAATTCTTTAGTAATTTTTGAAAGTCACTAAAACTGCTCCGTTCAGCTCAGTAAAAAAGAAGAGATTTTCGTGGCAAATCTAAACGGCCCTTGTTTAGCGGCGGTGGAGTCGTATCGGCTGGAAGTTACAGAATCCTCCTACTGGCCTTTTTCGTTTTTGTCGCCAGTTCCACAGCTTTAGGACATCTTTTTCCAATCTCCTTCTTTCTTTCTTTCTCTTTTACCCTCTTTTAGTCTATATCCTTTGCAGCCTGCCGTAACCCAGTGATTACTTTTCGCATCCTCTCTCTGTTTCCTTGTCTGACCGCTACACTTGGTCAGGGGAATGCAGAGTACTGGGAACTGAGGGTCGCTTTTTCGTTTGTCTATTCATATTAATTAATTAACTAGTAGGGGAGTGGAGGGGGGGGGGGTTGATGTCCGTTAACTCGGCACACTGGCTCTGCGGGTTGACGAGCATGAATTGGATCTTCTAACTCAATCCATGGGCGCTACCATTTGCCATCATCAACAGTGATTCTTCCGCTACCGCTCCTACGTTAACCTTCCTCATTAAGGATAACCAGCTTGTTGACCTTGCTCCAGACAAGCCCCCCCCCCTGCTCTTGTTTGCTTACCGACCCGGATTTCTACTGGGGTTTTCAGTTTTCACTCCACCTCCATCAGGGTTGTTTGGCTTACCAGCACCACCACGAGTAGGTAAGAGTAGGAGTTAAGCTGTAGAGGCTAATAAGTAGGGCTAGGATTTTGATGATTTTGCATCTTTTTTTCTGAAAGTCTGAGACATTGCTCAGTTATATATAAACGTGTTTCAGGATACATTGAATCACATGAGAGCAAGTTGTTGGTGCATTTTTTTTGCATTTTTTACCATTTTTGAGGAATGGGGCATTTTTTGCTAATTTTTATGGCATTTCCAGCATTTTTTGGGGTTTTTGTGTGTTTTTCTTTGAATTTTTTGCATTTTTGAGGAATAGCGTTAATTTTTTTGATATTTTGCGATATTTTACTTGGCGAGTTTATAAACTTTTGTTAAAGTTTTATTTTTCATGCAGTCTAGAACAAAATGCAATATTTTTCTTTTCTCGGTAGTTCCGGTTGTTCCGGTATTTTTACCTGTTTAGAAATGAAGCCTAAAACCTCTATTGTTAGCTAAATGCAAAGTTAATGTTTTCTGGGAACGTGCTTAAGTCATCCACAAAAGAATGCCCATTAAGGGATTAAATTTCTTTGGAATGCAGTCAGTGAATCAGTAACTTACATAGCTGTTTTCTAAGACTGGCCTGCAGTGGGTGGGAATGAACCAACAATAATTTTGCAGTCTTATTCAGTTTCTTCACGTTCTTATCAACAGATTTATATGTCATCTTTTTAAATTTTTATGTCATTTTTGCGAGATTTTTAAGTCATAATTGCATCTTTTATTTTGCATTTTCGCTGATTTTTAACGTCATTAAAATCCTAGCCCTACTAATAAGTATTCCTTGAAGATAACATGTATTGCGCTTATCGCTTTTTTCGGATCCCGCTATTAAATATAAATATCAGTGCACACTAGGCTCAAAAGAAAACTACCCATAGACCTCCTAAGCAGTGACAGTGAATAAATCTTTAATTAATCACAGTGTAAGCTTAACAACAATAACGAGGTGAACTCCAACATACAATGTAAAAGTGATCAGACAAATGACTTTAGTGAGTAGTGCGTCTAGTCCGAAAAACTTATAAATGAACTCTGCCGTGAATAGCATTTTATGCTGGACTGGCATTATTAAAATTTAAAAAAATATACAAATACTGTTTTCGATTACATACCTGTTTCCAACTAAATGCTTAAGTGGTAGAGCTCAACGCCTAAAAATTTAAAAATGTATTTAATTGTAGTTATAAATGGGTTAGATGACAAGAGTCGAGTTGTTATAGATATTGTCACTATAATCAAGTTAAATTATCATTGAATCTTATAAAATCCTGCAGAGACCTGTCTAAACAGAACGTTACAACTAAGTTGTCGTAATAACCAATGTCGTTATTTCCGAGTTTTACTTGAATTTATGTAACTTGAGAATGAGATCCGCTTACGTAATTTCAAAATCTTTAAATAAGGTGAAAATTACTCGTATGTTTCATTATTTAAATGAATGCAATTGTTACTTTAATATTCCCTTACGCCGACGTGTTTAAACAGAATATATTTTATTGGAAAACTGGAATTAATTACTGCAAAATTAAGATTTTTCCTTAAATTTTTGTTAATAAACTATTCTGCTCATCTATCAAACTGTCAGTATTTATCAATCACATTATTAGTTAGTATTGTTGTTTCAAGCACCAATAAAAGAAAATTATAACGAAATCTAATCACGTTTGAAACTAAACCGTAGCAGCCAAATAGTGTTATCAGTGAGTATCAGAAGGGTGAACGAATAAATAATCATTTATACGGTAAGCGAACTAAAGATTCGCCCTATTTTGGAGGACTATTTATTTAAAAACCAGTGGTAAATACTTGGTACGTAATATACTATTACTGCATCTTGTGCATCGTACGTATCGCAGCATATCGACGGCTTTAACTAAAAACTTAAAAATATTTTTAGTTAAAGCCGTCGATATGCTGCGATACGTACGATGCACAAGATGCAGTAATAGTATATTACGTACCAAGTGCAGAAAAGTGGATTTTTACCAGACGAGTATGGCAAGTTTGAGTACGAGCGATAGCGAGTACTTAAATGCCATACGAGTCTTGTTAAATCACTTTTCTGACGCGGCGCGTATACTATTTTTTTGCATTGAAAAAAAAATTGCTATGTGTATTACAAGTGAGGAAAGTGTAAGATCGCCTCCCGCAGAGCACGAGCGAGCGTTGCTATGTAGTAAAGTGTTGCCATGTAGTAAAGTGTTGTTATGTAGTAAAGTGTTGCTATATAGTAAAGAATTGCTATGTAGTAAAATGCCACTTTAATAGATGATTTTAAATGCATTAATATGGCATATTACTGTATAAAATGCGAAAATTATTATATTGTTCAACGATTGAGAAAGTTGGCCATTTCCATGAGGATGAAATATTGCGACACGAGCCGAAAGGCGAGTATAGTAATTCATCCGAAGAGTTGAACACTATACTTTTTCTAATCATTTTAAAGAATTAACACAAACACAGATTCGATGACAAATGTCAGGGTCAATTAATTCTTAACGAAACAATGAACTGTCGTATAATCGTCATAGTAATGATAAATACTATCCGTGGAGAAAAGTAAAATCTCGTCGTCTCATTGGACAGTAATCCAGTTGATTTTTACTAGACGAGTATGGCAAGTTTGAGTACGAGCGACAGCGAGTACTTAAATGCCATACGAGTCTAGTTAAATCACTTTTCTGACGCGGCGCGTATACTATTTTTTCGCATTGAAAAAAAAAATAAAGGCTATTTGTATTACAAGTGAGGAAAGTGTAAGATCGCCTCCCGTAGAGCACAAGCGAGCGTGGCTATGTAGTAAAGTCTTGCTATGTAGTAAAATATCACTTTAATAGATGATTTTTACCGTTGCTATGTAGTAAAATGCCACTTTAATAGATGATTGTATAGTTATTAAGGTACTAAGGGCATTATGAGCAAAATAAGCGCCCAAGATTGTTAGTGTACAACCCGAGGGCCTTTTGGCCCGAGGGGTGTACAACAATCGATGGGGCTTAGCTGCTTAGCTCATAATGCCCGTGGTGCCTTCAACGTTTTATGTCCTACCAGTTTTCTTATCTAATTCACATTTATTTTGTAATTTAGATTTGTGACATTAACTGAGCTGTCATTAATTTTCACTGTGACAGCGGGGCATTATAAAGTAGTATCCATGGAAATAAATAGTATTTATATACAAAATAACGCCTTAGGGCATTATGAAAAAATAATAGCCCTAGGGCGTGGTTTTGAATATAACATACCTCAAAATAGTGTCATTATTGTCAATTAATATACCGGTAGGACATAAAATGCATTAATATGGCATATTACTGTATAAAATGCGAAAAATAATTATACAATACAAAATAAAATAATTATACAAAAACTTTATGAAATAAAAGATTAATAAGAAGAATGTAGTTGACTCACGGAACCCCAACTTTATTTCGTGGAACCCACTTTGGGAAACATTGCCTTCGTCGAGCATGGAAGATCGCAGTCTAAGCGTAGTGAGGGCCTGCGACCACGTGAGATAAAGTAAATCGCATAATTAGTATGTCATATATAATATTTTGTTCACTGCCGTTATAAACTGCCATTAAAAAGTAGGTATTTAATCAGGGGCGGCTCAAGGTAAATCCTGCACCTGGCGGGATTGTACCAACTGTTTTTTGCAGCCCTCCTCCCAGTCATTGAAACTTAAACTTAAAATCAATTTTTGACTTTAGTTTGGCGCCCTCTACAAGTTGATTCGCCCACCCCGTAGGCCGCTCGTGAATGTAATTCATGGTTGTGGAATTAATCATTAGAATTTTATTAAATTTTTATTTGTAGAATTAAATAATTACAACAACTAACTATAAAATAACATTGGGCGCTATTTTGCTATATAATTTTCATTATTAAAAACGCGAACTGATAAGTTTAGAAAATCGTTTGTTTGAAAGTCTGCAGCTACAAAATGTGCAGGTTAGGTATAGCTTATTAAATAATTTCCAATAGTAAGTTATTAGTTCTACAATTTATTATTGCTTATTTGTTTATTACAGAAGTTCCAATTTTAAATTTTTTTAAACCTTTGGAGAAACTTAAAAAATATCTTAACGACGCCCCTGTATGAATATTAACAAAATTAATTCAGATGTTGAAAGCAGATGTGTCATCTTTTAAGTTTTACCAGCCAAAAATCCAGCATTCAGTTGATGTGGTAAAAAAAGGTTTTCTTATGTTTCTGTTTAATTAGAAAATATTCTCTACCTACAACAGTTCTATATAATCCGACCGTATTAATTCGTGAAATATTAACTAACGAAATACAAACAAAGGATCTTCAGAACAAAAAGCACGTTTTGAATTTAACTATTAACCAGGAAAATTATTCTTAAGTAAGTAAAAACCTCTTCAGGCAAAATAATTAAATTATAATCCACCAAAGCTGTGGTTAATATTCAACAGCAAACTTTAAGGTAACACTTTCATAGCTGGAATTATGCATTATTAATTATTCTAATTTTAATTCCGAGACGAATCACTGTTATTAATTTTGAACTGAAGCAAGAGAAGGTGCTTTATATAAAAGAATACAGACACTTTTAGAAGTTAACTGTTCCTTTGTGAAATTTTAAGCAATTTTATGATATTCTTCTTTAACAGCCCCGCCAAAGAGGTAATTTCTGACCTATTATTATCCCCTTATGTGCTATTATTAGGTTTTCAAAGTGATATTTGACTTTATTGATCGAAAATGTTCTTAACATACATACGTTGTTACAACCACCTAAATTGATGTGACGAAGGTTTTCGAAACATTGTTGTGTCATTTATTAGTAAAAGTTATTTTAAAAGTTTGTGCAGGTAATTCTGGAAAAACAGGCCAGAACTTCGGTAATTTAGTAATTTAAATTGATTTTCAAACTAATGGGTTATGGCGAGCGAGGTTGGTTTGTTCTTACCTAAATAAACTTTGTCTTTATTTTCACCTTATAAAACGACTTAAAAAGTACAGTTCTTTCATACATCGTAAACATAAACATAGCGGTCTCACAAGGTTTATTCTTGGACCGGTTATGCTTATACTGTGATCAAAAAGTATTGGGAATGGTTCAATAAAATGCAAAATTTGTATTTATTTATCCAAATTTATTTCGTCCCCTTCAAAGTAATCCCGTCCCATTAAATTACACTTATGCCAACGTTTTTTTCCAATCCGCGAAACCTGATTTATTGTCGTTTCCCTGAAATCCCTTCAAAACTCACAGCGAATTTCTTTTGATGGCGTCAATCGCCTCAAAACGGTGACCACAAAGAGGAAATTTTAGCCGAGGGAATAGTCACATGGTGCCATGTCAGGTGAATAGAGAGCTTGCGGAATCGTGTTTGTTGAATTTTTGGCCAGAAATATAACAAAAGTAATGTTAGCAGGTGCATTGCCGTATTGTCGTGATGCAAAATCCATGAGTTAGCTTGCCACAAATCAGGCCGTTTTCTACGAATTGCTTTACGGAAACGACGCAGAGCGCTTAAATAGTACTCCTTATTGACGGTTTGCCCAGTCGGAATGAATTCGTGATGCATAACACCACGATAATCGAAGAAAACCGTCAATATTACCTTAATTTTTGACTGACTTTGACATGGTGTTTTCGGTCTTGTTTCACCTTTTGAGCACCATTCACTTGATTGTTGAGCTGTTTCGGTATCAAACGAGAAATTCAGGTTTCATCACCTGTAGTGATGCCTTCCAAGAAGGATTCGCATCTCCTCGGCCACTTCAACACGTCGCTGTTTTTGTAAAAAATGCAACCTTTCCGAAACGACTCGAAAAGTGACGCGTCATAAGCCCAAATGATCTTTTAAAATTGCTTGATACGATCCAAATGATACCGGAACATGTTCCATAATATCCCTAATTGTTAAACGACGATCTTTAAGTATCAATCAAGTCTTTGACTTGGGCGTGTTGTTCATTAGTTGAAGTGGATGGTCTATCAGAGCGTGGTTCAACTTCAACGCGTTCTCTGCCTTCCTGAAACATCCTGTGCTACTCTTGTTTTTAATAGAGTATCGCATTTTGCAGCATTTCCAAATATTTTGCTCAACTCCACTACACCTTTTGAAAAATCGTCATCATCATTGACATGGAGCAGATCCTCGTGGATCAATCCTGGATTACGCCAGGCCCACCCCATGCCAACAAAGTGTGAAGGGATTTGTTATGATAGGTGGGGATCGGGAGCGCTGCTTAACGTTAACATGCCTGTGACGCTAGCCGCTAGACACCGCTTCTGCAGTGCAAGGTAGTTAGTAAGTCACATATTCAATGGAAGTTGGATATATGACTGAGATGGTTAACCATGTTTTATCATGTTATATACTAACAGTAATTCTAGTATCACTGCTAATTTTCTAGGCTTATGATATTAAACACCTTAGCTCAGACCCACCTATCATGTTACATGTTCCATTCTGCTAATTTAGTCTAATCATTAGTATTGCCATTATTAGTATTCTATTTCTATTGTTGTTATTATTATTATTATGATATTTGTTTCTTCGCTGTTCTTCTGGATTTTCTTTCTATCGTTGTTCTTTCAAATGTTGGGTATGTGTGCTCCTAGGTACTTCATTCTTCTTACTTGTTTATTTTCATATTTTCATCCATTGCATCTCAGTTGTGTAGTCTTGGTTGTTGTATCACGCTTCGCATTTGTTGGTGTTTATTTCTAATCCCACGTTGTTCACATTTCCTGTGATTTCTATAAGGGCTGCGTATGAGAGTGTGTCGACTGCTTTAACGAGGTCCTGGGTTAGTAGTGTAGTTCGTTCTCCTGCTCTCCATCAGTCCATCGTTACCTAAAATTATCCTGGTGACAAGCAGATTGATGATCCTCCACTGTTCTTCCCCTGAGAAACGTCGCTTGTTAGGGTAACATTTCTTGAATCGTGTTGTTCAGGCATGTTGAGCTTCAATTTTAATTCCGGCCAATAACTATAATTCTGGCTTATTAACTTATACATATACACGCATAAAAGTCGTAGGCGCATGTTGTTTTTATTCTAAAATTATTAGGTTTACAATTATTACTACATATTTACTTCTATTGGCGATTTATTAATTTTAGCTTTAACTATGTATATTTTCAATATAATATTAAGTAATTATATGTTGTTTTTCCCTTGGCATGTCAGCAGCCGACTGTGTAAATAGATTTATTGTTTTTGGGACTGATCACTGGTCACATCTGGTTTACATTTTACCAAAGGGGCAGCTTTAGGTCTTCTAACCTTGAAGTTTTTGTCGACTAAGTATACTGCTAGAACGACGCGGTCAAAACGAAAATGGACCCTAATGAACCGTAATGGCGACGGCATGATGCCACCCGTTGCATTTTTGCATAATATCTATCTTATTTGTGTTCTAATTATTACATATACCTACTGACTTCAATGTAAATAGAAGATCTGTAATCATTATCATCCGACTCTAGTTCAATCTACACTTATCTAAATAACCTAGATAATGCTTAAACTACGACTTATCTTGTGCGGCAGGTGTTTTGATTTCACATATGCTCCTGCATTATATTTCAGGTGAGCAAGATTCATATTCAGTTCCTCTTCCGCGTGAATGTGGTTAGGTCTCTTCCCGTTTGTTTTTACTTTTCTCGCGGGTATTCTTCCCTCTTGCAGCAAGCAGCACGCCTCCATGTAGTTCATTTATTCACTTATTCCACTAGTTTTATTACGATTCGCGCCAATCTATTATTACTTTGATACTTAAGTAGGAGCATTAGTATCACTTTGTAATTATAACTTTTAGCAAATCGCGTTTTCTTAGAAAAACTCTTTGAAATTAACGGAAACAGTAAGAGCCGCTCGAAACACGTGTTCCCTTCCACTACACCTTTTGAAAAATCGTAAAAGCAAAAATTCTTTACGCAACAAAGAAGCGTTTATTTGAAAAACGATAATTGCCAATGACATACGGATTGCTGCTAGATGTCGTTGAAGGTCGTACCAAATTGGGAAAAAATAGCAACAGTGCCAATCGGCAGGTGTGCAATTTAAATGAGCCATTCCCGATACGTTTGCGATTACAGATTATACATAAAACAAGCTTTCGTCAGGTATTCATTTTACAACTTACGCTATTGATCTATGATTATATAAAATTCTGGGATTAAAAATAAACGCTCGAATTATAATTTATCGTAATTCTCAAATAATTATAAAACTTTTAAGTTGATTGTTCCAATGCAATAAAATTTTACCTTAAATTTGGAAATTAATAGACAGGCTTCTCCCTTTTCAGAAAAGTTCTGGTTTGTTGTAATTTTTTTAAACACTTTCTATGCAAGTTAACAATAATATATTCTGTCGTATTTTTATTGTTTTAAGCAATGAAACATATTGAAGAATTGCTGGTTACGTCACTTCAATGAACGTCGGGATGATTGATTCGTCTTTTAGTTGACAAAATCATTGAGGCAAACAAATGATGCGAAATTTGTAGTGTTTCAGGTAATATCAAAAATAATTTTCTTTTTGAGTAGTTCTGCTGATTTTCTTGACTAAAATATTAAGTCAACCCCAAGAAAAATATTAATGAAAATTTCGATTTTTCTTGAAGTTACGAAGCTATTATGATAATATTATAATTCTGTTTCATTTAGCTTAATAAAAGGTAACACTGTGATAACGACAAATATAAATTTTCCACATAAATGTATTATTTACAGTTACATAATGTAAATGTAACTGAGTTCAATAATAGACTAGTAATCAATAGACTAAACACAAGTTTAGACCAACTATTTATAAAATCGGTCACTAATGTAAAATCAATGTACAAACGATAATACATTTTTACCGAGTGAATGCACGAAATAGCCACGATAAAATCGATGAAATAGTATTGAGCTCTGTTATACGTAAAACGTACTTATGTAATTTTAATAATAATAAACCTTATATTCACGTATCTATGATTTATGTTTCACATCGTTAAACCTCGCGAAGTGTAAGATAATAAGAGCAGAAAATCAATTTAACATGACACTGAAAAGTCCATTAAGGCTTTTATTGGGCACAGTTTTGACGGGGGTTGATTTATGTATAGCGATTCCGGGGTCTTTTTCTGGTTCATGTGCGTCATTTACAATTATCTGAACATAATCAGATTTTGCAAATGTGTAAAAAAACGTACATGACAGCAATTCACGAATTATTTAGATAAAACAAGGTTTCATCAATTTTGCTTGGATTACACGTGTATTGTGTATTTAGGTTTCGTGCTTTTGTGTAAGTAGAAAAGGAAAACACTATGCAATTTCTGAAACATTTTCTGTTTTCAAACTAGTTAGGAGCAAGATCTTTTGTTTTTCTTTTATATTTTACAAAACTCGTTAAATATTTTAACTTGTTTCGTTATATTTTAGTTATGTTTTTCCAAGCATTTCTGGCTTAATTTCTTGAGAAGAGGACTACATATTTATCGAATTATTAATTCCAGTTCTGTTCTGTTACCCATTTCATTAAGAGTTAAATTTAAGAGTTAAGTTGGTTTATCTAAAAATCTTAAAAATCTTTGTTTTTATTAAAATGACAAAAGGGATATTCCGTTTCAACTAACTAGTTTATAAAAAGCTTGTCAAGCAGAATCTTACACGTGACTGATTATTTATTAAACGTTAAACGCCTTTTTAAAATCGATGAAACCTCCAGGAAGGAATCGTTCATCTTCAAAAAGCTTCCGTGATTAAATTGTTGATTTCAGTATAAAAACACTCGAACATAATCTATTTTATTAACCGTATAATATCAGTCCGCGGGAATCTCGTCAAATATCGAGATTAATTCCGTGATTGTTATCGGAGGGCGAGCTTAATATAATTCAGACAGTGGAAAATGGGATGACTCTCGAATTACGTTTATTAATAAAGCATTATGATGAGGCGTACGCTTCGGGTGTAAAAACATGGCGAGATAATTAGCAATTAGCTTAAACAGCTGTTGCCCGAGAAAATCATAACAGTGGAAATATTAAAATATTTAACCGCAGAGTGAAAATTTCCCAATTGTAAAACAACTCCGAAGTTTTACAATTAAGCTTTATAAAGTCAATAAGGCGAAAATAATTTAACGCTTAAAAAAGGGAACTTTTATTAGAAACCTGTTGAGATAATAATTAAAAAATGTCGGTTATTTCAACAGATAATTCGGAAGATCTTAATTTAGAAAGCTCAATTTTTAATTAATCTGAGATTTTTTAGTAAAATGCCGGAGTTTAACTGGTAAAAGTTGTGGTTACATCTAAGTGAATAACTAATCACAAGAAAAGCTTAGCAAGGATATATGTACTGATTATGTTCTGGATGTTCGGAGGGAACAAAAAGTTCTTGTTTGTTATGTCTAGACGTTTCTAGTTAGCATAAGATCAAAGCTGAAACGCGACTGAACTTTCATGAATTATACTAATTACAATAGTTTCTGGAAACAAATAATTGAACCGAATTTTCTGATAGATATTTTTACAATTTTTTGTTGAAACTGTGCAGTTTGGTCTTTAAATCTTGCTGAACGCTGCAAGTAATACTGAATATTATGAAAGAAAACTGGAAGACACTAAAATGGTTAGTTTTTGATAACTAATAACTTAATCGAATTTGTTTGATAAAAAAAAGAAAAGGAAAATTTTCACGAGAGGGGATTAAATTAGTGAAGTGAATTTATTTTAGTTCAAAAGGTAAGTCTCAGAGATTTCCAAATTCTAACCTACGTATACACTGTGCATATCTGCATATGCACTCCTTATTTAGGTAATGGTTGGCCATGATTTTACTTAGGTATGTTGGTACTGACATTGGACAGTTCTGTGCCATTCTTCAGTTTTAGGTTATATTGGTTATCTAACGTTTTGAATATAAAATTACAGGAAGGAGTGTAGCGCTCTTATAGCTATAACACCGCCATAACAAACAGTGCGACGAAAGTCGCCATTTTGAACAACCATGTGTGACACATTTTTAGTCAATTCGAGGTTATAATTTCAATGTCAATATCAATGTAAAGAGAAAGGCCGAGAGTGAATATCATAGGCCTCACATACATGTTTTATATAGATTAGAACTTTTTAAAATATATATTTAAAAAACTGTTTTAACCGTTAGTATTATAATATTGTATTTCTTGCAGCTTCTAATTTTTGTTCATTCATACTTTTACTACATTTTTTGTCAGTTTACGTCTTTGAATATTTTATATTCTTCTGCTTGCATTTTTTGAAGACAATTATTGCATGAAAAATAACTTTAATTCTTTCTGAATAAAGCAAGTCTGCGTAAAATAAACAAAGAAAACCGGAAACATCGGTTTTGTTACGAACCATAACCTTAAAATTAATATAGATTTAAACCAGGAAAAGTCTTGTTTACACCAACGAAACTGTTTTATTGACATTGTGGCTTAAAAACATCATGAACGCATTATATGCTTCTTAATTTCGGAAGTCATTCTAGCTTTTTTATTAAAAAAATCACTTTTCGATAAATGTGTGCATTATTTAAGAGTTTTCAATATGAAAATGAAAATATAGTCAGTTTTCAAGGAAAGTTTTCAAATTAGTAATTTTGATCTGAACTTTCTGAACATAAAAGTCGGCTATCGAATTCGCCTTGGGAAAAACGAACCCCGTGCGACATCTTTACACCAAATACTTTTCCTCGAAAACTTTGTCAATTAGAGCACCATGTCAATATTGCCAAGGGGATGTTTAATTATAAGTCTTTGAATTGATCTACTAAAACATCCCTTAGGTATTAATTTCTGGGTTTGTTCGCAAATTATTTTTATCAATTCACCGAAATTCTTCAATAGCACCTTTGTAAAAGACCAACCTAAAATTTCGATTCTCAGGAGGAAAAAAGTAGTTTCTAGTTGGGGTTTCACGAAGGCCCAAGAAAAAAATCCTTGTGAAGTCCGGATAGAAAAGCAATGTTTATAAATGATCAAATCTGCAATGTAATGTAGAATGTGCAAGTTATAAAAGGGAAACGAAATGGGCAACTTGTTGACTGAAAACATCAAGGTTGAGTTATGAAGTACAACTCTTTTACGTTTTCGTCCCACGTGGAGTTAAGAAAACAAGTCCTATTAATAAAATCGTTCGTTATTAATTAATTTCAACCAAAGTACCGCCACATGCACGCAATTTTCTTATTCAAGGCTTCATCAAGAGTCATCTAGATATATGAATACCTAAAAATTGACATTGGAAAGATAAAAGTTGACCCACTCGGTTATAAATGAGATTTTCCTTTAGAATAAAAAACTCATAACTTCGAAATTATGTTAGCCACAGCTTAAAATCGCAGTTATTACAAAAGGTTATTTTTTTATGAAATTCCTTTTGAACGTTGTTTTTCTTTATTATTGTTTCGCCAGGTTTTTTAAGGCACTTGAACAGTACGTTGTTTTCTGATTTCTGGCGGAAAGTTAAAGAAATATTCCTGAGATTAAATTCCTAGAATTCCTGGGAATAATTACATTTACTTCTATGTAAACAAATCAACGTAATAATTTAATTGGAGCATATTTACCTAGTTGCCTCCTTGCCCTACTTTGATATTAACATTAGTAACAGAGTGGCAATAAATATATAAAAAGAGGTCGAATTTTATCTCGAATTGTTTTAAAAAGGTTAAAAGGCTTTTTATTAAAATCGTTTTATAAATTTTTGGGGTTAAAATAAAAGCTTGAATTATTTTTAAAATGTTAAATAAGTGCCTTGGGTATAAATATCCACCTGGCATGATTTGCATGGTTTATTTTTGCAGAAGACGTTACGTAATCAGTGTAAACGATTGTTTTCAGAAAAAATAGTAAGCATAATCCCAATCCATCACGTAAATCTATTAATATCTGTCAAGCAAGCAACAAGTGAGCCCTTGCAAAAAATATGACAAGCCAATTAAATTATTGCAGAGGCTTGTTTTTGTCTTCTCTGATTCTCCTGTTGTTTATACTAGATGTTTTGTAGTTTTTACGAGAGAAAAAGATAGAAAAACAAATAACTGCAAAATGTGATTTTTTTAACTGAGTTTTTCGAAAGTGTAGAAATACTTTTTTACTTTTTAAATCAACCCCAAATAACCAAACCTTTTTTTGAAAAAAATTAGAGAATTTCTATTTTGGAAAACAAAAACTGAGTTTTGTTTATTTATTATAATCTGCAAGTTTCGTTAATGAATTTTCAATAAATTTGGAAAATATGTTTAGGTTTGAGGTGCGCGGAACTAGGTTTTAAATAAATCTTAAATAATTTATTTCGCTTTTCATCTTCCGTAATTTATTATTAACTACAATTTTTAAAGTTTAAAGAAAGCTTTACAGAGCATAAAGCATAAATTCTAAGGCAACCCCAGAAAAAGCGGATTTAATTTCCTTTTCAATTTCTTTTTTAAGAAAATCGCATCTCTTACAGTTTCCCATATCCCTACGATCTGCATCGTTATTACACCTAAAATTTTTATATTTTTTCAGTATAGAACGTACCATGAACTTCAGGAGGTTATCTGAAAATGAGCTCAGTCTTTTATCCGTTTGTTTCATCGGAAACAATTTTCAAATAAAATTGAATTCTGCAAGCAGTGCGAGTTTGAATATTTGATGCACTTTAGAACCGATTATCATTTGAAAAATGCAAATTTCGAACCGTACCATGCATTAATGAGAAATAAGTGAATCGATTTAGTTGTTGAAACGCTATTTTTAATATTTTTAAATGTGTGCGTCTTTTCAAATGAATTAAAATGAGTTTGTGGGTGATGTGGTGCATATTTTTAGTAACCTTGATAAAAACACTTTCGTAATACCCACAAAGACTTTGTAATTTATTACTTTGTACTAGATACGATAAAAGGAGCCAAATGTAATTTTTTAGGTTGGAAAGTTATTGGTTTCTAAACGACTTTATGGATAAGGTCATCTTGGACTAAATTTAAAATGACCCAGAAAAGTAATTTAAGAAAATTATTTGTATTGAAATTAAATTGTCTTTGATAGGAAAGTTGCAAAAGAAAAACTTTTACGTAATACATTTTTTTTATAATATAATTTATTGCTAGATCAACATAGGAATGTTATACATGACATTTTGGATATAGACAATAAATGACAAAAATGATAATGACAATGCTATTTGTAGCGTCCTGCGCTAATCAATTCTTCTTCACTTCTCGTATAACCTAGTGGGTGTCGGGTATTAGTTGGCAGCTCACTTTTTCCATAGCTTCCTGTTCTGTGCTAATTTTTCCAATTGTTGAATTGTTTTTCCATTTTCATCTGCTAGTTCTTCCATTATTTTTTCACAGGTTTTCCGTGGTCTACCTACGCTTCTACGTTTTCTTGTTATTTCCGCCCTTTTCATTTCTGCATTTTTTTTCCATTAATTGAAGTTATATTCCATGCTCCTATTTTTAATTTATTGCTTCCTATTTCTTTACTTTCTATTGTATTTTGTTCGGTTTTTTCACATTTCTTATATTACACGTTTCTTTATCATCTTCTTCTTCGCTTACTTTTCTTATCCGTTTTTGTTCCTCCTTCAGCAGGGATTCTGCTTCTATTTTGATCATTTTCTTCCCGTCCACCATTATTTTATTATAGTTCAATATTACATGTCTTTTTTGCACCCTAAGTTGTTTTTGTAATATTATTAGTTTCTTCCTTTCCTTCCATGTTTCTTTTGTATAGTTATGAGTCATGGTTAATGAATATTTGCTTATTCTTTAGTTTTGTCTTTTCTTGCATCACTAAATATTTTGTTCTTATTTTTATAAATTTTACTCTAATTGGGCAATCTTCTCTTTTTGGATACATTCATCACAGCTAATTTGCAGGTCTTCATTTAAGTCTTGTGACATTATCCTTTTCATTTCGAAGTAAAATTCTTATCTCATTCTGTTTTATTTTCCTCTATGATTCCTTCTTGCACTAATTCAATTTTTTCTAGTTTCTCTTCTATGTTAGAGTTTACCTTTTCTATTTCATTTGTTAAATTTCCTTCCATAGTCTTCAAGTAGATTTATAAGTGTTTTATTATTATATAATGATATAATTTAGTCGCTATCTTCTTCAGAAATTATAAGATTTTGCGGCAGCTTTCGCTTTAGCCTAGAGTCTAGAGTGTATCTTTCGTTGGCACAAGTTGTAATAGATTACACCAGAGGTGCTCAGTGCTCAGACTTATACTATCGGCGATCTACCGTAAAAGTATTAGGCGGCAAGCGATTGACTAGGTAGGGAAAAAATACAAAGTTTATAAATGATAGGTATTTATTAATTGCACAGACGAATTTATTACATATACATAGGTATTATAATAGCTACGCACTTGCATTTTGAAAGAACTTTTTAGCACTTTTTTGCATAAAGTCCTGTATTGGTGAAACACCTAATTCGAAGTGAAGTTGATTGCTATGGATGAACCAAGGAGCATTCATTGCGATTCGAATGACCTTATTTTGAAACCGTTGCAATTTCTGTAAGTTGGTTTTGGATGTGTTACACCAAATCGAACAAACCTATAATACTAACAGTAGTAGCGCGGTATTAGGTATTATAATATAATAAGGTTGAGCATTCGGGTTTGAGTGGCGACTTCCGATTTATTAATGGATAACGTTGTCTTAACCTGTTGTTACTCTGGATTAGTTTTTGATTTATGTGGTAGCTCTAGTTAAGTCTGGTATCTAAATGAACTCCAAGGAGTTTGACAGCTGCATCCTTTGGGTTCCATGGTATGGCAACTCCGTTTATTTCAATGTCGGGTGAATCGGTTATTCTCCTTAGTGTAAAATCTTGCTTTGGCATTTAGTGGAATTTATTCGAATATTCCAGTTTTTGAACCATTCACTAATTTTGTTAACAGCATATTGAAAATCGTAGACTGCCTCATCCAGGTTAAGTCTTTGTGTGATTATAGCAGTAGTGTCAGCGAATGTGGCTTAAAATGCTGTTGCTGTTGGTATATCTGAAGTATATATTGTAATGTTACCTTTGTTTACAATTATTAACAGCCGGTTAGCTCAGTCATTTGGTCGTTAATGGGGTTATTTTTACTTTAATAAATGAATATTGATACTTTTATATTATACTATAATCAGAACAATTTAATTTTTCTATGCAGATTTATTACATCTTTTGCTAATCTCTATTTCCCTATCTTCCCTATCTATTTACTTATTATAGATCATAAATTACAACAGTATTAAATTAGCTCACATATCACTTGTTCAGTATCCAAATCAACTTTAATCACAATTCCATATTCATATCCAACATTTAATAATTTCCAATTATTCATCTTCAAATTTCTGCAACATTCAACATAAACCGGACCAAACCTTTTCTCTCAGAAGAACAGCAACCAGTTCATTTATTTTGACCTTTTTTATAAGAGATTACTAAGTATTTTCTTTTCAGCAACGTACTAATTAATTATTTAATTATTTTATTCTTTCCTTTTAGGAAAGTACCTACCATTCTCCTTTTCTTAAAATAATATTTCACACTTATTTACTTTATTATATTTTCCTTCCCAAAGGAAATACTTGTTCCTTTTTGAGAAGATAATTTCAATCTTTTTATTTATCTCTTGTCTTCCGTCTCCCTGGTTCTCTAATATTTTTCTTCCAATGAAATTTCTCTTTGCTTTTCCTTGGTAATTATTAAATACTAGGTTTCTAGCTAACTTATTTTATAATTAAAATACAAAATTCCTAACAATTAAATTAACTATCTAGATTCTTGTTTTATTACATTTTTGAATGAACCTATATTAAAGCTGCATAATTTAACTTGCAATTAAACTATAACTTTCTATTCATTAATAAAATTATATTCAACTCAAAATCTTTAATATCGACAAATATCATCTCAATATATTGAATAGAAGTGATCCCAAGTTGCTTCCTTGTGGGACTCCTGCGCATATATCTTTAGTTTGTGATGTATAAGAATTGACTTTAACTGCGAATGTTCTATCGTCAAGGAAGGAGAAGACGATTGCTTGCAGATAACTAGGCATGGTCAGGTTTAGGCCTTCGATCCAAACTTTAATGAAGGCATGTGCTACATCTAGGAAGACTATTGTAGTGTAACTTTTGTTTTCTAAAAGATCTGACATTATTTTGCTGATTCGTTGGAGCTGGTGGAGACAAGGCGTTTACTGTTTCAATGGATTTCAATAACCGAGTGTGAATAATTTTTTCGAAGAGTTTTGAGAGGGTAGTTAGAAGACATCATTTTTGTTTTTGTCCGGTTTTTAGTGAATATAAGAATATGAGTATGCTTCCATTTCCTACGGAAATAGTCTGCTCGGAGACATGCGGTACACAGAGAGGCTAAGTAGGTATGCTAAGTATCTCTTGGTTAAGTGCTGAAGTACAATGTTCGGTATAAGTTTTTAGTTTGGGTAAAGCTACTATAAGTTGGGCTAGTTCTTTAGGCGATGTAGATTCTATATTTTCGACTACAATAGGGTGATTTCGTTCTACGTGGCTAATTATTACATAAAGCGCCTGCTGGGGTTGAGGATAATTGATGGCGTGAAGATTTTTTCAAGATGAGAGGCGGAAGCTTCAGATTTTTCACCGTCTGGGCAGTACGTGTCGCTTCCCGGTGGGCAGTTCTTCGTGTTGTTGTAAAATTTGTCTAGTGGTTTTCCACATTCTTGGATCTCCAGGACCAATATTTGCGATGAATTTTCTGTATGATCCTAATTTAGTTCGTCCAATGCCATTTTAATAGCCATTTTGTTTCGGGGTTTCTAGTTCTCTGCCATTGCCTTCTTTGCCTTTATTAAGCTGATTATAGAGGTTGGTGGGCAATTGTAGTCATACGAGGGACGTCTAATTAGGATTGTTTACTGCATATGGAATTGAGTTCATAATTGGAAACAGCGGCATCTAGATCCTTTGCAACGTCTTGACTGTTTGGCTTTTTGAGATTTTCATCTAATCGTGCTTGAAAAATATCCCAATTAATCGGACCATTCATGAGTTTGCACGGAGGTTGTCTTGTCTGGGGTGTACTTAGAAAAGAAACTAAAACAGGTAAATGGTTTGAGTTTAGTTCTGGCATTTCTTTTTGATCGAGTTGTTTCGAAAAAATTTTCTGGCTGATGATCGATACGATACGGGAAATACGTATGTTCGTCAGGAGTCATAATCTGAAAGGCGTTGCGGAATATTGTTCTAATTTGATACCTTCAGGGTTAGTCGCTCGGTAGCCCCAAGTTGTAAGTTTTAAATTTAGATCTTCCACAACTATTGTTTGCTCAGTTGTGTCGATTAGAATTTTTAAATCGTTATCAACTAATTATTTTTTGTTGTTGTCAGTATGTACTTAAATTAATTGTAAGATGGCTTTGATTGTTTAGTAGTATTTTGACTCTTGTGACTCCCAGGCTGATGTTGAGCAGGTTGGTAAGTCGTACATCTTCAAACCTTAATGATGATTGCTACACCCTCAGATTCAATCCTGGCGTTTCTGTCTTGTAATTACCAGTTGGACGTTACTAATTTTATTTTTTAGGGATTATATTTTAATGTCTTTCCTTTTAGTCAAAGCATAACGTTAGGGGCATTTCCTTGGGCAAGAAAGTATTAATTTCATTCGGAAACTAAAAACAGCAATATCATAATTTCTCGGATTTAAGCAGTGAAACCACCGTCCCTTTTCTAAATTAGTTACACCCCCCTATACGGAGACGAACCGGTACATACGCTTTCTAGTAAAGTGTCGAATTGCAAAGGAATCCAAAACAATCCCCTTATGAAATTGATTAGTTTTCTGAACAAGTACCAGACGCAAATCCGTGAGAACGTTTAATTACCACCCCTTCAGTATCAAGGATATTTAGTATAAATATGCAGCAAAATCTTACCACAAGATCCAGTCTTGACTATTCAGTCTATCTGTATAGTGGTCTGGAATTTCGATTAGTACGCTGATCCGTGTATCTAATTACTGTAAAATATATAGTTAGTTGTATTGCACTTTGCATGTATTGGTCAAAGGGTTACAATAGAGTAATTTCAATTAAGGGGACTCCCAGTGAAATTCAAATTAAACAACGTAAAAGTTAACCATTTTAATATACTTATTATATTCAAAATTACATTAGGGTTGCCCTGTTGTAGGTGCTGGTCACATTTAATTACAACCATACGGCAATTCTGACTAATGAGGTATGTCTTGAGATTCTCAATCAACGATAGGTATAAACATCCCTTACAATTATGAGGTACCGAGTACCCCGTACATTCTGAGTTGTACATAGTGTGGATTCTCGTTATATGAGGGGCAACGGGG
Source organism: Melanotus villosus (assembly GCA_963082815.1). Classification (NCBI taxonomy): domain Eukaryota; kingdom Metazoa; phylum Arthropoda; class Insecta; order Coleoptera; family Elateridae; genus Melanotus; species Melanotus villosus. The sequence goes on along the minus strand of OY720424.1, from coordinate 20,993,474 downwards.
CACGTACTTTAGAGTTGTATATAGCGCATATACTCGTTAATTTAAGAGTCGTGTCTAGCGCACGTACTTTTGGAGGGAAATTGCACTCTCGTCAAACTCTAAAGGTTGGTTATGATGCCACCTTTGGCTTCGGCCGCTTACGATTGATTTTAATATCAATGTCAAACAAGATCGATCTTTTATCGATCATCTGACAGCCGCAATGACTTACAATATAATTACTTGTGATCGAACCACCGCACTCTGGCCACCCTGATTACATAAAAATCATAAAACGAAAGAATAATAATTATTCAAGCCACTGCCCATAATTGACTTACCTAGTTTGATGTTCATTCACTATGTTTATTCATCTAGCGTATTTAAAGTTCCCACTATTTACTAAATAGTCAGTTATCTAAATAAAGGGTAAGATTTTCACTTAACCAATAAGGATTGAGGGTAAAGAAAATCTTAGTGAAAAACTAGACGATCATAGCGAAAAACTGTTAAGGGTAACACGTCTGGGGTACGTACAATTACAATCTTTACGATATTCATGGTATCCTAGTATTTTGAAAATATCGTTTTCGGTTAAATAAGTTTCGGTAATACAAGCCACATCGTGATACCTTTAGAGTTCCAATTAAAGAATGTTAGGTTTTCGATTATTCTTTGTGAATTATGTTCGTTTAAACAGTAAAAGTAATATTGTATTGGTAATAAATTCTTTGATTTGAGGAAGATGGAGTTTATTAAATCAAGAAGAGTTTTGATAAGATTTACTGGCTGAGACTGATCTGATGGTGTGGTTAATGGGTTTGCGGGAGTAGTACTTATTGGTGTTTAGAACATTTCTAACTTTGTTAGCAAGTGTCCGTGTTGTTTAAAATAAACCTGTTTTTATGGGTTTTTATTATAGTTCGATGTGGTGGCTACATCCCCGATAGCTCGCGGCGTGGTCACACACGTTGGATTGGCGTTAACTGTATACTATCCTCGGTGTAGAATTTGGTGAGCGTACGATAATCGTCTTCATTTGTTAAATTTATGCGAAGAGCGTTTGTGCTGCACATAGTGAACTCGCCAGTTTTTATTTTCTTGATACCTTCTATAACAAGGCCTTGTGGTTTATGGTGTTGTGCATATAAATTGGTTGAATTTTTGGTTTACTGTTGGATTAATGTGCATTTGAATTATTGGTTTGTTCCTCATTGAGTTCTGTTAAGTACAAAAGTTTGTCTAGACTGTATATAAAAAGATTTGACAGCATTTATAGTGTCGTTATATGAACATAGTTATTTTTGTATTTTCATGTTTTGCCAGTGCACTTTTATTTGTTCACCGTTATGACCTTGCTGTATTGTTAATGTCAAGTATGTTACAATTGTGTTAATGTGTCAATGTATATCAACTAATAAATACCTAACTGTTTTATGCAAATCCTAAGTGTAATTTATGGTTAAACAATTTGTCGCTTCAGGTTATGGAGCCCAGGGCCATCGTGAAATAAACTCATTGGTATTTCAAGACTGATATATACACCGTTCGTAAATGTTTTTTGAGGTTACTTCCAGCCACGTGCAAAAGTGAAAAATATAACCCAAAAACAATGGAAAACGAACTGGCACGTGTAACAAAGCTGAAAAGCATCGAGAATTGGAGCGTATGGAAATTCACAGTACGTATAATTCTGAAATCAAACGATGTTTGGGACATCGTGACAGGAACAAAGGCAAAGCCTAGGGAACCCCAACAAATTGCGCCGGACACGGAGGCTAGAGAAGCACACAAAAAATCACTAGCAACATGGGAAAAGAATGACAGTGTGGCTCAGAAAATTATTGCTACAACAATAGGAGAAAATTGCACGCTACACATAATTAACTGTGACACAGCTAAGGATATGTGGGAGAAGTTACTCTCAGTGTATGAGCAAAAATCGGAATCGAAAATCCTTTCATTGCAGCAGCAGTGGTATAGTATGGCAAAAGCCGACACCGATGACATCGCCACACACATTGCCAAGTTGGAGAATATTGCTCACAGGTTATCATTGCTAGATGAAAAAATTTCCGATTCAATGATAATTACGAAGATCCTTATGACATTACCGGTGAGTTACAAACACTTTATTAGTGCATGGGAATCTGTAGCTGTAACGGACCGTACTCTCACTAATCTAAAATCCAGATTAGACATCGAGGAATCGCGCATCAAAGCACAGACTGTAAACGAAACTGAAGCGCTGATTTCGAAATTTCAACGTGGAAATAACAAATCGGGGCGCGGCGGCAAAAGTACAAAAGAATCTTCCAAGAGGGGCAAATGTTTTAAATGTCACGAGCAAGGACATTGGGCGAGAGACTGCCCAACAAAAAAACCAAAGGGCAGCAACGCAACAAACGAGAAACCACACGGCGAGGGCCTCATCAGTGAATTCTTCACGTCGACAGCAAATGCAGCAATAGAAAATGAAGCATGGTACTCAGATTCCGCAGCAACGGAGCACATGTCACACAAGCGAGAATGGTTTGTGAATTTCAGAGGGCTTGAACAACCAAGATCAATTCGAATTGGCGACGGTGCGCATATAGAAGCTCTTGGAATTGGCGATATCAACGTTTTGGCATTCGACGGAAAGAATTGGAATAACAACCACCTGACAAATGTTTTGCATGTACCGAAATTAAAATATAATCTGTTTTCAGAAGGTGCTACTGTAGACAAAGGACACTTGGTACACACAGACAAAAACGGATGTCGTGTAATGAAGAATGGACGCACTTTGGCAGTGGGAGTTCGACGAAACAAACTGTTCGAGATGCAATTCAAAGTCATACTTGAGGAATCATCACAAGCCAACATTACGATTTCGGATGATTTACAGACATGGCACAAGAAGATGGTACATCAAAATTATAGACAAGTGATGCAGATACTGAATCGGCATGAGATTGCTGTGAAAAATAAAGACAAGGCATTCTGCGATGCCTGTGCAAAAGGTAAGATGCACAGATTACCTTTTCCGCAAAGTACAACTAAGACAAAGGCCATAGGAGAGATAATGCATGCAGATCTTTGCGGCCCCATGCAAGAAAAATCTATTGGGGGAGCCAGATACTTCCTTATGTTAAAGGACGACTACTCTCACCATCGCAACGTGTACTTTGTGGATGACAAGGAAAAAGTGAAGAAGTGCATTGAGAATTTCTTGATCAAGAACAGCAACCGCTGTCCCAAGGGGGTGCAAATTCTCAGAACAGATAATGGGTTGGAGTTTGTCAACAAAGGGATCAAGGAGATGGAACATCAACGCGGATTCACGCATCAAAGAACAGTGGCCTACAGTCCCGAACAAAATGGCGCTGCAGAACGAGAAAACCGGACGGTAGTAGAGGCAGTAAGGACAATAATGCAAGCGAAAGGTTTCGAGACAAGATTTTGGGCTGAAGCGGTTAATACCGTGGTTTACGTGCTCAACCGAACAGGCACGAGTAGCCAGAAAGGGATCACACCCTTTGAGCTATGGACCAATAAGAAACTTGATGTGCATGATCTACATATCTTCGGCGAAGAGGTTTATACCCACGTTCCAAAACAAAAGCGTCGAAAATGGGATTCGAAGGCAAAACAAGGTTATTTCATCGGCTACGGCGATGGAGTAAAAGGATACAGAATCTGGTATCCTGAGGAAGATCTGATTACTACAGCACGAGACGTTGTATTCACTGGAAGAGATGGTGGTCCGGTGAAGCAGAAGGACAAAGAAAATTCTACAGGCGAAGAATGCTGGGTAGAAATCATCAAGTTTCCAGATGAAGAAAATGCTGTGAATCAGGAAGTTGTACAAGATCCAGAAGAAAGGTTGATCGACAACTTATCCAATGTCGATGAAGATAAAGATCTTAGCAACGAAGATGATGAACCAGGCAACGACGAGGAACACCAGCCCCATGGAGGAGACAGGCAACTTCGTGACAGAGCTACGCTGAGACGACCAACAAGGTATGAGGATGGTATTGACATTGATACGTTGTTTCTAACTATAGACAATACTCCTTCGTCATATCAAGAAGCGATCAAGGTAGAAGAGGCTACACAGTGGCGGGAAGCCATGAAAGATGAAATTCAGGCTCTACAGCGAAACAAAGTGTGGGAGCTAACTGAGATTCCGAAGGGTCGCGAGGTCATCGACAACAGGTGGACTTACAAAGTAAAACGAGACGTAGATGGAAACATTCAGAAGTACCGGGCCAGATTGGTAGCAAGAGGATTTAGTCAAAAACAAGGAATCGACTACCAAGAGACTTTCAGTCCAGTAGTTCGCTTTGACTCAATCAGGGTGCTGTTGGATATGGCAACTCGCAAGAGAATGAAGATGAAACAGTTTGACATAAGAACTGCATTTCTCTACGGCGACATCGACGAGACAATATACATGCGGCAGCCCGAGGGATTCACAGATGGAACGGATAAAGTTTGCAAGCTGAAGCGCAGTCTATACGGGCTGAAACAGTCTTCCCGCTGCTGGAACCGACGTTTCATTTGTTTTCTTAAAAAATTTGGACTTCATCCGACTCAGGCAGATCCGTGCGTCTTCATCAGCGGACGACAAGATCGAAACATAATCTTGGCAATCTACATAGATGATGGATTGGTACTGGCCGAGAATGAGGGCGACATTGAAGGACTTCTTCAAGAGCTACGCAAGGAGTTCGAGATAACCAGCGGCGAAGCGAATCTGTTCCTTGGTATACAAATTGAAAGAGAGCATGATGAATCAATATTCATACACCAGTCGGTGTATGCAAGAAAGGTGATAAACAGATTTAACATGAACAACGCCAACGAGGTTTCCATCCCGGCAGATCCACATCAAGAGCTTTGTGTCGAGATGCATGCAGGTGAAGACGACGAGGTGACAAAAGCACCGTACAGAGAGGCGATAGGAAGTCTCATGTACCTCTCGATAGCAACCCGACCCGACATCACTTTTGCTGTAAACAGGGCCAGCAGATACTTGGAGAGACCAACGAAGCTGCATTGGAATGCAGTTAAACGTATCCTAAAATATTTAAAGGGTACTACAGAAAATGGACTAAGATTTGACATGCACAGTGGAGAAACTCTAACAGCGTATAGCGACGCTGATTTTGCCAGAGAATTGGAGCAGAGACGTTCTACTACCGGATACATTGTGATGCTTGGAAACAATGTACTTTCGTGGAATTCTCAACGACAGAAGTCAACCGCTCAATCGACACATGACGCTGAATACATGGCAGCGTGCGAGGCAGCGAAGGAGATTGTTTGGATTAAGAGACTCATTCAGCAACTAACCGGGACAAGCAAATCTACTATCCTCAATATGGATAATCAGAGTGCAATCCATCTGATAAAGAACCCCGTGTTTCACAAAAGGTCTAAACACATCGACGTACGCTATCATTATACAAGAGAAAAGTACGAGGAGGGAGAGTTTTCGTTGAATCATGTCGCTTCCAAGGACCAGAAGGCTGACATACTCACCAAACCTTTGCCGAGGGGATTGTTCCAGTATCACAGGGACACTCTGTGCCCTAAAGGTCAACACCAGTAGGAGGCGAAATTCAAGAAGACACAGTCAAGACAAAGTGGGAGTGTTAAGTACAAAAGTTTGTCTAGACTGTATATAAAAAGATTTGACAGCATTTATAGTGTCGTTATATGAACATAGTTATTTTTGTATTTTCATGTTTTGCCAGTGCACTTTTATTTGTTCACCGTTATGACCTTGCTGTATCGTTAATGTTAAGTATGTTACAATTGTGTTAGTGTCAATGTATATCAACTAATAAATACCTAACTGTTTTATTCAAATCCTAAGTGTAATTTATGGTTAAACAATTTGTCGCTTCAAGTTCATTTTCATTTTGTGGTGGCAAATAAAATTTACTTTGGGTTAGTAAATCTTCGGTTGCCCACATATAGCGTTTTTGCACCTCAGTTAAGGCTCATCATATCTGCGCTTGTTGACTCATGTTAGTTACAAGCGTGGTGGTGCTCATTTTAAATTTTTTAACAATAAATTTTTATTGTGATTTTTTTATAAAACAGAAAATCACAGAAGTATTAAAAATGTATAAACGACGAGATGCTTAGTTTTTGCTTTAGTATTTTCACGTTCATTCTCTGTGTTAACATTACGAAATTCCATTGAGTTTTCATAAGTGTAAATCAATGAAACTGAGAACACTTTTTATTCTGTATTTTATTTAATGGCAAAAAATTACCCCAGTAAAAGAGACATCGATTTAAATATTTAAACGGATAACAATGTGTAATATTTTAATGTCCCAACTTTTAAAATATTCAATAAAATTGCCGTGTTATTTGTGAGGGTGGTACATCGTGTTATCTTTATTAAAGTATTTAGAAGTAATTTAGTTACTAATTTAGGAGTTTAAGGCAGAAGAAGAATACATTAAATTATATTGGTTTCCATCGAAGTTTTCGATTCAATTCAAATTACGAACCAGTTCGAACCAGACTTGCAGTCGAATCTTATGCATGGTTAAAATAACATCCTCGCTCCGGCAAGTTTTTAAATAAACACCGACAATTTTATAACAGTTTACGACAGATGTTGCTTGTAGCTAATGATTTTAATAAGGAATAACGCGGACTCGCGCGCTTATTACGCAAAATTTCAGTATACTAAAAATAAAATAGAATTATCGTGTCAATTTGTAAGCGCACTGGCCTCACTTTAATATTGGTAGACTATATATAAAGTGAATAAACACACAATTCAGTTAGAAAATGTCATTAAAATGTCAGAACGTCAGCACACACCGTGTTATTAGATCGGCAAGTCAATATAAGTTGGGGCGTGTATGTACAATTCCAATAATGTGAATTTACGTCGAATTAATAACTTCTAAACAGTCGGTTTATTGAATGGCAGATCAGTCCATTGGGAAATCTCGAAATTCCTTCAGAGAGTCGAGACTTTCTGCTTTTTCTTTTTTGTTTGCCCTTTTACAATATTACATCACTTTATATTGAATACGTTGAGATTTAATTTAATTCTTTCATGCGAACAATGACTTAATAAAAATAAATTGAAGTTCTATTTTTGTTGATACAGCACTTGCAGGCGTATTCGCTACTATGATTCCTTGTAAATACCGGATTTTAAGTATTTCCGAAAACAAATAAACTTAATTTTCATGCAGCATTAAGAAGTAAAAGTCTCAGCTTTAATTTAGGGATAGAAGAACTAATCAGACGTAAAATTCTTACTTAAATGAGCCTGCTAATCTTTCAAGGCTTAAGTTAATTAACGGTTAAATTCAACTTCATCTGCAGATTAAGATAATAGAGAAATAAAAACGAGCTCCCACCTTTCTTAAAACTGAAAACATAAAATTTTAATCTACTTATATTTAAACAAAAAAATTCGTTTCTAATTAGCTAACCTAATTATTCCCTGATATTTTTAGACAGCAATTATGTTTCTATCAATTAATTTTTAAAGTAACCTTATCGACTTTTCATTATGAAATATTTATACCTGAAAAGTTAATTAATAAGTATTGTCATCAAATAAATGAACGTTTGTGTCTCAACTGTAGGATGTCGTTATCTAAATAATGAATAATAACGACCTCAGACACTTCCTTAAGGGGAAACAAAATTAATTTCGATCAAAAACCTAACCTTGAGTGTCACCCGTCGAAACGTGACAAATTACTAGTAACTTATAAGAAAATAATTCGTTTCGTGCATTTTTATTTGTTCCTCATCCATAGGTTTTCATTTTAGGATCAATATAAATGTACTACATAGTACATAGTAATGTTTCTATTTCAGGTTCGCCTTATCTTATGTTTTATTAAATAAAGGACGAATAGAAAGTTCAAAGGGGATACATTAAGGGATAGTCAAATAAGTAGCATCTTCCTTAGTTATAAATAAAGATAATGAATAAGTAATGGGTACTTTTTCTTTTGTGTAAGGAGAAAGTTCATTTTGTTTTAAAGAGGATTAAAATCATGAAAAATACTCGCTGAACATACAGGAATATCCTATATCAGCTGTCGAATTTGAACGTTCCCAGAGGAATTTCAGATCCTGTTCTCTTCCAGGGAATCTTTAAGAGTTTCAGTGGGATTTCAAGCTTTTTGGTGACTAATTTGTTAGCTGACAACAATTTTTGAACTTAACAGTCTTGTTTGTAAAACAAACGAACAAACATACACAAATAAGTAAATGAATAAACATGTTTGAATCAAGTACCCTGAATAAGTTCAAGGACTTCTCAAATCCTTAGTCCAAAAGGTGCCAGTCATGCCAAAAAACAAACGTCCTAAACAATGACAACATTTTCTCATATTATTAATTTATACAAAAACAGCTTCTATAGTTTTTTCCTCGTCGTAGAATGTCATAGTACTGTCTATATTCATTGATTTGCCTCATTGTTGTTTTATTGTAATGTCTGTGCGCTTCAATTCTTCTTGTTTATTCTGCTCGCGAATGCGTTAACACAACCTGAGATAGTTGTTGTTTTATACGTAAATAAATGTGTAGATTTACACTAGCTGTCGTAACAAGCGTATACATACGTAGCTATTTAGGTGATAGACAAATATAATGAACTACCCTATTAGTTTTAATGAGTGTTACATTATTAAGCGTGGAAATAGTCTTTAAATTTCAAAAGAGCACGGGGAATAAACTTCGCTAAAATAAGAATTAGAAGTTGGTAGAAAAGCCTGAGGGTTTGTAAAATTCTGATTCAGATGCTTGAAAAATGCCGTATTTCCCAAACGTATAAAGGTTTAAAATTTCAAGAAAGTTTTTCGGGACTTTTTTCTAAATTAATAGTGGCTGCAATCAGTTCACATAAGCTTTAAATCTCGTCGGTGTCGTCGAACATTTTCAGGAACTGGAAATGTGTATCCGTATTTTATGGCTTTTAAAATTAAATTCATATTTCAATCAATTAATTTTATTTAAACAATTAAACAACCAATTAAGTATAGCCTAAATAGTTCTTCTTCTTCTTCCGACGTCTGTATTAAGCAATGCTTGTTTCTTTCTTCGTCCCCGCTACCTTAGGGTGTCGGATCATCTTTTTCTTGGACACCCTATACTTCTGCGCCCTATTAGTGATTTGTCGTTAGCCTCTATTACTCTATTCAAATATGCTTGTTTCGCTATGCTGCCGTTCTCGTTGCTCTGTTAGTTTGCTCCCGTACTTCCAATTCTAAATCTCCGTATCCAGATATTTCAATTCCAAGATATTTGAAACGCATTTCTTGTTGTATAACTATTCCATCAAGTTCTAATTTACATCTTATTGGGGTTTTAGCGGTTGTCATACATTTGGTTTTGGATTGTGATATTTTCATTCCGAATGTTTTAGCTGCTTGATTGAAGCGGTTCAGCAGTCTTTGTAGATTGTCTTCATTTTCAGCGACTAGTATTGCGTCGTCGGAGTAACATTTTTTTTTTTTTTTTTTTTTTATTTTTTATTTTTTTTTTTTAATTGTATCCTGCCTATTTACAATCTGCTCCTACGAGCTATAAGTAAATGTGCTAAGTGCTATAATTTGAGAGGAGAAGCTGTCCAGCGACAACACTCCAGTGGATAATAATACAGATTATACAATTCATAATATAATTAACCAATCAGCATCAAGCATTTTGCTTGGTTACTACGTATTGATAAGTGAATATACCCTTGACGACGTGGTATAATCACTTTGGTATATCCGCTGGTCCTAAACAATGTAAAACTCGAACCTACTATGAGTATTTTTTCAATTTTTTCCGTAGCAACCATATTTACATTGTTTGTCAACAAACGTCACTTGCACATAAAATTCAGTTTTGTTATTTATTCATTATATAATCTAATTGTATACCACTCGAGCAGTCGCAAATAATCAAATACTTTGCCTCCTTGCTCGACGTATTGTCGCAAAACACCACTCGTCGCTAACGCGACTCGTGGTGTTTCTTGACAATACGTCTCGTAACTCGTCAAAGTATTTTCGATTATTTTCTATGCTCTCGTGGTATAACTAGTGATTATTTTAATTTACATTAATTAGTCCCCGGTTCGAATCTCGCTGGGTGCAAGTTTTCCCGGAGATCGGTATCGAGCTCTGGTGACCATTCGTCGTTGGGCACCTAATTAACGACGCTCTCCTCCGAATACAGACCTACGAGGTAGAGTAACAAGGTTCTATACGTACACACACATACACTATACACATGGTGCTGTATGCAGGTAAAAAACGGCGCACCAATCACGTGACTCGCATGCGGGCCGGATTGTGCATTTCACGCGTAAGACCACATACGCTAACGCACCAGCCTCAACACCGAAAGGTATAAGAGGTTAACGATTACATACATTAATTAGTTATTGTCGGTTGGCCATCGTAGTTTTAGTCGTCTTCTGACGTCGGGTGGGTCTCTCAGCTGACTGACTAGATCATTTGGGTGACCTGCAAGGCTGCCTAAGTAGTTGGTGGTGAGTCTGCGGAGTTCTTCCTCAACTAAGGGAATGCCTGAGTCGTTGTGTAGTGTTTTGTTGCTGACGTACCACGGGGCGTCGTATATCATCCTTAGGACTTTAGATTGAACTCTTTGCAGTATTTTGGTGTTTGAAGGTTTCGCGCATCGGAGTAACATGGAATTGTTATTTCACAATTGCCCATTTTGTAACTGTTTAATTGACGCACTATCTTTATTTATTTCATCCATAACAATGTTTTTTTTAAATTCATTTATTGCCAGATCAACAAATATTTTTGTTATGCATAGCATAGATAAAAGAAACAAGAATATAATGACTTAGAGATTTAGACTATAACATTGTGTGACAAAGTAATGGTCACAGTAACGTTACGTTATTGAGTTATTGTTATGAATTTAATCGTCTATTATATCTGTTAGTACAATATCCTGGGGTAGTTTACGCTGTAGTCTTGTGTGCATATTCATTTGAAAGTTCATAGAAAACCGCGCCACTACATGCACTTTTGTTTAAGATGAATTTTTCCGCACTTTTTTTAATGAACTGATCGATGGGTAGGGTACCTAGTTCTTCGTGCAGCTGCTTGTTGCGAACATATCACGGTGCGTTCACAGCGATTCTTAACACTTGTTTTGGAAGCGTTAAATTTTTTGGATGTTTGTATTCGACGTATTGCACCAAACTGGAGATGCATATAATACAAGAGGTCGTAGCAAGGTTTTGTACAGTAGTACACTAGATTTGCGATTGATAAGCGAGTAAAGCTGCCGTAGTAGAGTATAGCTTTGGGTGAGTTTCTGGTTTATATGATATTTTCAGCTTAGGCGTGTATCGAGGTGTACTCCCAGGTATTGGACCGCACCATCTCTAGGATTCCAGGGTATTATATTGTTGTCAATATGTAAGCAAGGTGGATTGTTGAGTCTTCGTAGTGTAAAGATTTTCGCTTGGCATTTATCAGGCTTTATTGTGGTATTCCAGAGTTTGAACCACGATGAAAGCATATTAGTTGCATTTTATAGTTTTGTGATTGCTTCGTTAAGATTGTCGGCTTGGGTAAACACTGCGGTGTTGTCAGAGAAGGTGGCTATTGTTGCGTTAAGCTCTGGCAAGTCAGATGTATATATGTTGAAGAGGACTGGGTCCAAGATACTGCCTTGTGGGAATCCGGCGCGGCATCTTTTGGTTTCGGACAGGGTTGTGTTGATTTTGACTGCGAAAGTTCTATTGTCGAGGAAGGAGAAAATGATTGCCTTGAGATATGTAGGCATATCAATGGCTAGGATCTTTTTTTAAGGCCTTCGACCCACACCCTGTCCAATGCCTGTGCGACGTCGTGAAAAATTGCTGCAGTATATTGTTTATTATGAAATCCTCGTTCGATGAGCTCGCCGATTCTTTGGAGCTGGTGACGTATTGAATGGCCTTTCCTAAATCCAAATTGGAATTTCGGAACTATGTTCAGATTTTCAATATGTTCTAGTAGATTATGAACAATTTTTTCGAGAATTTTTGATAGCGACGTCAGCAGACGTCTATAACTGCTTATTTTATTTTTATTTTTGCCTGGTTTTCCGAACATTAGTATGTGTGCATGTTTCCAGGACTGTGTGACCTAGTCTCATGAAGGCGTTGTAAGTAGAACATAGATAGGCTATTGCCTTCATTGTGAGGTGTTTAAGAATTGTATTGGTGATTAGGCCATGGCCAGGAGATTTCCTTTCAGGAAGTTTAGCTATGATGTCAATGAGTTCGTTGAGCGAAGTTGGTTGGATATCATTTGGTAGTGGCACTCTTCGTTCAATGTCGTTTATTATTTGAGCGTTGTTAGTAGGGGTGCATATAATTGCAGGGACAAGTGTTTTCCAGATGAGCAGCAAAGGCAGCAGCTTTTTCTGAATTGGAAGTGTAAGTGACATTATCAGTTTCGGACGATAGCGTGGGCAGTTCTTCTTTTTGTTTTAGAAATTTTCTGGTTGTTTTCCAAAGGACAAAATTTTCTGAGCTGAAGTCAGCTATATGTTTTTGGTATGTGTTGATTCGTAAGTTATCTAGTTCTCTTTTGATTTTCTGTGCTACGTTGTTTAATCTATTTTTGAGTTGGGGGTTTCTGGTTCTTTGCCATTCGTGCCGGAGTTGGCTTTTATTTTTAATTATGTCAACGATGTACGAGGTAGCGACCAAATATTCCTGGCCTAACCCGCTTGCAGTTGTTTGAGAAATAAAAAAATCTGTTTATTTTTCTACATAATCACCCTTTACTTCAACACACTTCTTACATCTTTTAATAAGCAGCTCTATACCCTTATAAAAATACTCTGGAGTTTTGTCTTCAAAATGCTGAAAAACCGCCATATCACTTCGTTATCATTGGCAAATTTCTTTCCCCGTAAATGCTGCTTAAGTTTTGAGAACAAATAATAATCACTGGGCGCTAAATCCGGACTGTACGGTGGGTGATCTTGCACTGACTTTTGTCATACCCAAATGTTCATGGAGGATCCTGAAAATTGTAGTAGTCGAGAGGCCTGCTTTTTCTGAAATTTCTTTCTTCTTTAGTCGCCTGTCGGTAAGAACAACTTCCTCGACTTTTTTCACCATTTCTGATGTTGTAGCCTTTATGGGGCGTCCTGAACGCGCATCATCTTCTTGCGACTCTCTTCCCCAACGAAATAATTTTGACCAAGTTTTTACAGTTGATAACGATGGTCCACTGTCACCGTAAACTGCATCCATCCTTTGTTTAATTTGATCTGGCATCAAACCTTCTTTAGTGAGAAACTTAATCACTGCGCGGTACTCTAGTTTTTCCATTTTTGAAAAATATTCCACTTGTTGTCGGTCTACTGGCAGCTATTTGTAAACAGCGCAATGGAAACAAATGAAAATTTATGTGGAGCCTGAGGAACAATGTAGCCTACTATTACTTATATTATTTTGAATGTCACGCTTCTAGAAGTAGGTCGGGCCAGGAACATTTGGTCGCTACCTCGTATCTGGGAGCATAATTGTAGTCGGTCGGGTGGATTCGTCTGGGAGTTGTGCAGGTTGATTTAACACTTTCTTCGATTGCTTATGTAAAGCGATTTACGACTGCAGCGATGTCTTGGGTTGTTTGGAGTCTTGTTGGATAGTGGGGTTTACTATTGAGCTGGTCTTCAAAGAGGTTCCAGTGCATTTTGCCATTAATTAATTTTGGAATGGGTAGTTTGACGGTTAATGTATTGGTGAATGACACCAGGACTGGGAGGTGATCAGAATTTAATTCTGGTATTACACTTTGGAGAATAGGTTTACTAAAGTTTTTCTGGAGTATAATACGAGTATCAAGAATATCGGGCTGGTGGTCTTCCCGACACGGGTAGTAGGTGTGTTCATCGGGTGCCAAAATTTGCAAAGAGTTGGTTATGGCAAGATTTTCCAGTTTAGTACCTTCAGGATTTGTGACTCTGCATTATTGGTTCAGTAGTGTCAAAAATTCTTTTGATGTCTTCCTCAACAAGTTTTATGTTTGGCTGCCTGTAGCCACTGGCTATTACTACATTACTCTGGTCGTCAAGTTTAACCTTTATTGATGTAAATTCAATTTTTAAATTAAGAATTTCAGGAAGTAGGGTGTGTTCGTATTTGGTTTTGAGGATTATCGCCACTCCACCAGCGGCTACTGTGGAGTTTCGATCTTTGCGATCAATGTGATATCCTAGGATTGGAAGTTTATGGTTTCGTCAAGATGCGTTTCTGATATACGGGCAATGTCCACATTGTATCGTACCAAAAAGGCAATAAATAGTGAGCGTTGTCTGTTGATCCCGATCGCGTTCCAGTTAAGGATGGTTAAGTTTTGTATTGGTTTGCATTGATTATGGTCCATTGATAAGCATTGGTAGGATTGTGTTAATAAGGAAGGTTTTGATTTGGCTAAGGTAGGGCGTAATAAGATCAAGGAGAATCTGAAATAGGTTATTAGGTATTGTTGATGTACTGGTTGTGGTTGTAGCATTATTGGTTTGGGTTAGTTCGTCTGTGTGTTATTTATGTATGAGTTTCTGGGTTGGGTTGGTGTCCGCTGTTTTAGTAGTGCAATATGGTGAGTACAGCCACGATAGTTTGCGCTGTGATTGCCTCCACAGTTGGTATATTTCTGTGGGGCGTCAGGTTTCTTTTGACACTCGGAATGTAGATGGTCGCCAGCGCATTTTACACAAACTGGTTTTAATCTGCAGTAATTTCTGGTATGGCCAAACTGCTGGCATCGGTAGCACTGAGGTATGTTCTTGGATTTCCTTCGAGTTTCAACAGTAATAATGGGTTGAAAAATTGCTTTTATTGAATATATTTGTTTTGCTTGGTCGTTATCGGAAAGTTACAGTGCGCATACTGGCAGAGGTTTTTTGTCTCTGATGTACTTTTATTACTGGCACCTTTTTAGCTACTTCCGTTTTGATTTCTTCGTCTGTCAGAGAAAGCGGACCATTTTTAATGACTACGGAGATTGGTTTGTCGTTTGGGTTTTGGTAAGTTTGATGCTGAATTTGGTTTTCGGTAAAGAATTTGGTTAGATTGCGAAAGTCTTGTTCTTTGGTTAAATTAATAGGTAATGTACTTTTATCTAATTCCGTTTTGAAAAGTTGAATTTTACCTAACTTTTTGACGTTATGAAATGTCACTTTTTACCTAATCGAGTGTTGTAAAAATCTTTATCTACTTTCATTTCGTAATGTCAATATTTCGAAACGAAAAATCGTGTTGTAATGAACTATATTACAGCACTAGTATCGTAATAACTTTTGACATAAAAATGACAGATTGACAAGAGAATTCATAGTTATTTTATTTGTTATAAACATTTATTATGCACTTTTTACGATTTTTACGATATGAATATAGTACAAAGCTTTATCTACTTGCATGAAATTATCAAAAAAAATTAAATATTTGCCAATAATTAATTACCTTGTGCAAAAGTTGACTGTTCCAATTTTCATTCAAACTGACAGCAACCAACACCAAATAAACAAAAAATCAAGCCTTAACGTATTAGATTTCAATGAAAATTGGAACAGTCAACTTTTGCATCAGGCAATTATTGACAAATATTTAATTTTTTTTGCTAATTTCATGAAAGTAGATAAAGCTTTGTACTATATTCATATCGTAACATCATATTACGATCCTCAATGGATTTGTCAAACTCGACCTGCGGTCTCGTTTGACAAACTTTCCATCTCGTATCGTAATATGAGTTGTTACGATACTCATATCGTAAATAACTATTACGTAACTGAGTTACGTAATAGTAATTTGTAATACAAGTGTTGAAAGCTTGCGTTTGCCACACGAATGTGAAGTTTGCAGCACGAACGACAGTGAGTGCTGCAGTCACATGAGAGTGGCAAATCCAAGCTTTTAACACATGTATTACACACTAATTTTTCTACAACTACATTTCCATAAAAAAATTTAAATATTTCTGCAAAATCAAATCTGACATTCATCAAATGTCATTACGACATTTTGATTTCGGTGCGGCAAAATTATACTTTGCCGCACCGAAAATCATGCATGTGCGTGCGGAAAGTAAATTTTCCGCACGCTAATTTCACTTGTTCGGCAAACACTCATTTTCAATACTCGTATCTATGGAGACGAAGTTTGAAAATCCCACTTTCCATGGTGGGAGTAGAAAAAGAATATTACACAACCCAATTTTAAACCAAATGCCGCGCAGATGCCTACTATAATAATAAATAAAATAATTTATTGCTTGTCAGATATTGACAATGAATTATTATTTAGAACGTGGAAGAACGAAATTACGAAATTAGATAAAATTTTGTACGTAATACGTTATGAAAAACGATATTGTTTGACTCACGTAATTTGCAAAACTCGCTAACGCTCGTTTTGGCAAACTTACGACTCGTCAAACAATATCGCTCTTTTCATAACTGATTACGTAAATAACTAGTGTTGTACGTGTGTAGGTTCCAGTTGCTAGTTTTTGTATGTCTTCGATTAAGGTTTTGTGATTTACGTTGTTGGGTAGGTGGATGGGCGGGATTTTGATATTTGGTGTATTATTTATTTCTGGCTGTGTTTTATGTACTACGCCTGGATCATTATTGTTGGATGATTCGCCATTAGCTAATTTATTTGCTAAATTTGCTGATAAGTAGAATTTATTACTGGTTAATAAATCTCGAGTGGTCCATACATACCGTTTTTGAACCTCATTAACGGGCAGTGTTAAGCTGTCTATTTTGCGCTTGGTGATCCACTTTTGTTTCATTAACGAAGATTGCGGTAATTTTGTTGAAAATAAGTAAAATAAAATTTACTTACAATGTTTGCTACGAATAGCGTAGGTCAAGCGTATCGCACCGATATCAGACAGGTCAAGTAACGTCTGCACTATATTACTCGACTCCCATAATAATGTTAAAAAGGAGGGGACTGAGAGAGTCCCATTGTCGTATACCGGTTTCTACTAAAATTGGTTCTGTAATTTCTCCGTTGACTCTGGCTTGTATTTTATTTTCCTTGTATATATTTTCAATGGTCTTAATTAGGCCTTATGGGATTTGTCTGGTATAAAGAAGGTGTATGACTTGGTCTAGTAGATTTATTGCTCTATAATTCGATGGGATTTTTTGTCTCCTTTTTTAAATAGCAGAATAGTTCTGGGATACTATGTTGGAAGATCCTCTATATCAATATTTTGAGTTGATCCGTTAGTTTTGGGCCGCCGTATTTCATCCGGACCTGGACTTTTTCTATTTTTCAGTCTTTGAAGCGCAAGTTTTACATCTTCTTTATTTATTTCTAGCCCCTCTGCTATTTCTATTTCTATTTCTGGTGTGTTTAATTCATCGTTATCAGTAAGGTATTTTTGCCAGGTTTCTTTTTGTATTTGGTTGCTTTCACTTACTTCGTTTACTTCTTTCCTTTGTCCTCTGATTAATCTCCATATTTGTTTCTGTAATCCGTAAAATTCGCTTTCCATCCTTTTAGAGAAAGTTTCCGAATATTGGTTTTTAATTTGTCTTACCATTGTTGCTGTTTTATTTTTAACTCTTCTGTAGTCTTCATAAGTTTCTGGTGTTTTATTTGTTCTATATTTTAGGCAAGCCTTCTTTTCTTCTTGATATTTCATTTTCACCTCTTTACTGAACCAGGGTGTTCTATTTCGTTTGTTTTTTGTATCGCTCGTAGTGCTGGTGTCCAGTGCTTCTTTGATGTTGTTTTTCAACTTCTTCAGGCAGTTATTTATGTACTGTTCGTTGCCTATTGGGTTGCTTTGGATTTTCTCTTGTAGTCTTCTTTGGTAGAATTCTTTTACGGATGGGTGCCACAATGATTTTATATTAGTCTTTTGTGTTTATATTTTAGTTCTGGCGATCCTTCCTTGTCGAAATTTTATTCTGATTTTTCCTAGTAATAGTTGGTGATCGCTGCCTATGTTGGCAGAGTTGATAGTCCTTACATCAAGTACCTGAAGTGGGTGTATTCTTCTATTTGTAATGATGTAGTCAATTGTTGACTTGTATCCCCTAGTATTCTCAAACGTTATTTTGTATTTTTCTGCATGATCATAAAATGTATTGTTAATTCTCAATAGGTTTAGAGGACATAGGTTTGTCAATAACTCGCCATTATTATTCATCGTATTTTCGTTGAATCGTTGCTTCACTCCAGGTATCATTTCTCATCCAATACGGGCATTGAGATTTCCAAGGATTATCATTTGTTCGTTCTGAGGTAAGGAGGCGATGGTGTCTTGAAGTTTGTCATAAAAATATTCTCTTTCATCTTTTGGTTTATTGTCTTGTGAGTATACTGATATTATGCTTACTCTTTGATTTATTTGTTAGCATTTTAACTACTAGTATTTGTGATGATATGTAGTGGCAGTCATCTATCGTGTCTTGGTATTTTGTATTTATCGCTATTGCTACTCCTTCCTTGGCCCTATCGTGTTTGGTACTCCGCTGTATATTAAGACATAGTTGTGCTCTTTCTTTTTCGTCTCTTGCAGTGCACATACGTCAATGTTGTTGTGTTTCAGCTCGTTAAACATCTCTCGGTCCTTACTGTTAAATGACTTGATATTCCACGTTGCAAATCTTTCCGGTCATTTTCTTAGGCTTTTCTTTGCGTGTGTCGTCAACGTTGAGTCCGTCCTATTCCGAGGCAGGGTTTCGGTTCTTTGAGCGTTTGAGGTTTTTTACCCCAGGTAGGTTGCTGTCCTGGCCTGGGAACCCTCCTCTTTTATCCGGGCTTGGGACCGGCAACAGATCATTGAGCTACTAAATCCACCCAGTGACCTATAGGCAGAGTTAGCCTAAATAGTGCCGATGATAATATAGTTATGTATTTACTAAGTGAAAATTCAAGGTAGTATCATCTATATTCAACTTGAACTGACTACTTAGCTAGCGAGGTTCTCTCTCATCGCTCCCAGATGTTACATGAACGTCCCAGTCTGTTAAAAACTCATCGGTGAGTTGCAATAATAAACTATGTTGATTCAATCACTAAATCAGTCAGTGTCACCAAGCTCACTTTGTAGTATTAAATAAAGTGTTACTTCCTTAAAAAAAGCGGCCCGTCAAATACTTATCAGAATAAGTTTTTCGGGAGAATATTAATGCATAAAACTAGATTCTTAGCTTTATTAAGCAACTAATTGAAATGTTTATAGTTTTCAACGAATTCTGGCACAGATCTCAAGAAACCAAAAGCAAAAAGGCCAACATTTTTTGGCAGAAGGAACTCTATAAAAAGGTAAAAATTTACGGAAACGAAATTCATTTTATATGACTTCTAAGTAGCTAGCAAACGTGATAGATACATTTTATAAGTATCTCATAACTCATAACATAACATTAATTTTTTCTGATTTAAAAAAACTAATTTAACTAGAAAAAGTGTGAAAAATAACCATGGCTCACTAGATGTGAAAAATGTAAATGAGTTATAAAAAGTAATTTAAATTTTTTCAGTTTAATGCAAATATTTGCATTTTTGGGAAGAACCTCATTCATTTGAATTTTGAAATATGCGGTTTAAAATATTGATTTACAAAAAATAAATAAATAAACATAAAGTTTAATTTTCTTTTTACGAGTATGTATATCTTATTTAAAGGTTCAAATTTATAGATTTTAAATGATCATTATTCATTCCAGTATCTGCATTTTAAAATTTGGTTTACAATTTCGTCTTTTAACTTTAAGATGTAAAGTACGCAAATGGTTGGCATCCAGTTTGCTATTTCCAAACTCAATTAAAATATTCTTATTCGTTATTACCGTATGAATTCTGTAAACCAATATAAAGTTTTCAATTCGATTACGAAAATTAGAAACTAATAGCCTACTTTGCTCAACCTCCAATCTCCAACTGTAGGTAAAAAATGGGAATATGCCTGCGAAGCTCTGGACGTAAAACTCCTAAAATTTCTCTGTTATTTCTGGTGTTTATTATTATTATTTAAATAGTTTTCCGATTTTCCTTGCTGTTGCAATATCACTAAAACGCTTACGGTATTGCCTGAATTTTTTCAAGGATTATTGTTATCCCCGGATCTAATATCCGCAATCAAATAAACATCGGCGTACCTCTTTACAAGTTTTCTTTCGTATACTTCAATGACGCCCACCATATCGATATGAAGCACGAATTCATTTTAACTTTATTCAGAAAGTTTCATGGGATCTTTCGCGATCTATACTTACATTATCTACGAATTCATGAAACGAAAGCCTACTTCTATGAGCTTTGTAGGACTTTGTAGTGAATATCCGAGTGTGCTTGATGCCGCCACAAAAGTAGAAGAGCAGACATGGCTAATACGAGAGTAGAGAGGAATTTACGCCTGACTTGACTTCTTCAATGCGAGCACGAATGTGGAATTTATAATGTGGATAAGGCAGAAGTGATAGGTTGTGACAGCCACTTTAAATGTTGTCGGCGGTGTATATTAGATAAGATGTGATGAAGGGTTGAAAGATGATGCTAATTTATTAGCTTACATCATACTGACGCTCATCTTTTACTTGTAAAGTAAACGTCTTGTATTAAAGAAGCGTTTAATTGACAAATTTGATTAAGGTCCACTAATTATTTCTCATATTACATTTTGGTTATCCTCTGGGTCGTTAGGTTATGACCTTAACGTAAATTAATTCTAAACTTTGCTTAAATTATGATTTTATTAAAGATAACATCTTAGGGAAAAAAAGGAAAGGCAAGTAATTTTAATTTTGCGCTCCCATTTTATTAGGAATCAAAGTTCTTACAAAAAGCGAAGGGTCTTCGCTGGCCTTTCATATTTAACAAACTAAGATCCATTATAAATCAGCCTTCCAACATGTTATATTAATATTTCCTTGGGCCTTGATTGCATAATTTTATGCAAAATCCTAAGGTTCAGAGTCGCGCTTAAGTGTTTGGTCACCCGCGTGCAACAACATTTTTGCTGCCTTTATACAGGGTGTGAATTTCCTTGAGGGTTGTAGAGGTAACTTTTTTATTTAAACAGCTACGTCACAGGTTAAATTATCATAGTAAAATTGCGCAGAATTACAAGTGCAATCTAATGGTGTACAAGGGTTGCGCTGAAAATTGTTAGTTATTAAAAGACCGTTGCATTTTTTAACAAAATATCTATATTGTTTTTTAAAATATTCTCCATTCAGACTAATACACTTGTGCATTCTTTGAAACCACTTTTTAAAACATTCGGAAAATTCATTTTCTGAAAGACCCTCAAAAATTCTTTGAAATTCTGTAACTGCTGCATCTGCGCTGGAAAATCTTTTACCTCGCATCATTTGGAATAGTTGGAAACAAAAAAAAGTCGCATGGCGCCAGATCTGGGCTATACGGAGGATGAGTTACCAATTGAACTCCCGAATCTTTCAGAAAATCCAATGTTCTGGCAGCAGTGTGGGAGGATGCGTTGTCATGATGGACTAAGATGTTACGCAAACCGGTCCTTTGCTATTAAACAAATTAGATTAGATATACAGGGTGTTAATAAACTAAGAAAACACGAAAATGCTTCAAGAGAGAAGTGCCAGTATTTTGCATTTTAGAGTTAACTGTAAAATAGAAAAAGTTCCTTAAAAACATACAAAAAGTTTAAATGCAAAATTTCAAGTCTAAATTTAGATTGTTATGGTTTTATTGTAAACCAAAGGGAAATAACCGTATTGAAAACTCTACACGTAATGACGTTTGACAGTTCAATATTAGCACAGCAGCCTGTGATCGACAAGATTTAATTTAGAATTATCATAATTAAATTCAAGATAACTAGATATCTTGATTACACTTAAAACAATAAAACCATAACAATCTACATTTAGACTTGAAAATTTGTATTTAAACTATTTGTATGTTTTTAATGAACTATTTCTATTTACAGTTAACTCTAAAATGCAAAATAATGGCCCTTCTCTTTCATGTTTTCTTAGTTTATTAACACCCTGTATATCTAATCTAATTTT